>VXBL01006169.1:357856-370500 GCA_013400195.1 Aramus guarauna | reverse complement strand
TTAATGTGCAGTGAAGCATTGTGAGCAGGCTAAGGGAAGGCATGGCTGCACCCCGCGTCGGTGCTGCCAGGGCTGGTCAGCTGGAGGCGAGGAAGGCAAACTCTGCCCTCCGTTGTATCGCACTACAGTGACTTCTGTGCCCATGGACGTGCCGCCCTGGAGGCACTTCAAGTGCCCCATCAGTGACCCTGCACTGTGAGAGTGACCTGCACACGACAGGTAGTACTGTCCAGCACCTTTCCTTTTACAGTTGGGGTCAGAGTTTATACTGGGAGACATATCCCTTGCTGGTTTATTTTCCTCTTTTCCCACATTTTTCTCCTCTGTTTTCCCATTTCATTCTCATCTTTCTTATCAAGTCACTACCTCTCTTGATCTCCTGTTATATCTCTCTTACTTTGGGGGAAATGAGTCAGATGTAACATTCCCCCTTCTTACGCTTCAGCTCTATCCACTGCAAGTTATACCAACCTCACCCCCACGAGGGGTTTCAGTTTTGTTACTGTAACTCTGCAGCAATAAATTTCTCAGAACTAGACAGGGGCTTAAGTGTCACAGCAACTGAGGGCAGGATACGTAGCTAGGCCTGAACTAGCTACCCTTAGTAACATTTTGGCCAAAACACGTAGCATGCACTTCACCGTGGTCTAGCTCAGAAAGGGCTCTGCCCACTTATTCAGGTAACTAGGTCAGTCCAATTTCTGTGCCGTTGCATTTCCACCCCACCGTTACCTGTTGGCAGTGGCATTGGCTCTGGGAACCCAAGCCATAATCTCATCACACCTTCTCGTCTGGCAGCAGAGTTAAACTCTGTGATGAATTTCCAGCGCACTGGGCATCCACAGACATCATGACAGGCGGCTGTCCCTCCTCCCGCTCCTGCAGAAAGCAACCCTCAACTGGGTGCACAAAAAGATTTCATCAGCAACTTCCAGGGGAGCTTGAATGATTTACATCAGCTGGGGACTGAACCAGGTTATGTTTAGCTTTAGTCCCCTGTTTCAGAAACAACAATGTTATGAATAATCCTTTTATGTTCATACTTCTTGTATAAATATCTGAAACATGTATAAAACCAAGGGGAGGAGGGAATTCATTAAGGTGGTCCAGGGGAATATTGCTCTGAGAAATAAGAGATTGCTTAGCAGCGTTAAAATCATGTTATCCCATTGCTTTTATTTAAGAAAGTAGGTGGGGGGAACTAAATATAAGGAAATTTTTCCAAACAATGGCAGGTATTAGTTTGTGGAAGTATCTTCCTGAGGAACTCATGGGAGCATGAATGCGTTAGTCCGGCTATCCTAAAAAAATGCACTATAGTGATTCTTCTATATTTTATTGCAAAATTCGCAATCAGCCACATCCAAAATCTGGAATCAATAGCAATCTCTCAATAGAGTTCAATGGACTTAAGGGTAGGCCCTGTGTGCTCATTATTTAAAATAAATAAAGGGGAGAAATAGTGAGTCAAAATGTGACATGGGCAGTGATTTTAAGAAAATCCCCCTGATTTTTAAGAGACCTATTTAAGCCAACCTTTTAAGACAAAACAGTGCATGCATTGAATTTTCAGTTCAATTACATCATGTCACACTGATTTCATCTGGTTACCGCATGTTATTGGTGGGAATGTAACTTGATGCAGCTCAATACAGCTTGTGGCATACTGTGATTTATTACAATTTAAATGATAAAGCACCCAAGAATGTTCAGGCAATTGGATTATTCCATTGACTGAATGTTCAGACATCTATTTTTAGAAAAGAGATGTCAGTTTGTGCAATATTAGATGGACTGATCCATTGTTACTGAAGGGGCAGGGGAATTTCCCTTATCACATAGTACTGCTTAATGTTACCTCTGCATTTTACTCTTTTCAAGTGGTTTGTGTAGACCTGGATGTGACAGGATCTTATTCATCAAAGGTGGGACCAAGGTCTCAACACACTTTGCTGGGTCTCCTTCTGAAGGAAGGAAAGATGGACTTGATTTATCCTGCCAGTCAAAGTCCAAATGTTGCCTGCAGTTTAAGGAGAGTCAGGACACAGGTTCTGTTTTTGCTACATTTTTCTAGGGACAGGTCAGTAACAATCATTGCTGAGGGGCGGGAATGGGACTAGAACTTGCCTAGAACACATGCAAGTCTATGGATGCCAAGTTCTTGGTTTATACCATCCTGTACTCTCATAAATTATCAACTAGATTCTCAAAGCTGGAAACTGTTTGGACCCACAGCTCCAGACAGACAGACAGGAACTGGAAAAACTATGTTCCTTTCTTTTGTTTTACAAATATTTTAAGACAGGCTATATGCCAAAACAAAAATAACCATGGAACTGGAATAATTAATGAATAACATGGCACAACAATAAAAGGTTGAGGCATTACTGCAGTGGATTCTTTAATTGAGCCAAAAAGAGAAAGTGCTAAAATCAACACAAAGGGATCCCATTAGACCATTAGTAGATGAAAGGCTGGTTCCAATCGCTTTGGTTTACTCAGCTGGATCTCTTTAGGAACACTGAATGGTGAGGTGGGGCCTAATTCTCCATTTTTTTGTATTCCAAAGCATGGGGCAGGGGCCGTGGCTGTGTGAAGGTAGGAAAGGAATTTGATGCGTGTGTTTGGAGAGACAGTAATAACTATTATGGCCATCACATATCAAATTAGTCCACCTCTTTGATACACCAGTCAGTGAAAGTCTTGTGATGGCTCCAAAAATTTGTTCCTGTCTTGACAACAAACTCCTCATCTTACATGAAAGCATCAGCAACTTCTGGGAAATAGATTAAATCTAGTTCCAAACTTCCTCTTGATATGGATAAAAAATGTCTAGGAGAATGGGCTTGACTAATCTCAGCAGGAAGAAAACCTCCTACTGATGAGCTCTTGGTTCAATGTTTTAACATCTGATCTTACTGTCTCTGGGTCAAAATTATTCCTGGTGCAATTCTGACAATAACATTAGAGTCATCTTAAGAAAGAATTTGTCCCATTGCATGTGTGGTTTTTGCATCAACCGAAGTCCAGCTCTTAGGAAAGGGGCAAGGCTCTGAAGGTAGCAGATACAGAGAAAAAGCCAAAACTAAGAAATAAACTCATTAAAAGAAAGAGAAAAAAAAAATCAAGATCATTTTGAAGTGCTCATTCTTTTAAACATCTCTGCTTTTGCATCTCCTCTAGCTGTAAAAATGTTTGGTTTTATGGAAGAAATATAGATGCATCAACAATGCCAAAGATTTCAAGAATTAATTGCCTAGAGATAGTCAGGGGGAGGGTCACTAGAAAGTCTGTTACCTTTGTCTTCTGTTATAGCAGCCAGCAGGGGAAAGCTGAAGTCCATATGAAAAAATATTCTGGCCCAGGAGAAGTAAGAAGTAGGGGCAGGCTGCTACCAAAATCAAAAGATGTGTTCCCTCCTGGAACACCCCTCCCCTCTTACTCCCCCAGTCACAGCTCCAAACCTCTCTGGGCTGGGCTAATTTGGACCGCGTGGTGAGACCGACATTACTGTAACTCTGCAGTCACTCTGTTGACAGCACTATAGTAGAACTGGAGCTAATGACGTGCAAGGCATCCTAGCATCTGATTTAAGTTAATGCTTTGCATGGCAAAAAACATGCTTTATTTTTCAGCTGCAACTTAGCTAGGGTATTCCCTGATCCTGCATACTTCTCCCAGCTTTACCTCATTGTTGTTTTACTTATCTAAAAGAGGTCTGGCTATCCATCTACACTATAAGACAAAATTTAATGACAGAAGAGAATGTGTGCAGCATCAGCAAGGGCTTTATCATGAGCTATTAAAAAAACCCCAACCAAAAAACCCCGAAAACCCAGGACTTCCCACGTTTGCAGATATCAGCTTTTTAGTCTTGAGGTCAAAAGAAACTCAGCATCTGACAAAGTTAAAGTCTTGATTTAGCAAAGATTTGTCTGTGCACCTTTTCCATGTGACTTGTCCTATTCAGCCTAATGATCCAATGTGAGTTAATGTAGGAACTTTTTTTCTTTATTTTTTTTTCTTCAGAATCATAACCTCAGATACTACCCATATAATGGGAGCTAATTGGCATTGCAAATCTATCTGAACCTGGCACTTAGTTCACAGGGCCTCACAAGCTCGAGTTCAGATGCTGCAGGTGGGGTAGATGGAGCCTGCAGGGGTGGTCTCAGGGCTGCGGGTCCCCATCCTCTGCCTGAACTTCTTAGAGTGGAGAGCAAATTTCTTTGTCCCAAGACTCAAGCTAAAGAGCAAGCCAATGGTGCAGATGATTAGGGAGTTTGTGTTGAAATTAGCCTAACATGACCCAATAAATGCAAGAAAGTAGCTTCCCTGACTAGGATGTAAAATCCTTACAGGTGCAAAAGCCAAATGCAGCACACTCAGGTCTGAACATCTAAAACTGCTTTATGGCAAGAGATAATGCTGGGTAGCCATCAACAAGTTACAGTGCATCGCATTAAGAGCTACTGGAGGCACAGCTTTATCCCTCCGCTGCTATATTACCTATATTTGAGGTGTCTTCATAGGCACAGATGGAAAAGGCTGTGAAGGAAACATTTTAAAACTAAGGGTGCATTAGACAACTGATTGCAGGCACTGTGATTGATAGCTGTAGTAATGGACTGGATCTCAGAAAACTGAAATCCAATTATCAGCTCTGCCATCTCGGGCAAAATGCTGAAGCCAAACTTTCTAATCAGTGCTGTTCGGTTGGTTTTCAGAGGTGCTAAGCACCAAACCGCCCCACAAGCTCTGCATAGAATAACAGAACCCCAGCCTTCTGAAAAGCAAACCCTCTGTACTGAAAGACAGTCTACCCTCCCCTGCTCCAGGGGAAAAAAAAAAAAAAATTAAAAAAAATCAGGTAATATTTGATTCCACTATGCTTGATACATTTTTTGGATAGTTGGTTTGAAAACTAATAGTCTTGCTCCATGTTATCAGGCAAATGAAAGTTAAAAATATCAAAAATGAGGGACTTGTTTCTCTGCCTGTGGTTTCCCCTCATGTGAATAAGGAACAGGAACATTTCCATACCCACCTCACAAAGGGACTTGTGAGAGTTAATTCAGCTCCCTGCAGAAAGTGCCTTGAGATCCACAGATGGAACTTGCTGTAGAAGTGATGCATTACTAAATAATGAGGTACGATCATATGTGAACAAAACACACTCATATATTGCTCCATATGTTTTGTAACATTAAGCCCTGTGTTGTTTTCCAACATACAGATACATTCCAACCTGGAGAGGATCAAACACATCCCAGAGTATTTTGTCTTTTTATTTCTGAGGTGAGGAGATAGTTCCAACAACACTGTTGTCTCTTTTCGGATATTGAAACCAAACCAGGATTTTTTTTTTTTTTTTTTTTTTTTTTTTTTTTTTTTTTTATAAGGGGCAGGGGAGGGGAGAAGGAAAGGTTTCACACACTCCTTAACTTCTCTCCAGACATCTGTCCCTGAATAACAGAGGAGACCTTGGGTTTTATATCTCAACTGAAAAGATAAATGTGGAAACACACCTCCCCTGCCGTCCCACTGCAGTTTTGTGTATGGACTTGGAGGCATTCCTCAGGACAAATATTAATTTAAGCTTTGGTTCTGCCACTGGAGTCTCCTTTTGCCCACCTCCAGCTCCCAGTGAATTCACACCAACTACACATGCTCTAATATAAAGTCCTCCCTGCAAGCACAATGGATAGGGGCTTGTGCTTTTGGGGGCTGGAATCTGGGGAAATTTTTTCCAAAAAAATCCCCCCAAAAACCCCAAACAAACAAACAAAACCCCAACGTGGAGCAATTTTATTTGCCTTTGCAATGCCAGTTTGTATGCCATGACTGTAAGAAAAAGAAGCATTTGGCTGCCTGAGGAATATGGGGACTTTAGATTCTTATTGAATACTTTTGGCAATTGTACCAAAATGTCATGTTTTTACTGGGTTTTGATCACTATTTTTAACTCTTCTATTCATATATTCCAAAAGGAACTGAATGCTGACGCAAAGACAGCAAGCAGAATACCACTAATTCAAAACCAGGGCTTCCCTTCTCCACCAGTTGTGTTTCAGCATCTTTCAAAATCCACATTATACCCCAAAAAGACACATGGGATGTTAGGTCACATGAAAAAGATCAAAGGGGGATGAAGGAGAACAGGAATTATGCCAAAGCTGTACTGTTATTTCTGAATTACTTATGAAACATAGGAGAGAGAAATACAGATTTCATGAGGTTTTAGTGTATTTGAGCCCTCAACAGTGAGATGCAACACATCTTTTAAATCACCTTACCCTGCCAGACACCTGTGAAGTGAAAACACAACAAAACAAAAGATTGGAAGGCAAATTTTGATCAATCCGTGTGTGAGGTGCTCCATGAGCCCACCAACCCTCTTCCCAAGCTGGTATTCTCCCCCCATCCCAGCCCCGGGAAGAACCCAGCCCCGACCACTCCATCCTCTCCTCAGGGAGAACTAGGTGCTCTGAAAGCAAAGGGGTACCCTGGGGGAAAGGGGAGAGAGGGGTGATCAAATGAGACAAACACACTTTGAGTAACTGATTTACAGATTCACCATTTACTGGATTCCTTGTGAATAACCAAGTATATTCTTTGCAAGTTCAGACACGATACAAGCACACACGCGCAGGAAAACCAAAGTCCAGCGATTATTTTTTTATCCTTTTCACTTTTTGTCCTTTCCGAAGAAGCTGGAATCCAGGTGAGCCTCAGACTTTATCCAGAAATGAGTCCATACACTGAGAGAGGACTCTTCCCTCAATCCTCAGCTCCTGAATGTCTGATGCTTCACAGCATTTCTTGCATAATTCATCTTAAAAGTGGAGTTAGCAGCAGGGCAGTCAAGTGAGAAGTATATAATGGGCTGTGATCATCAGACACAGCTTCCAGGGAACAGAAGCCAGCCGTTCAGCTTCTTGTAGTAGCCAGAGGGAGCTGTTTGGAGACTTCTGGCAGGAGCTGACTTAGCTTATCCTCCTCTTTGCCATACCAAAGGGTGCCCCTTCCGTCCCGTCTTCCAAAGGCACACAACAGCAAATAGCACCAAGTTTCGGTCAGCGTGTGGCTGTTTGGCGTAAGTAGCCGTGGTCTGAGGGTCAGCAGCAAGAAATACATTCTGCCAGAGCTAATCTACTCCTTGTTTCTCAGAAGCCCAAGCCATCCTTCAGCAGTTGCTGCTGGAGACTACCCCTTACACAAAGGACAGCGTGAGAAGCACATAGTGCGCAGCAAAGCCTACGCTCATCCTTCCACGTACCCCCCACCCCGCTCCTTGAAGAACATACAATGTATAGCCAGCGTACCATCAGCCCACTGTTAAGACACCGCTGTAGGTGGAGCTCTGTGAGCACAACACAGTCAATCACGGATACAAGGGCCAGCACATAAATGATTCTATAAGTGTCAGACATTTCATTCCAGGAGATTACAGATCCATTGACTACAGTGTGGGAAGAGCTGTAAAATAAAAACAATTGCAGTAGTCTCAAGCCTTCCACAGTCACTTTGACTACAATGTAAATCAGGGACTCATCTTTCATCTTGAAAAATATCTTTTTTAAATTGTTTGTAATGCCCTCATATATCAAATGCAGCATTGGGTGAATGACATTAAAACAAGCGAGAAAAAACGTATGACTTGCTCACAGAAGCAACAAATTCTTTCATAATTACATCTGGGGGTACACGAGAGGGTCCCCTGGCATATCAGTAACCTTATTCACAACCTGGAAAGTTTCACAGAGAAAGAGTGTATACTGTTAAGTACAGCAGCCCTGTAAACCAGGAGACACGAATTATTGCTTTGCTAAGGATGTGCTGTGCTTCCTTGGGCTAATCACTTTTAGGTGCCTTTTCCCCCTCATATTCCCTCCATCTACCTTGTATCAATCACTCTCCACCTCTTCTGAGCAGGGAAAAGTCTCTTTCCGTGTACTAGGGAGGCTGCTACCTTAGGCACTGTGCAATTTCAGGGTGAGCCTGTAAGTTCTACCTTACATGCATAACAAATAATTACAAACCATAACATCTTACCCCACAGCATTACTTGTCTGGGTAGTCCATGGAGTCAATATGCACCATAACTGTAACACAGGAGTAAAGTTCAGGTTGGGCCCAGAGTAAAAGCAAGAACTAGTACTGTACCTAAAAGGCTAAAGAACATCCCTTTCCCCTATTTAAAGGGTGAGCCACATGCTGTCACTTTACTTGAAAGGGGAGGTGTTTAACTGACTGGCAAAGTCAAACTTTCAGGCATTCCTTTGTTTGGCAGAGGAAAAAGTAACCTTGTGTATATCAAACATAGAGGCAGTAAATTACAGTTTGTAAATGCATCACATGAACTTGTGGATACATTTTGATCACAGGAGTATAATGAGATATTCTGAATTATACAATGAGATATTGAGTAATATTTGATGCACCTAATTACTGAGAACATGCCTAACAGAGTTTTCCAGCAGCAGCATCGATGCCCTGCAGGTACTTGTCCATGCCGCCTGTTCCCCTGTATAGGATCTGTAGATTGCCAACCTGGATTGCAGTCATGAACATATACAGTCACTGATTCCAGCTGAAAAACCTCATGCCTCTAGAGGAAAAAGCGTTTTCATGGCATGATAGTGATAGTCATCCTACTGAAGACCTAAAACAACTCCACTGAGGAGAATGGAGCTCTTCCCAGTTTGTACCACTGGCCAAGGAGACAAGGCTCTGGCCTTGAAATTAGAGCCCACATTAAACCAGAGGTCCCAGACCTCTCCTAGACTCTGTCACGCGTTTCTCAATGTTGAGAAAAGCTGAAAACAGGCACTCTAGGTCCCAAAGTAACTCTATAAAAAGATCTTGGACTCCAGCATTCATTCACCAACTCCAAATCAAAATGAGTCAGCCCCATTACAATCAACCCAAGAATGGCTCCTAGCTGATAATTTAATCTTTTTAATGGATCACTTATAATAGATCTAGCTTTTCTGAAGCTATGATCTTTTCCTCTGTTATTGACTAACATTGAAAATTCCATGTGTACATATTCACCTCCTCTAAATACACCTTACGCAGAAAATATGAACTTGAGAAACAGCCCAATTAAATGTGCAACTATTTGTAACCTTTTGTGTTACTGTATCAGGGGGTGAAGCAGTAGCAACATTGGAAAATACAGGATCTTTGGGAAATGTAGCATATTATTAGATTTGATGAGATCCATTTTCCTGATGGCTTCTGAAAGATCTTTGTGCTAATTAGCTAAGAATACCACTGAATTATTTCATTATCTGTACTTTTGTGCAATAAAATGTTGCCGTATCACACACTCTATCTTGCTGTTGCTGTTCATACCTAATGATGCCTTTATAGTTCGCGATTTCCTTTGTTCTCCCTCTGTAAGTGGTTTTTGGTGGTGCTGGAGAAGTAGGGGGAGCAGAGAGGGAGGGCAAAGGAAAAATATCAGGTTTTAAATAAATTTTTACGTGTGGGAAAATCTTTGCACGTGTTCAGCTCCAGTTCCCTATGCAATATGCGAAACGTGTTTCAGTGCTACAGCAGACCCATATACTTATTGCTAATGCACCGAGGAATGCTTTCCAGAGGAAAAGGAAAGAAACTATCGCTTCAAAAATTTTTAAATCAGCAAGGAATGTTTTTAACAAGGAAGAGGTAAATTATGATAATTACTCTGACTGGTAGGGTCCTTAAGCATTACTAATTAGCATTTATTGCCTGGATTATTGAAACAATGTGTGTGTTCCCAAGAGTGAAGAAGAACTGGGATGCTCTTTCCTTCTGAGCCCTGGGAAAAAGGCAGGGCAGCAAGAATGCGGTACGGTTGGCAGAGAGGCTCTTCTTCCAAGCACCGCGAGCACCAGCCTTGTGCAGAGCTGCACAGAGGCACTGGGAAACTTGTACCTTTTGCAAGCCCACATTTTGAACTTCTTAACTTTACGTCTGCGTTCCACCCTACTCACAGAAAAGTGAGCAAAATTAGGGCGGCACAAAAGGAAAGTGGCCATTAAAATAGTCAAAATGATTTTACAATTGTTAGAGGTGCTGCTTAACATTTAGCTTATACTCTGGGTAGTACAGTGTCTGCTATTATTATTGAGGCTGTGCACAAACATACTATGAATAAACACCTCATTGCTTTAAAGTACTGAAGTATGGCCAAAGACTTCATCACAGAGAAATTAAAGAGTTAACAAATTCAACAAAAAAGAGGTATGTTATGCCATTTTCAATGAGCATTTTGACCGGGTTGATATGACTTTGTCTGTGAAGAGGCTGCAATCAGATTTCAATCTAAGCTGCATTTTAATATCAAAGATTTATAATGTGAATGAAGTTTTGAGTTAGAAATCAATTAGAAAATAATCAATCATCTAATCAGCACTAGCCACTACGTAGTATCTCAACTGTAATTTGGTATCTGGTCCAATAAATCCTTAAGTACTTTGGAAATGATTGAGGAGAGAAAGACAGTAAAAGTATTCTCCATTTTTTGAGCTGCAGTACCATGCAACTTTAGGTACTGTTAAAACCCTTGAAATAAAAGAGCAACAATGGGAAACTGTGGAATGCCTTGGACCTTTTTTTACCTTTTACTGCCACCAAACCCCATGCCTTTCAACTTGGGAAAGCAAGTTCCAACTAAGCTACAACGAGGTCAAAGTCACAGAGCTAAATGCTACAGTTGCTGCTCAGACGAAACTCCTAGGCACCAGAGCTTTGCAAAATTTGCGTTATTTTTTTAAAAAGCAGTATTTTTTTAAAATTGCTTCATTTTACTTATCTTCCCCTTTTTAATTATTTGCATTACATGTTGCACAGAATACTGGGGAATGTGTTATATTAAATGTCACGACAGCACATTAAATACACTTTTAATTGAAACTAGTCCCAGTCTGGTATTTTTTTTAGTGCTGAATAAGATCTTCAATCCTTACTAAGCCTGACTTACTTATTCTATTTTGTTAATTAAATTAACACCCTGCATTCATTTTCTCTGCCGTTTTCCTCTTAAGATAAAAAATTGTCTTGCTTTTATTCCAGTGAAAATGTTCAACTACAGAGACTGATGAAATTATAATTGAAGGAACTATGTAACGCTAAGACAAGAAAGCCTTACAGCTACATGTGTAAAGCAAAAATAAACCCAAAAGGCAATATCCCTTCTTTTGTCTGAAGGAGGTAAAAATGTGGTAGGAGTAGTTCTAGACTGATTTTCATTTGCTTACAAAGAAATTATTCCAGCTGGATATTTATCATGTAATTAAGTTTCAGTAACGCTGACATTTCTTCAGATCACACGCACAAATCTGGGTGAGAAACCCCCCGGAACCTGCATGCCCTGTGCACGGAATTATGGAGTTCGTGCTGGTAGGCTGGGGGGGATAAAATGCATTATATTTGAGCTGTTATTCCCTCTTTTTCATCTTGCGAGAACCTCGCCTTTTCCACTAGAAAAGGAGGGTGGGGGACTCCAGTTTTTGGTCTCCCTCCTTATTTTTAATTCCTGCCAATTGTTGGGGTTTGCGGGATTTATTTTTTTTTTTTCCCCCATTTTATTTTATTTTACTTGCTCGCCGCGCTGCGTTATCCATAAGGCCCCGACTCCTTCCTTCCAGCCGCACTATCCCTTTAAAACGACAGCCCCTCTAATTGATGTGTCTGGGCGAGTCTAGACTGGTAGTGATTGAACCAGCTCCCAATTATGTTCTTCACTGCGCCGGAGCTGAGNTGGGGGGGACGGGACGGGGGGACACAGCGATTAAAAGCAGCTTCGGAAGGAAAAACCCCTACTTTTTGCCTGTCTCTGAGGTGGAGATAATAGCTGGACAAAGGTGGTTGGGGTTTAGCGTATCGTATTCTGATTTATCGTGCCAAACAGGTAATAGAGAATAAATGCAACTCGGACTAAGTTCCTCGCTTTGAAATTAGAGGACGTTTGGAATAATACACAAATTCAGGAGTGAAAGTCTTTGCTGGCATTTTTTTCCACGGAGGTAAAATAGTCAATGAAATTACAGTGTCAGTAAAAAGAAGCTAAAAAAAAAAAAAACAACCCCAAAAACATGCAACCTTTTCCAATTCAATAACTGTTAAACAACGGGAACCATCAAACATATCCTACGCTATTAAATACCAAAATGTTACACCCTCAGTTAATTTTTGGTGCATTGTGTTTTAAGTTAAAGCATTTGCATTCAAATATCAAACAGTAATTCGGTGCCATAACAAGGTACAGTAACTTCATTATAAATTGCCTTGCAGAACAGAGATAAGAAATACAGTTCCAACCATAATTAATTTTACAGCAATATAAAAATCTAATAAAGAAAAACAGCAGCAGGAAACATTTTTAACATTTCTGATTTGTCATTTACATATAATTTTGACTGGAAAAGCAGGAAGGTTTTAAGTTCTAGAAAAAGACTAAAACAAAACTTCAGCATTTGCTCAGAATTTCTTTTTACTAGTTTCCAACCATTGGTACATGCAACCATTTTATTCTGCAGTTTATTTTTGACCTAACGATCCATAAGATCCAACCCATCTCCTGGCTTTTTCACTTTTTTTTCCCCCCCTCTTTTTTTTTTTTTTTTTTTTTTTTTTTTTTTTTTTTTTTT
>VXBL01006169.1:290399-352667 GCA_013400195.1 Aramus guarauna | reverse complement strand
GGGGGGGGGGGGGGGGGAGACAAAGATGACGACTAAATCTGCATTGTGCTTTATGAGGCTGATCCCTGCATTTTCCAGAGATGCACTACACAATGCGGAGCACAGGTATGCCACGAAGACAGAGCACACACCTAGCCGTACGGGGCCTTAACTGAGACCCCACATTTGCCCCAGCAATGGGGCTGGGACGTGAGGCTGTTAATGCCCAATACCCGACTCCGCACGGGCTTCAAAAGGTGCTTGTGGGAACAGGAGGTGCTACTCGCTATAAAGGAGAGGAAACACCTAATGCAAAATACAGAAATAAATAAGGACGGAAGTTTCTTTGTTATGCTGTCACCGCACAGGTGCTTAGGACTTAAAGGTATCCGGGTAGCCAAAGATGCTGATGGGTACATGGTGGGATTTTCAGAAACACCTTCTTAGCTCCCACCGAAATCCATTTCCTTTGTATTGAAGACAGAGAGCACCTATGCAAGAAACCAGGTTAGCAAGGCTGTCTATTAAATATTCCTCTGTTACACGTGCCGGGTATTTCAAGGGCTTTGGCTTTAGGGCTTCTGTGGCTTTATTTCCTAGTTTTCTGGGGCTAAAATGGGGGAGAGGCAGGAGAAGCTGCCTCTTGGGATTTTGGCTAGTTACACATCTTGTGTGGGTCTGGCAAAGAGAAAGTGACGGCAGTGTAAGTGTTCGGGAAGTTGGGGAGGGTGGGGCTATCTAGAAATCTTTGACTCACTGGGGTAACTCCCTGAACACAGGAATTAAATTATTACTCAAAGCAAGCTACATTTTATGAGCAGCAGCCTTAGAATGAAATTCTGCAGGCATACAGAGCTTGCAACAACTAAAATAAACATATGGAAATAAATATACAATACATAATTAAATTATTGGGTGCAATGCAGAAGTCCCTGGGTGACAGAAGAGGTGGGATTATGCAGTAAAGTCAGTCCAGGAACCCATGGATACAAATTTTCTTATTTATACCGACATAATCCTGATTGACATCAGCCTCGATAGGGGAAGAATCAAACCCTGTGTACTAAAGGATCTAATCTTTGGAAAAAGTAGACTGGATTAGAGAAACCGTATCTGCCATCCATCCTTTCACTTCCCTTACAGATTCTCTCACCATCACAGCGGTGTGCGAGACTTTGCCATCACACAGAACAATTTACATCCATTGTCTTTTTCGTGTTCCCTTATTTTGCCTCAGAAAAAAAAAATGTTTGATTTTTTTTTTTAAAGTTTTGCTGCAAACACATAATTTCTTTATACAATTTAACCAAGTCTTTGGAGGATACTTATTTCAAGCAGTTAACACCTGACCCCAATTTTTGTGGGTAATTAGTGAGCTAGATAACCACACAAAGTGGGTAATTATTTAGCACCCAAGGGTACTGTACAAGAGGGTAGAGGCTGGCAATGTTAACAAAAGCACATCTCTATTTATTGTATCTATACTGGCGATGTTTTAAGAACAGTTACTCCATCTAATGATCCGTGATAAATCGGTAAGCTATTTTGCTTCCCTTAGCACATACGCGTGGTCTAACCAAGGGCAGTATGCGAGGGTAAAGCAAATTGGAGCCCCAACTTTGGAATATGCACAGGGCCCGGGAGAAGTGAGAGCCATCCATTTGGAGAAGGTAGTAAGACTGGAAGCGTCTGCTCTAGAACTGCAGCGGCACAGCCTAATAGCCATCACTAATAGCTAACAGGTTGGATGGGATGACTTGAAAAGCCACGTAGGAAGGAGCTGGAGCGTGCCTCGGGGTCTGCTTCTTGCTTAGGTCATGTGGCCGGGGTGATGGATCTTTGAATACGACAATAACCCTAATGATGTTTTAACCGAGTTCAGTCCTGCTTATTGAAAATCGCTTGGAAAGCTGTACAAATGAGGCATTTTGTGTTTGTGGAAGGTCAGGGCCAAAATGCAAGAGAGTAGCATTGGGGGGGAAAAAAAAAATCATATTTGATGAATTTCAATTATCTGCCATCTCCAATATTTACATTGCAAAAACCACATTTCACTCATGGAAAATATTGAATCTTCAGTAGATTTTTTTCACAAATTTAAGAAGAAAGAAAAGATGGGAACTATTTTGAAATAGAAACTAAATAAGAAAGATTCAGCTCCCAAAAAAATGTTTTTGGTCATCAGAACCATGTGAAAAGGACTGTTATGCTGGAAGCAGATCCATAATCTTAAACACAGCGGTCACTATCCACTGACCACTATTTGCAGCATTAGACACACACTTAAGGACATCTTCAAACCAAGACAGTATGCTCAGCGGAAAAGCACTTTCCTTTTTTAATTGCTTTTATGAATCATCACTAACATCCGGACACTTCATTTACTAGAGTCCAGTAACCTTGTTTTTCAAAGGCTCAAATCCCAAAACCTAAGGGCCTCCAGACTGGCACAAAAAATAGGGGCGTCATTCTCTTTTGATCACAGCCATGTATTTAACTTAGCTTGCTGCTTTGGAATCGTTCAAGCCAGACACTACAGAAGAAAACACAAATGGCAACATCACCTGACACAGTGACCGTCAGGAATTTGAAATTTAAAGGGAGGAAGTTTGAGGGGTTTCCACAACTCCTCGTATTTCTCTTTTGTTCTGTTTTTGCAACTGAAATAGGACTGAAAATTGTTCTGTAATTTAAAAGGGGGCCAAGTCTCTGCAGTCCATTCAGTCCTGAATCATTCACATTATCGATGTGAACAGGTTAAAGAAAAAAAACCCCAAAAAACCCAAAAAACCCCAAAACAAATGCCAGAACTGGGGATCAGTTCAGAGCAGCTGTGAGGGAGACACTGGTCCACTCCGAACTGCACCAGGAGGCTGAAGCTTCTTTCATGTGCTACAGGTCATTTAACAATCCAGCAACTTACAAAGTTTGGCTACTACCATGCTGAGGTGGGTATAAATAAATTGGTATCCCCTTCACTAATCCTCTTAGGGACCTGGTTTGTAGGAAAAGTTCTTGCAGAAATGGAGTGAGAGGAAGTTTGCAGAGAGAAGCTGGAAAAGAGAAAGGAAGAATGAATTTAATCATGGAGACAGGTTCAAAGGAAGAAGAGACCTGGGTAGGTGCACAGTTATAGCGAAAGCAGAGTAAAGACAAAATATTACTTTTTTTTCTGAGAGCAGTTGGAATTAGTGATTTGAAGGAGAAGACACATAGGAGAAAGGATGCTCGCCCAGAGAGGATGCGTTAGGGACTTAAGCACTAACTGTACAGCCTTAAGGCCTTTTTGCAACAAGTCAGTAACTTCACTCTAGAAAAATCAGAGATCATTTAGGAAAGATCTTTAAAATAACAGTTCCACCTCCACTATATGGACAGCATATATGATAATACATGAGAATAGTTTACAAACGAATAAAATGTCTTTGCTGGAGAAAAAAGTATTTACTAATACAAATGAAGAAGAAATGATGTGAGGAAAGGTACAATTTCATAGTGTGGGGCACATCCATGGAAAGCAAAGTTGGGCAAAGGTGTGATGATTTGGGCATTACCAGAACAATGCTCTATCATGTGAGGAGTTTGACAACCAGAAAAAGAGCTACTAATTTGAACCTCACTGTTTTGTAAACCGTTGCCTAATTCCACATCAAGTCAGTGAAAAATCACTTCCCCTCTTCCTACCTTGCTTTCCCATATATAGAACCATCACGACAATGCTTACCCATGTCCTTGGAGTGTTTTGAGGTCCTTGGAAGAAAGCTGCTATGTCCCGATTACTTTTGTTATCCTCAATTTGATACCCTGTTAGTCAACAGAGAGGATGGAGTGTGGTTGAAGGTCACATAATTTCCCTTTCAGCACCAACAATTCCTTCTAATGTGACTCACCCACCAACTTTCACCTCCAAACCCAACATGGCATACGTTAGCAAATTACCTCACCCAAGCACTACCCTGACAGCAACGCAGCTTAAAAAGAGGTTGTCATATTTTCTCCCCATCCCCCAATTCTGCTAACAGGTTTCTCAAAGATCTTTGAGCTCCAACTACATCAATCCTTGGATAATGGAGAACAATTAAAATAATAAGGTGAGAAAGCCATAAAACAATTGTATCCCAAGGTGAATAAAGCAAGCAAAAAGTAAAATGAGGCAGCGCTGTTCACCTCCTGGTGAAAGGACCTGAAATTCTGCACCATTCGGTGCCCTTATTGAAAACCAAGTTTGGGGAAATGGGAAGAGTTCGACAAAAGGTCAGTGGATGTGACAGAGGGATTTGAAAAGAAAGGTTACAGAGATTAATTCTTCTGATATCAAAGAAAGGTACAAGAAATGGGAACGCTGTACCCAGAGTTATGTGCACTTTGTCTACGGGGAGTTAACAATCTGCCTTTATCCGTGAGTTCTCTTATACATACCGGATTTAACCAAACTCTGAAACTCAAGGTGAAACTCAAATTTATGTGGATGAAGTCAGGCAAAAAAGTATTACATCTGCTCTTGCATGATTTGCCATTTCTATATCATGTAAACCACCTGAAAGCCCTCATATTTCACATGGGTTCAGGTTCACCAAAAGTTTCAAATAAGACCCGATTCACTTAAAACATGACGAAAACTCCAAGAACCTCACTAAAATTTCAGATAAATCTAATCTGTTTTGAGTTGGTGACATAATTTCTTAAGATCTGAGGTTTCACACTGAAAGTCTGGCAAATTTTGAAATATTTCAGTACTAAGCGATGGAGCTATATCTGTTAATCTACGAGGTTGCTACAAAAACTTTGTCTGGTCAACATTTAATGCTTTTTAAAAATTTACTTGAAATTTCAATACAAGCATTGCATGAACAAGATGGTGTACCTCAATCAACACTTTTTTTTTCCCCTCTGGAAAAGTCGATAAAAATAATATATATTGAGACTGTTCAATTAGAATCTAAACTGCTGAACCTAAATTCAACTTCAGAAACACACATAAAGTTTAGGGACATTTTGGGAATCTGATCTGGCAGGAAAAGTAGAAAATTAATTTAAAATTAGAAATCCACGAGACTAAGAGCAGAGCTAGAATGAATTATGTTTTAATATAGGCAAGAAGCGCTAGAGTCATTCTGCAAAAGAGAAAATTCAGTGATTGGAGAGCAGAGCCTGCTGCCCGCAGCCCACAGATCTATTCCCATCCCTTCCATGAATTCACTGTGGACCCTCAGTCCTGCAGTCCATTTCCAACTCTCCCCTACATAAAAGCAACACAAATAGATAACATAATTCTTACATATAAGAAAGGAGTTGTGACGCTGAGCCTTAATTAATGTTTGTAAAGAGCCCTGAGAGATTATGAGGACCTGAAGAACCTCAACGCTCAGTCATCCTTAAATATCCCCCAGACCCTCTGTCACAGTCTTAGCCTTTTCACCAGCATTGGCTTTCTTTTTAAAGAGAGGGTGGAATTATTTAAAAGATAAAACAAACAAACAATTTTTTTTCAGGTTTTCTAGTGCTACAGCCTGCAATTGACACAATTTGAAAAAAAAAAAACCCAAAACAAAACAACAATATGAGGGCATATTTCTCTCAAGAAAAAAAATACTTGTCTCAGCCACTGCTTAAGAATTGAACCAAAAGATAGGACACCAAAATATTTTCTACAGCTGGTTGGTGGGCCCAAGCCACGGATCCCTGCGCAGGGACAGGGCAGAAGCTGGCACGGAACCAGCCGGAGGAATCCCAAATCAGCGGTGATGACAGTGGCGAGAATTCAAAAGACCTATTCCTATTCCCAGCCCTGCCGCTCGACGTGCTAAGTGGCTTGGGCAAGTCTCTCCATCTCTTTGTGTTTCCTCTTCTGCCTGCCTTATCTATTTAGACTGCAGGCTCCTGGGGACAGGGAGTCTCTTCTCACAGGGTATCTAGATGACACCAAGCCATTTAGGTATTGCTGTCAAAGAAATAACAGGCTTGGGCACTTTAACGGAGGGGAAGTCTGAACGCAAGTCTAATCTCCCTTACCTCTTGTGAAACCAGACACAGAGGTCTTAATACACAGTAGCTTGTTTTCAGTTGCTTCACTGGTGTTGAGAGCATATTAAAAATTAGAAAGCCACATTTCAAGAGGCATGTGACAGACAGAATGAATGTCAGAATGTGAGGAAGACGCGGCAACCTCTGAGGACTTACGTTTGGCCCGTCAGACGCTGCTCAATCTCTGCATGCCAGAAATAGCAGCGGGACGCAAGCGCAGCAGCCAGTCTCCCCACTCCTGGTGCCAGTCCACACTTCTGCATCACTTAATGTTGCAGTGCAGGCTCTAGTACACCCTAAACTTAAATTTAGGGGGCTTTGTAATGCAAAAAGACAGTGTAACATTTTTTATGAGATACAAAATGAAGTAAACAAACAGAACAATCTGAATATTCAATTACTTCTTATGATAATAAATGACATTAATTAGCATTTTTGAAGTGTAATCATAAACTTTTCAAGTTGATTTTGTTTGGATAAAAGTAGTATTAGATCATAATTATTGTCAATTTTAAATCTGTACAGCTAATGAATGTATATGTGACAGCATGGAGGCAGTCCATATGCAACATTTCCTCATGGAGATACACAGTACGCTCACTTGCAATTCGAATATGACATGCAACATGACTGTCTGAACGATTCACATGTGATCAGTTCCTCTGTCTTCACAATACTCCTCATGAGGAATAAGGACCTCTATTTTATAGACAGTGAGTAAAACCAAAATAAGTGACTCATCCAAGATCCCACAGGGAGTCTGTAGCAGAACTTCAGGGTCTGCACCAATGGCTGAATAAAAAAAAAAAATAAAATTGTTCCACTATAATGGTAGAGGCTGTGCACAGTCTTCGCCCCATTAATAATAAAACAAGACAGGCCCCATGAGCTGAATACAAACAAGAATCCCTCACAGTGGAGACAATTTTAAAATTACAAAGCTAATTCGCCTGGCATCTCAGAGAAACGTGAACTCACGTTTCCCAGGAAAAACTCCTGCCAGTCACGACAGTAAACACCTATTCCCTGGGTGCCTGTGACCACAGAGAACCACGATTCTGAGCCCGGTGCACAGAGAAAACCCCCCCAAACCAGCCCGTACCTGGGATGATTCAGTAGCAGCACTTAATTCTTAGAATTTGACCTACACGAGTGGCCTCATGCTTCATGCTAGAAGGGGTCATCCACATGGAAACAACTGCATCAGCAGGTCCCAAGTCGTTATTTGATCACTTTCCTGCTTAATTGCCATTTTTAATTACTTGCACAGTAACAACAAAAAGTCAATCTAGCAACGGAAATCCATTCTTTGAACAACTTCTGCCTTTTTTCTCAGATGCAAACTATTGCGACATAAGCCATTCCTCATTAATATGGGGCCCTCATGGGAAAGCCACTGCCTATGGATTTCATTTCCTACATCTTCTCTTCTTCAACTGACAATTCAAGTCCCTAAAAAGTAAGGGCAAAAGATCCCTTAATTTATCGTTGTAAGATGACAGTGTTTTTTCCCTTGCTATTTTCTTTCAGGAAGATATATTAGCACTACATTTGCTCCTCCATGCGGTGGGATTTCTTAAATAAAAACGTATGTTATATACGTATGGACTTGGAACCAGAGCTGCATTAGCCTATTAACTATCCACATTTGCTTCAGACTTGGCCAGCCACCTAGAAAACCTGCCAAGACCTTTCTGGCAGCCTTTTCCCAACAGTTCCAGGAAAACATGGAATATTCAAAGAATTTTAGGGCCTCCCGGCTTCGTTTGTCACCACTCTCTTTGCCCACTTAAAACTAAATCACAGGCAAATTGCTCTAATGCCCTATTAAAGATTTAAAAATGGCCTTCTCCACAGCAGGGTATCTGAGGACAAACCTGCGTTAATATATAATGCAAAGCCTGCGTTAATATGTAATGCAATGTGGCGTGAGGCAGGCCAAGGACTTCGCAACAAGTAAGGGAGCTGCTTTACAAACTCTGAACTTCCCAAGTGAATTCCGTCCTGTCTGGAGTCTTTAAAGCTCCCTCAGAAACCCAGGCAAAGGAAAGATCCATTTCGTCCTCATCGTTACTCTCGCAAATTACCGTTGAGGTTTCTGGCCTGTGTCATACAAGAAGCAAACAAAGATGTGAACAGTTACATCAGAATTCACCGTCTCTACAGGTCTGAAGGCACCGCTTGAGCAATGCTGTTAAAGATATCCTTGAGTCCCTTTGCCTAGAACTTGTCTATCAGCTAACTACAGACCTCAAGAGGACCGAAGGACGTGAGTCTATAACCGAGATCCAGAGTAGGATTCACGGAAATGGCAACTGGAAGCATTTTCTTTGCAACCTAAACCAGGATCTAACTCCTTTTAAAGCTATGGCAGCAAAAAAAGAAAACTCCTGCTGTCACCTGCATGAACTAAGTTATTACTATCCAAGAGCAAAACCTGGCCCATCAAATTTGCACAGCTTCCCCGGTTTTAAGATACAAGCAAAGCACACTTTAAATAATTCCAAGAGGCTTTTTTATTACACAGACAAAGCTTCCCTGTGATTTCAGATGCCAAGTAGTCTTCCTTAATTCCTAGCACCAATTTATGGATTAAACATTTAACCCCTGACTTCAATATGGATCGAGAGTTCCTTGTTACCAAGAGCTGACAGAACTGCCCCACTGAGCACCCCCACATCCCTGCGCTCACGGCTCCGCTGGACCATTTCTAGGTGCCCCTCAGAACCTCGTGACTCAGTTTGGGTGCAGCACTGGCTCACCGCACACAGGCTGTCTGTTAGGCTTTCACCTTACATCCTATTAGCCCAAAAAGTTATCCCACACTTCTCTTGCTCCAAATAACCCTTTCTGGCTCTTCAACTCATTAGTCACTGTTGGTTTGCAACTTGCTACTTCACAGGCATGTGACAAACATCTATATAAAAAATATGTACACACACACACACACACATATATATATAAAATGTTAGCACCAAGACAGAACATCTTATGAGATCCCCATGCATAGCAGTGAGCTGGTGTGTGTACCTCCTGAGAGGCTGTAGGCACCTTGTAATGAGATCGTGGATACGTATTTCGCAATTAAAAATAGCCCCTCTGTTGGAATATAAACAGAACAGAGCATCACAGAACCCCTCGCACCAGCAATTCCACCAGCAGAGTATGGACATCCTCCTCTTTTATTGAAGAAGGAAGAGACGACAGTTCTTTAATTCTGATGCAAAGTCCCAACTTCAGACCAGCAGTCTAACTACGTCATTACTAACATAGTAAGTAGTGGGCACTGATTTCATTCTTTCCACGAAGACCTACAGTGTTTAACTTCTCATTCAGTAACTATTCTCTCATACAAATGAAGGGAAACACGTGACTGAAGTATCTTAGGGCTCTTATTTTATAAGTTCTCCTTTCACATTCCAAAAGCTATTGGAAGAGCAATTTGAGAGCAATCACGTCTTGCCTTCTTCCCTTCCCATTTCCTTCCTGTTTTGCCTTCTCTTCCTCATTCTTTTTTTAAAATCCTGTCCTCCAAATCTAACCACCTCCTTTATGAAAGGAAATGGAAAGCCAAGGGGAAGCTGTGGCATCTGATAGACTGCAGACACCACTATTGCAAACCACTCTCTGATGCCACAACTGCTATTCCTTGTCAGAAGAGATGAGAGGCCACTTCAAGCACAAGAAAAACAAACTTTGAAATAAACCCACATCAGTGGCATTAATCCGGGAATGAGTTTGACCTGCTGTTTACAACAGTTCCTTAAATCTCACTTAAGCCAAGGAATACAAAGGGTCTGCCTACACTCTTCAGGGGAAGGACTGCAGTGACTCCAGATCTAGCACCAGCCTGAGCTGCTACAACCACAAATCTCCAGCCAGCAGCATCTGGAAGCGCCAGCTCAGGCCCCCAGGCAGCAGGGCTGTTGCTAGTGCAGCACCAACCTGAGCTCATCCCATCCCACAGCAGTCACTGGTGGCTTGAGCTATATACCTGTATGACATGCTCTTGCATGGTGAAGACCAGCTCTAACCTCATACTGAAAAGTGGGCGTGAAAGCAGAACCAGGTGTAACCCTCCTCACTTGTTTCTGAAACTTTTATTACTTCTGGTAAAACCAGGGTTCCAAGAAACGTATTTAAGGAGGAAGGAAAAGGTCACAACGTATGTTTAGATGCAGATCTGTAACCCAACTGACCTGGCTTTCGTACCCAGCCCTCCCAATGATATGCTGCCTGGCCTCGGATAAGTCATTCAGCTTCCTCTGCTTTCATTTCTGGACAGTGCTCATGCAATCCTTTCCACTGCACGTGGCAACTGTAAGGAACTGGAGGTGGTCCATGCCATTGGATAACTAATACTAATACTGCTGTATTGCAGTTATTCAATATGTGGGCCCAAGTGAAGGCCAACTCTTCACTTTTATTTGTCAGTGGCAAACCATGTGCTTAATCCTCTGCAGGAGACATATATAGACTGGGTCAGAATGCAGACTTCTCTAACATACCTTCTCCAATAGTGACAAGTATTAGCGGCTTTGGACAATCAAGAGCTGTCCTTCCCATTGTTTTTTTCCCTGGCTTTGAATTGCAGCACTTCATCCTAAACCTTGAGACATTAAGTCTAAACTCAGTTCTAAACTTATTACAATGAATTACCATAATTCTATGTATGGTTATTAAAAACATAAGTATCTAATCTGTTCTAGACTTGCAAACTTCCCATTAACTTCTAAAAGCAATTAGGTTCATTTTTTAATTAAATACTGGTGGAAAAGAATTGCTTTTTAAAACATTTTTAATTTGTCACCATTTAATTTCACTGCATGTCTCCTTGTATTCACTTTGTGAAACTATGAGCATTTCTCAGTCTACCTCTTTTTCCTCTTCCTTTTCCTTTCTAATGGGAATGGTCCCAGTGTATCAATTTTGGATATCTCCATGCTTGGGACCATTTTTGCTGGCACCTTGTTGAGCCACTCTTCCTCTCCTCAGATTTGGTAGCACAGCTCCTTCCTGTCTTTGGTCCCAAAAATATGGACAGTGCTCATACAAATTTCGCATCAGTATTATGCAGGGGGTTATCCACTCCACTTTTATAATAGGATCAAGCCCTAAAATGTTCATAAAAGCTTCCATTCATGGCTTGAGCTTTATGTCTGTACTGGATCTAGGAACAACAGGAAACAAGGTCTAGTTGCCTATCAAGAATTCAATGAAGAGAAAACAAAAGAAAAAAAACCAAATCTGTCTTTACTACCATTTACCTGACTGGTTATGGGTTTTTTGGACATTGACAGTTGCATGTGTGAAAAATGGCCCATTCACAAAAATACTCTTACACTGCAATTGTTAGACATGACATTTACACATCACTGTTAATTGTAAATGACTTGATCCTGACATTTTGTTAATACATTATGAAAGCCATAATGAAACCCTATGAGCTGTGTGTCACACCTGTAACAAAGGCAAGCTCAGAGAAATCTCAGTCTTGTCATCAGACCTTGGCAAAGGGTGGAAGGAAACATGGCAGCAGGGTGACTCACACCTGAAGCGGACTTATCCTCAATGACCCAAGAGGAGCAAGGGAGAACCCTGCACCACAACATTTGCTCCTCTGTGGCACGACACAGTAGTCTGGATACCTGAACACGGGAACTCACAAGAACGCAGATGGAAAACAGAAATCACGACTCTCTATTGGCTATACCTACACTGCTCTTAAATAGTACTTTTGAAAGTGGTCTTGAGTGTGGTGGGATTTTTTTCTTAAAAATGAATACGTGCTCGTACGTCGAGAGGTGGCTGGCAGGAGCCAGGTATCCTGCAGCCACTGGTAAGGCCCCCACCTGCGGGCTGACAGCTCTTTCCCCATAGGTAAGTGACTTTATCCTTAGCAGCAATAGCTGCTCCCTCCTGCTTTTAATAAAATAATTGCTTGGAAAAGTCCTAGTCAGTGGAATTTCATTTGCAGCAAACCTCAGAGATTCCCGGATCCCCTAAGTGGAGAGGAAGCTGTTTTCTATGAATTTGAGAAGGAAGCAGGGAGAGGTGGTGGTAAGGAGGAGCCACTGCATATAACACAGGGTGCAGAATTTCAATTTCTTTCCATATCTGCCCCAGAAACCTGATTCTTGAACTTATTTAACCAAGAAACAGGGCCATGACATTGCGCAAAGAGGCTAATTTCACCCTATAGCATGTAAAAAAAATATTTGCTCAGGGAGAATACATTTTATATTTTGAATATATAAATCTAAATATATGCAATTGGGACTGCCTGGAGCATCAGTGGAGTCAGGGCGACTAGAAGTTTTGTCTCGTTTAAAAAAGAAAGAAAGAAAGAAAAAGTGTGGGTTTGTTGTTTGGGTTTTTTTTTTCCCCCGGATAAAATATTTTGGATCTTCCTCTGCTATGGGAAATTTCCAAATGTCAGATTTCCTTTCTGTTCCAGTTTAGACTGGAAGCTTTTATCATAAGGTGAAATCCAGGTAGCCCAACAGCACACATACACGAGTGTGTCTCTGACTGAAGTCTCAATGGATACAGAGCTTATCTCAAAAACTCACACTGGAAATGTTGAACTTCACCTAGTTTCATATCTAAGCCACCAAGCTATGAAAAGGGAAAAACAGGAATGAGAAGGAAAAAGTTAGTCAAAAAGAGATGTGTGTTCAGATCTCTGCTCCGGCCTCAGACTGAGCTGGTCTATACCAGCTAATTCTTTTCTTTTCCAGTTACACTGTGCATTGTAATCAGTGCCTACATCTAATTGAAAGGACACCTTTTTCCCTTACAGGTTATACTTTTTGACTCCAAGACACACAAAAAGAACTTCTTCAGTAATTTACAATTTGAAAAGGAGAGAGTAGCAGCATTTCTGAGGTCTGGGCTTTGAATCTGTGTAATGAAATTGTCTTATTTTTAACTGTCTGAGCAGCTTTCAAGCAGAAGCGTGTTAGAATTCATATTAATTTGTGCAGTACCCTATCATCATCATAATTTAGCTCACAAGGTTGCTGTGCTTGGAATTCCAGTTATGACATGAATTCTATACATTTTATACAGATTTATAAATGGCATCAATAGAACACTTAGGGCCTTATTCATTAAACAATGAGTCATTCTGGCATTCCATTCTATTTCATCCCAGTTCTTACAAAACTTTTATGTACAAATTTGACTGTACTTAATGCATCTGATTTAGCAGCAGAAGTGTTGCAGCATAGTTTCAGCTGGGTGTGGAAATAGATGAAAGGCATTGTTTTAAAAAAAAAAAATAAAAGTGTGTGAGGCAGCACAACAGAATGGTCAGAAGACGCTTACAGAGTCGCAAGCAATCAGGTACCAATTTTGTGGATAAGCAGAGCTTCTCCTTCTTCAGGACCCTTAGGCTGCCACCTTTCACAAGTATCAGAGCCATGTGAAAATACAGAAGCAAAAGAAAATTTGCAATGATGCACTATTTCAAGTAGTTTCTTGCTGCCCAGCAAACCAGAAAACAAATATTTCTGAATACAACACTTCAGTAGTTACTCTTGACTGATAATTTCAGTGGCGCACTACAAGAGCCATAAAGGCTTCCCTTCATATGCAGTTTATGACTGTGGCACCAGCAAACTAATGATGGGCAGGATCACAACATGAATTTTCAAAATAATTTCCCTAATGACTTAAAACTTTCATATGGACTGGTTATATCATGTGTGTGTGTGTATTTTAAATGAGAATTGAGGCAAAAATAAAAATATTACGCCAAAATAAGACCTGTCACCTATCTTTGAGGAATGCACCTATATTACAAATAGTAGCTAGCAGTATGCCTACACAGCAAAATACCATTGTTTGGTAAATTCTATCTTAATCTAGGCAGAGCACATAAAAATAGCAGTGAAGTCATGACGGTATGGGTTTTAGCATGCTCTCGCAACTACAGTACAAAGTCTTTAGGGACATGCTGGTTACTAGCCAGTGGGAATCTGTTTGAACTGTTCTCATTACTTCATTCAATCCAGTTAATCCAGGTAAACTGGCATATGCTGCAAGCTGCTCTCCATGTTATAGTTTGGATACCTCAGCACATATCGCTCTATTTTACCTTCTCTTTGTCCTTTCAACCTTCTTCCTGACCGCACTGGATATATGGCTGTGATTTCTGTAAATGCTGTAAAGCTTGCTGGAACAAAAAAGTCTTGGAAGTCACTGCTCCTCTATCAAATCTGATTGGGATTAGAAAATAATCTCAGAAGTTGTTGGGAGAAAGAAGGCACAGATACACAAATGTACATAAGGCAAACGAGCACACTATCTGTTTTTTCATTGGAAACCATTCCAAGACCTCATCATTCCTTGGATGCTTGCAGTTTTCGTCAACATATATAAGCATCAGTGCCTATTTTTGGTCTTTATCCTTAATAAGTCACAGTAAATTTGGAATCCATTTCACTACATATTCTTGCACATTAGGACACTATCTATCGAGCAATCACCATGCCAAGAAAAGCACAACACTATCTGCACCCATTGTCCATAAGGGAGAGGAGAGATGCGTGCTTAAGTAAAGTGTACCATCTCATTTTCATTCTCTCGCCATGGTATTTCTAGTACTTCACTTTATGTTACAGACTTGAAGGAACAAAAACAAGATCAAAGTTTACGTTTCATTATCATAGGACAAACAATTTTCTGGGAGGTGGATTGTTTCTTTTTTCATTTTACATTCCAGTGGAAATGTTCTCTGAAAAACAGTTGCTATCTCTCCCACTATTCACAGGCTTAACTGAATAAACTGGGAATGGAATGGTAATGGAAAACAAGGAAAATAAGATGCTTTTGTCCGTTCATTGCCCAAGATGAGAGAAACAAAACTGGCAATTAAGGGAACTGTTCAGGGCCAGCCACCTTCCTTTTGCTTCCTCCTCTTTTAATCTACAGTTTATGAGTTGTTCCTTTACTCATTGCAAAAGGTCCATAATTGTAACACTGCCATATTCTTCTGGAAATCTATTTAAATGGCATATGATAGAAGCCATATGATAGAAGCTTAATTACATAGAGGGCATATGGAAGGCATATGACATAAGGACATATGGAAGGCATATGATAGAAGGGCATCCGAGGACATATGATGGAAGTCTAATTAATTGACAATACATTCCTCTCATCAGGGGGAGAGCTGGAATGCTATTTTGTTCAGAAGAAAAATATGTACATTGAATTATGTTTATTGTCAACTTCAATGCACCACTGACCATTCTCTTTTTGAATTATTATTCCTTGTTCTTTGAAGCGAGACAGATCATTTTATTTACATATCCTATGATTAACACACTTAACATAAAGTTAAGTTTGATAACGACAAATTTGTGTGTTAGTATAAATAACCACTATTTTTGAACCTTCTGAAGTTCCCTCATACCTGTGCAAAGCAGATCTAAAATGCTACCACCCAAAAACCGAAGAGACTGTTCTTATTAGAGAGTTATTACCACCTGCTTGTAAAGCTATTCCTAGAGAAGTACCAAACAGGTACAAAAAAATCAACCCTTATGGAACAGCTCTACATTGGATGTAAGTCAACGCAGCTTGTGGATTTACAGCTGAAAATTTGCACTTCCATCTGCAATAAGATTTATGGCAGGGGGAGGCGGGGGGAAATAAGGTGCTGCCTTAAATGTGCTAAAAAGATTCCTCTTTTTTAACTACCTGCATGTGTTTAATGCATGTGCCTTCATGAGACACAGAAGCAGCGTTGTGTTAGCCCTGATACTTGCCTTGTCCTAAGGAACTGCAGAGTTATAAACCATGGCAGCGACATCTAAAACCTCTTTGAAAACAAGATGAAATAAACCCCCACTAATCCACTCTTTGAATAACTAATAATTGAGCACGGGTAACACCCAAGAAACCAACAGCTTCCCTTTGCATTCAGTAAACAAGAATTTGCAGATATTGAAGTTTTTAAGTGCTGTTTTACCAGAAAAACATTTTTCTGGGTTATTTAGATACCTTGAAATATTGTTATAATTTTCACACTTTATATTAGCCTAACAACACGAACCCTGTGCCCACCCTTTACTTTTATTCGCTTAGAAAATTTACCCAGTAGCAAACAGTCTCTCTTATTTCTGGGAACTCAAAAACTTGTGCCAGAATTAGTCATACACGTCATCAAAAGACGCAACATAGCTCATGTTCTGGGCCCTGACCAAGCATGACGGCCACCACCTT
Source organism: Aramus guarauna (assembly GCA_013400195.1). Lineage (NCBI taxonomy): Eukaryota > Metazoa > Chordata > Aves > Gruiformes > Aramidae > Aramus > Aramus guarauna. The sequence goes on along the minus strand of VXBL01006169.1, from coordinate 336,431 downwards.
CACCCAGGCTGCTGGAGGACCTGAACCCTGAACACTGCCAACATGAAGATCTTGATTTGTCTTCAAACTTTACTAGATAAACACCAGTTTCAGAGGGGTTTTTAGACCTCACACAGTTAGGCAAATAAAACTGTATACAGATTCCAACAGCAGCTAGGTATACTACGTATATTCCCTGCATTTTAGACACGTAAGATACATTAGAAAGGTGGTCTTTTGCCCAGGACTGCAGGCTCGCCGTGTGCCCATCCTCCACGTAGCTCCTCTACAAAACTTAAGGGTGGCTCCACAGCTCCTTGATCCAAACTGCTGCGAGGGAGAGGCAAACCACCTCTGCTGGATGTGTGCAGAAGCACCAGCCTTTGAAACACCTCATGTAACTGTACAAGCCTAGGAAAAAAACCCACTTAAGAATCACCATTTTAGCTGACTGTAATCACTAATGGATATTCCCTAAGAACAGCTCTCCTGAGGACTGTGTAGATTTAGGTGCTTTCACAAAAACCCTTACGGGCTTTATCTGGAAGCATCAGCACCAGCCTCCTACGCTTCCTGAGAGACAATGAGTGTGCCAGGTCTCATACTGCTAAAGGGCACAGCCTTGTTTAACTCCTAGCGTAGAACTAACTGAACAAGTCAAAGACTAATGGAAAGGGAAACCTGCTTACACATCTCGATAACAGACAGAATACAGGATGTTACCTTTGGAGACTTCTGATTGCTGACCGCGAAGGCAATAACACTGATATGTTGCCATGGTGCTTTTTAGGAATGTTACACATTGCGCTGCTTGAATGCTAATAAAGGAAGACAAGCATTACTAGTCCACTGAATTTGCTAAAAACTCAATAATATAGCACCAAAAAATGCTGAGAGAATGAACATTTCTGAAGTTCTAGAGAGGCAGAAGAAAATAAAAAGTTTTCCAGCTCATCTTACCTGCTCTTTCCTGTTCCATGTGTCCAGAGCAAACATTGCTGAGGAATTATGGTCGCTCATCACGCCGTTCTGTGCAAGACCCAAGGAAAGCTAGGAGGTTGTACAGTTATCTCCCTTGGTGTAATTCTAAACTATACAACCTACTACCTCAACCTGGATGCATGCAGTCAAAAATGCTGAAAGCTACCCACCACTTCACAGCCGACATAATGTCAGGGTTTCTAGTTAAAAAAAGTCCTCAAAATTCTCAGTGCACTAATTTAGAAATAATAAATGCTTTGCTGGTGGAAAGACACCAAAACCAAATGCAGCTCCCCACACTGCATATGTTAATAGATAAGACACAATAAGCCACGGTTATTACTGCTAGGTATAGACAAGAGCACGGTCAACTTTTCACACAAGAAGGAATTTTGTCCCTGGCCAAAAAAAATACTTTTCCCCCTCCACAGCAGATGCATCTGCACTACAGCACAGAACACATACATACATTTTTTAAAGCACTTAAAGAAGGCTTAGGATGAAATTTCTCCTAACACGTCTTTTCCTTTTTGAACACATATAATGTTGACCTTGGAACATGCACCTTGGCTCCTGAATGCTTAAAGGATGATTGCAGAAGTAGGATTAGGAGAAGAACTGCAAAAAGGGTAGAAAGTTTTAAGTAAATTTTACCCTTGCATCAATCCCTTGTTAAGATTAATGATTTTAGAAACGCAACACTGAGCCTCTCTCAGCAGTCAGAATAAGACGGTGTTCCCTTAACAAGGAACACATTACATTTTTAACTTGTATTAGTTCACAGTCAAACAACCAGGATGTTATCATTGTGACTCATTCCCATTACCCACCAAGGTATTACTTAAAGCAGTATGCTGCCTATTTATTACGGCTTATGAACAGGGATTAGCATCTTAAAATATGCTAGTGCAGACAGTGGAACTGAATCAGTCCTGAGATCCTGCCTCTCAGGTGAATGCATCCTCAGGCACAACAGCTCTGTGCTGGAAGGGGATTACAAGGGAATCAAACGCTATGAATGAATGCTGAGCTGTGCTGAATAGATGGCATCTTGGTTGTTTCTATTTTCTTAGCATAAAGTAGCGTTGCTGATTATGAAAAAGCCAGTACCCTACCATTATATTCAAAGCCTGGCTAGAAATAAAGGAGGAAGGTGAGAAATAATACCACTCTTCAGAATTCAGCTTGCAACAGCAGAAGAATATTTGAAAAAACCCCAATCTTTCTGCAAGGTTTAAATGCACATGATGTTGATAGTATCAGTGGAATTCCTAATGACTCCATATTCGGCAAAGTTTACTTTGACCTGATAGGCTCTGCAGAAATACAACATATTATTTTAGTTAACAGCACAGTACAGTACCCTAACAGTAGAGTCACTGTTAACCGTTTTATTGGTTAGAACAGTGATCCAACCACAAATCTGGATACGGCAACCATGGCTCTCTGGCCCTGTACTCTGACCAGGAGCTTTATTGCTTTCTATAAGCATCCTGAAACCATCCCAATTCCTCAGCGCAACACCATCATTTTTGCGCACTGAACATCTATCCTCTGACATGAAATCCGATGATGTAACTAATGTAGCTCTATCGAAGTAAACGAACCGGTGTGCTCATTTAGGATGACGGAAGATCTCAAATCCTACCTAGTTTCTATGTGACATAGGAGACGTTACTCCCCTTTAGGCTTAAAAAAACACTCTATTTCATATTCTGCAGCTATAAACTAAACCATTTCACTATCACATGGCTAGGCTACTCCTTTTTTCTACAACTTATCCTTGCAAGTATTTTCCTGTATCTCAGTCTTGTCATGAAGGTAGATATTACATAATTCAAAACATTTAAAAATTATTAGCTGTAACTGATCAGTTTAATTAAGGAAAGTACCGCTAACATCACGGTTGCATTGAGACTAACACTTGCATACCTTGCAGACCAGGTAGTTATAAACGGAGCTGAGCAAAAAACTCTCCAGTAATTTTCTCTAAAACAGAAGGTGGAGAAAAAGTGTTTTGTTTCATTTGTATCCTCAACTCAGTAAAGGTCATTTCATAGATAAATTACAATAGAAAATTCCTTATGAAAAAATTCCTTAATCCCAACTTGCACCTAACTAACCTAAATTTTTCTCAGGTTGGCAAATGCCACTGCGACTGTTTTGTTCATGACTCGCCACCTCTCCTTGCTGCTCTTCCATCGCAACTTCAACTTCCTCTTCATCACCACATTTACAAATCCTTGAGCTGTCAGCTCCGCGCTGGCACTTATTCAAAGAGCATTCTCGCTCCCTCCCCCGTCACTATATTGAGCCGGGGAGCTGTGCCCCGCTTGGCACATGTGCTTCCGCTGCAAGTACCAAGACCCGCTCCAAGGTGCCATGGTAGTGTCCAAGCAGGAACTGTTGGGAGAAGGTCCTCACTGAGAAAATATTCTCAACCAAGTTCCCACACATGCCAACGCCTTTCTGCACGAATGTGATAGCAAGAAACAAGTCTTTATGTGGACCTGCATGCAACTTATGCCACCTTTACAGAGCAATACGAAGAGACTGTAAGATACAGTAATTTCTAAATACTAAAGCAGTTTCTGTCTCAGGATCTGATACCTAACTCACCCTCTGGTCAGTTTTAGACACCTCCACGGCCTGCTGCACAGATTATCCTGGCAAGTTTTCCCCACTTCTGAGAGCTTGGCTTCAGAATTACAGGTATTTTGTTCCCACTGCTTTAAGCACAGATGAAGCTTGGATAGATGAAAGTCTATTTGCATCCCAGAGGAACTGTAACTTCAAGCAGAAAAAAAGTGTCATGCATCTAGTCATTCCGTCAGTTAGAGTATCTGCTGCTATTGCTGACATGAAGTATTGAGTTTAGGATCACATATTAAAACAGAAGTCATCTAATTACCATTCCTTCTGCACCCTCACAACACCTATCGATGCCTGGCTCTTTGGTAACTACCTATGTACTACAAACATTCTTCTTCTGGGAGGACAGCAAGAGACATTCACAGCACTAGGGTCTATCAAGACACTTTCTTTTGGTGGCACGAACCTCTGTCTTTGTTTTCTGGTGATTTTAGTCAATTATGTCTTTAACCAATTAGCACAATCATACCTAATTATGTAATTAGGGTAAATATGTAATCTAACGACAATGTTCAATCACGATATGTACCGATGTCATAGAAGCTCCTATTAAATTCTGTGGTAGGGAGAACTGCATTGCGTGTAGAGCTGTGCGTTCCTACGTAAGTTCACGTGCCCCAGCGCCTATTGCTCGTGAACCCTCTTAGGCCTCTTGCTTTTTCAGAATCACAGAAATTATTTCACAGTGCTGTGGACAAAAGGAAATCTCTGTCCCAGGCCAGCTAGTTTTATTTTAAAACAACAGTATAATCAAAAAATTGTGTCCTTTTAGTTAGTGTAACCCTCTGAGTTCTGAAGTATACACAGTAGCTGAAGTAAATGTGAAGAAGGCTGCTGTCTTATCACAGAGAAGACAGGATTCAGTGAGTATTTATTTGCAAATGGAGAGGAAATGTTATTGTGGCAGTCCTTCCCAGACAGACGGAGCGTTTCTATCTTTAAAGTTAACAACAGCCCGTGACACTGCCCTCAGACGACATTAGATCAAGGTGCACATCCTAGGCTGTACTAGGAAGTTATGCAGAAGCATCACTCATTTTACTGCCTGTTCCCTTCACGGACTTCAGGTAAGAGAAGAATTCAGAAACCTGCTTCCCCGACTCTACACTACATGAACCTGCATTTTATATTGAATTTCCCCAAGAATGAGGGGAGAATTCAAATCCGGAACTGATTTTTGACAATTGAATGGCTAGAGTATTCCATTCTTTTAAAACATGCGTCAATGCAAAGCAGCATTTTAGTCATGATCCACAGAAAAGCAGAGTTTTGGAGGGCAGAATATTCCCAGATAATGACACACAAAACAGTGCCTCATGTACAGATACCCCACTATTACCACACTTTGTGTGCAGACCACTCCTATTGAGTTTACAGATATGAACAAGACAGGAAGGGGATACCAGCAATGGAAGTTCAGTACAGACGTGTTCAAGAAAGCTGAATTCTATTTTGTTATTATCATCAGCGAAGTCATCAGCTGAGATTTGGCTCTGAATCTTTATGGCTGTGAATGATGTAGAAAAAAGAAAAACCCACCTTCACTTTCAGATCCCAGGCAGGCTATTGTAGGGCTAGCCAAGGAGGGGGTGGAAAGCAGAAAATACTCATGAAGCAAACTTATTTCCTTAAGTCATTGAGAAAAAAATAAATACCAAAACCCACTAATGATACTGTTCCAGTCTGAGGTCTGAAATCTTGTTTGCTAAATTTCAGCCTGGAGTGATCTTTTTTACAGCTGACTTTCATAAACCTCAGACAGAAGAGATTTTACAATGGAAATGCTGACATGATTCCTACTGGTCATCTCACCCATTGAGCTTTACTTGATGAAACTTTCTTATTAGGATTTGGTTGTGATGAGGAACCTCCAGAGGTTCAAAGGTTTACTCTGTCTCTGAGAGCTCTCCCAGAAGTCTGACAGACACGCTAAACAGGGTTGGAACCTCAAGAGCCTGCAAAATAAGGAATGAAATCTCATCTGGGCTCAGCTGAAATCCAGGGCAAGTGAATATTTTGAAAGCTATCCAAAATTTTTCAACACATTACAAAAATGGTCTCTGCTTCAACTTTTAGCAAGAGTTACAGCAATCTGAAGATTTACTCAATATTACATTTCAATATCTGGTACTTTCTAGGGGAAAGGTGGCCACATGCTCGTTCCTGAATCATACATAGCTTTTTGTCAGCAGCTGGAGTGCAGCATCAGCTCTGGGTTAGACAACACGACGTGGACGCTCTGTGCTGGGTCTAAGGGTGGATCAGGGACGCTGGTGGGCAAGGTGGCACAAGCTAGCAAGGAAGGGCTGCAAGGCTGATGGCTGTAAATGACCCCAAAACCCAGGGTTTTTTGCTTCGCCTGGGCCTGCTCTGTGATTGAGCAGCACCCTACGCTTTTGGTGTGAAGCTCCGTGAGCCCAAGTTGAATGCTTTTGTTCGAGATTCTGCACAGCACGATAAGGACCCAGAGCCCAGGCTGGTTTCGCATGCATGCTGAGAAGTAAAGGAACTCATAGGTGATTGCCAGGACGCTGTACCAAAACTCGGTGCCACTTCCAGGGCGGCATGGTGAAGCTGTATTGCATCACGATACTGCATATCTACAAGCAAAGGCTCCGTAGCCCAGCTGGAGCGCATCTCCTCTCATCCTTCAGATCGCTGTGGCTAATGCAACTTATGTAATGCTCCTAAGTCATGGAGACTTCCTGGCTCAAGGGCAGGTGTCTCTTAGTCCTGGATTCCTTCCCTAAGAACATCCTCTCCTTATTTTCTCCCTTATTGATTAAAAGCAAATAAACAAAGGGACGGGAGGGGGGGAGGATCAGATTACTGAAATAGTTATTTATCTGCCTTTTAAGAGTTTAACGAGATTTGATTATCTGAATAAGAGTATTTGGATATGGTTCAAATTCCAGGCTACACAATTACATTCTGCTTATCATGAATCCCATTTGACACCGCATATGGTTATTCTGATCACCCGAACGCTATTGTGCGGTCCTCTGCTGACAAGGGCTCACTGCGCTCCGCACCAGACGAGACTGGGAAAAGGGGGAGCACACAAATGTAGTAATTTTCATACCCCAGTGGATACTGTGCAACAGGCTGGTCTGCAAGGGACCTTACAGGTGCTTTCAGTGAAAGAAGTCAGTAACAGAAATGAGAAACAGTCTTATTTTGAGGGAGAAAAACATGATTTACCAAATCTGAAAAAAGAGGAGCTTGCTTTGGGAAAGCTTTGGTTTGCTTCTTCAGACAAGAACTACTGCTTCTGGTTTAAACTGTAACTCTGGCCAAATGAAACACAATTGTAATAAAGCCTCCCCAGACGCAGATATAGCCACGTAGCTCCACAGGAGATTTTTTTTCCCTCTTGGGAGGTACTAAAGCAGTGACTCTGCCTATTCCTAGAGAACGGGACTGCATTAATTAAGGTACCAATTTTTGGAGAGGATATTAGGACTTTTTCATGTCCCCAAGGCCTTCCTGGTACTTTCTACATGCAGGTGCTCTGGTTTGTTTCCAGCTACAGTAACTGCCTTCTATTTCTTTAAGTTCCCCTGCAACATCAAACTGGGTGAAGTATTCAGTACTTCCTGCCCTTAGCAATTTTGCAGCACGTCTGTGCACTGTTACGCAGTCGCTGCGCCTCGGTGACAGATGAAGAGATCCCTGTGCACTCTGTACGGCACTTGGATCAAAGCTGCTGCATAAATGTAAGCTCCTTATCAACAAAGTGAGGAAAAAAATTCATAAAAAACATACAGGTAGAAGCTCCGCAGACTCCAATTAGTTTTTTCCATCCTAAAGGGAAGACACATTTCAAGGTTCTTCACATCATTTTGTCAGACTCCAGTTTCACTCTAAAACTTAATGAAGTGCAGTGAAATACAACCAACAGAAAAGAAATACAAATTAATGCTGAAAACACAATACACTTCTTTTCAAAAGGCTGAGCTGAAAAACAAAGGGGCGGGGGAGAAATTTGGAGGCTACAGTTAAGAACAGGGGGTAGCTTAACAAACTAAAATTTTAAAATTTAGTAAAACATAAGAGGGGAAGGAGGGGAAAGGCACATGAGCCAGTGGCAGGAGGGCAGAAGTTGGAGCCAGGCCATCCCAAGCACTAACTCCGGCTCAGCAGCCTCAGCATCACCAAGCAAACAGGTATAAGCGAGAGCGCGCTCCCACGCAGGGACCCAAACCGCACGCAGCATCGTGGCAGAAAACCCACGGCCACGCTCTGCTCCGAGAAGCTATGCTGGTCTCGCTGACAGCAGCGCTGGCTCTACCTACGCCCACGTCGGCATCCTCTCGGCAGCCACGCTGCTGCACCTCTCGCTGCAGAAGACAACAGCGTTCCAGACGCTTCCTCGGGTGTGTTTACCCTGTCCCGTAAAGCAGAGGCCACAGCGTCTCCAAGCTCACGTCAGGCTGAGCCGACGCGTGCCCACGGCTACCCTCTTTCTTTGCCAAGCAGCAGAAAACCAGAAGGAACCAGAAGACATGCTTGGCCTCAGAATACAACGCGTCGGTTCTCCTCACAGCAGCACAGGACCCATATCTGAGCCCCATTTCTGACGGCGCATTTCTAAAGTTTGCTTTCTAAGCATCCAGCCATGTTTAGATCTAGTCTCTCACCAAAAGCGAAAAAAAAATATGATGTTGGATATTGAGTAGCAGGTCCCAACATAATCAGTGAGAAACTACACTAAAATATTTTACAAAAAAAAATCTGTTTCCTCTTTCCTCTTCTTTGATTTAGATATTGACTTTCTAATCCAAAAATATGCTTTCAAGCCCAACTGTGGCATCTCACTTTGCAACACATCTGCCCAACTCCCCTGCCATGGGCTTTTGGCACTCTCAAAGCAATGTCACCTGAAGTGCCAGCCTCTTGAAACACCCGTGACAAATTCCAGGCTTTTCTCAGCATATTCTGCCAGAAGCCTGATGTCTCCAAATGGCTTTACAGAGAAGAGACCACCATGCAGGAATATGTACTATATTGGGAATTGGGTTTGACCAGATCATTTCTCTTTGGAGGTTAGACTAAATGAGCCAATACTTCCTTTACAGCCATACAAAAAGGAATCTAATGCAGTGAATATTCACAGCATTACAAAAAAAAAAAAAATAGCATAGAACATTAAACAGCCCCTCTAGGAAAAACAAATTTTACTGTCACAACTAGATGCAATCTCACCCTGCTTCAATCACAGCCCATGCTGAAACCCTGCTCATTCCCCTACGGCTCAAACAACGTCCACTAGCAAAGGGGAAAGTGGAGGCAGGAACCAGCACCGCATCGCAGGGGGGATCTTGACTCAAGGTCTGTACCCTGCGTATTCTCCCACAACTAAGCTTCAACGTGGCCTTGCAGCACCCTCACCCGAAAGAGATTTATTTATCTATCCTTCTCCCTCCTCACTCCCCTCTTACTGCCTGTATTTCTGAAGAGCCAAAACGTTACTTGACAGGCACGTGCCAAAGGGCCTTTCACATCTACGTACTGAGAGCAGAACCTGGTGCCCAGCGCTCATCCTCCGCCGGAGCAAAGGTAAGCACAGACCTGGAAAACAGCTGCCTTGTGCTACGGGACAGCCCAGCAGCAAAAGTTCTTCTGGAAACCACGCGTCTACTGCAGTGCAGCTTTTATACCTTAATTTCCTATACGTGCAGAAGGGGAATATTGATCACTGGTTCCTGTACCCAAATGCACAAAAAAAAAAAAAAATGCCCAACCGTGCGTTTTGTTTTCTTTTTTAATAGCTAGTTTCAATTCACAGGGAGAAATAAAAGTAGTTAGACTGAAATCATATTAGCAGAAGCCTTCTTTGACATCATTTTATGCTTCTATAGTAAATAGAAAACACATAGAAAACCCTGGAAATTCAGCAAGGAAGAAAAAAAAAAACTTTTTCTGGACCGCAGCAGTGTGCGTCAAACGAGCCAAGTTCAAAAACAGAGAAATTTAAAAGTGGAAATGCAGACCAAATCTTTGGTAGAATTAACGCTGAAAGCTGCTGGAAAGAAATAGTCAGACTTTATTTTGAGTTTCCAGCCTAATTATTTTCATATAGAATCTGTACATTGAGGTTTTAAAAAATGACTTCTTCAAAAATAATTGTTCCACTTTCACAACTTAAGCGTTTTCATTTTATGCAGCAGGTTTTATACTGCCTGCTTACATGGTGGGGTTTTTTCCTTTTCCTCCAGTTCTTTGGCGTTTACAGCATGATTATTTTCCCTTAAAAACTATTTTAAAAGACATAAATACCATGAAATTGGAAGGAATGGGATTCTACAATAAAGTAATTTTTGAGAGAGAACAGGAGTTGGAGGGCCCATACCCTCCCGTGCTGCAGAGCTGGAAGCCTGCAGCGTACCCGGGCATTCAAAGTTACTTGATATAAAGGCGAACGGAAGCGTCTGTTGCTCTCCCAAACAAATTGCCGCCACTAAGCAAAGAAAGAATGGATCCACGTTACTTGACAAATGAAACTATTTTATCTCCTTCCCAACCTCAGAATTAACCCACCTACAAACACTCCCTACCAGGTCCCATAGCCAGCCCTATGCATAACTTCATCTGAGATTTAATTTCTTCAGTCTGACGTCAAACAACTCCCCCCGTCCCATTTTACTCAGGCACAAATGAGTTGCTGGTTTGCACGAGTGTATTTTAACACTAACCAAAGCTGAAAACTGATATGATAATTGCAGAACAAGATTTGCAGCTCTAATTTTATATTTCTTAAAACAAACGAAGGGAGGAGGGAAGAAGGCATTAGATGAAAGATACAAACAGCAAAGCGGAACATTGTCAGTTTGAACGGATAAAACACAACACTTTGTGCACTTGCCAGACAGACACATACCTATAGATACAAGCTTGTGTGGAATATGACCACAAGTTCGGATCTACGGGTTTGTGGCAACAGGCAGGGATCTCTTCTGCAATTTGCTAGGTTTGGGTTTTGGTTTTGTTTTTAAAGAGGAAAACCATTTCTGCAAATGAAATTTCAGAGCTGTTAGTAAGTAGCAGCCTTCATTCTCCTCAGCACCTTGAACCCCCTCCTTTGGAGGATGGGGGGGAGAGTTGCTTACTGACTTTGTTATAACATTAGCTCTGTTGCTAGTTTCCTTCACTGCTGTGTAACCCTTTGGAAAAAAAAAAAAAAATCAGCAAAATAAAACGAATTCTAAAATAAACAAAATAAAGCAGATCTCTGTTTTCTTTCTCGTAAGTACTTTGCTGGACAGCATTACTGATGATTACCCACTGTTGAGGAGTTAGCAGCCAACATTGGAGGTATATTGCTAACAGTGTAGCAAATTACCAAACAGCAAAGTTTTTGTATGTAGACAGAGCTGCAATACACACGCGTACCCCTACCCCGCAAAAAGTTGCCTTGTTTCTGTTCTGGCAGCCTGCTTAGAACAGACAGAAGAAACTACTGCGTAAGAGCTGTTTTAACTTTCAGAGAAGTCATTACTGGTCTGGGCTTCTATTTTAATTCTCTTTTTAAAGAAAAAAAAATCCTCTTACTTTGCTAATTCAGAAATTTCCCCTAACTCTGGCTCTCTGCTGTCTCACTGCATTTCTTCCTAAAATGACAAACATAAAACTTCTTTAGGATTTTTCTAATAAGCCTTGAAAAACAGTCGTGGAAGCATCCTCTCCTTCCCCCAAAGTTTCCAAGTTTTCTTTCCTGCGTAACTAACATTTCCCATTAATGAAATTTTATTGGGTGGGCAACTGGTGGGGAATTAGGCTGAAAAGCAGCCTGGTTGTAAGCTCCACATAGAACTGGTGAGCAAAATCAGTGAGATTAAATGTTGCCTAAAGTGTCACAAAATTTTCACTTTCTATCTCTTCTCTTTCTTCAGAAGATAAACTAAATTAATGCAAGCTAATATTATCCTCTATAAAATGAAACAGTCGACACTTGCAAAATAATTTTGCTATTTGGATGCTTTTAGAAAGTTCCCCTGCTTCTTGTGTAGGTTCTTAAAATAAATCACTTCAACCTTTCCAGCCTGGTAAGTATGCAATTAAAACACAAATTTCCTTTATTGGAATTACTGCTTGGGCTGGGTTACAAGAAACTCCTGTTCCATCCAGCAATAGAGATGTTAATCTTTCACCATCTGTCCAAAGGTTATCTAAATTGATCATCTAAATTTAGATTCCTACGCTTTTACTCCGATACCTACCTTAAAAGTGTCCAGCTTTTCCAAAGTTTTCAGCACCCAAAATTCATACCAAGAACAGGAGCTGCAGGGGTTCAGCATCTTTGAAAAATCAGGACAACTTTTATGTTGGGTCCTAAATGCAATTTGGGAGCACCCAGAATTCAGAAAGCTCTAGCCCTGCAGTAATTGTGCAGCGGTCAAGGCAATGGGTCAGGGAGCACGTGGTCCTGCAGACAGAACAGAGTCACATCATGCACAAATACACGTATTGTGCACTTCTTTGGAACCGAACTGCAAACGGAATATAACAAATGTTACCCTACCAAAAATAACCCAAGCCCTCCAACTACAAAGCTCTTTTATTTCAGGGAACCTCAGATTCAAATTCAAATTGTCTTTTGACCCTTCTAATAGGGCCTAATAGGCACAATATTAGGAGTCAGTAACATTGCTGCTGCATGTACCAGTATTTCTCACAATGGCAAGGAATTTTCCTGTCAGACTTTTGCACGCCACTCTCATGCTATAATGCAATACAGCATGAGACAGAGTGTCTTCTTTATATTTATTTTGACCCTAATATTCTTTACGTTAATGTATGTGTATGAAGGTAAGCTAATTTGCATGTGTCTCTGCTGGCAAATAAATACTTTATTTTTTCATATGAGATAGGAAAAAAGTAATGATCTCACTGAAGTACACATACTATCCGGAGGTTAATTTTTTACTATATTTTCCTAGTTCTAAAACTTTTTTTTTCCCCTCACAATCTCATTTCCTAACCACTGGGATAGCTCAAGTCCTTGAAGGAAACCAAGACGTAACGTTTGGGTGGCCTGTACATACCTCCTCGTGGTATAGGACATGTGTCCTCAATTCTGACTGGTCTGAACGGAAGTTGCAGGCACCCAACGCACTTCAGCAACTGCTCTTTATTGCTGAATTACTGCAGCTCTTCTCAGAGACGCAACCGAGCCAGACCTTCCAAGAGCCCATCGCATGCTTGTAAGGGCAGCTGTTAGGTGTTGACCCACACAGAAAATACCCCCTTTATTTAGTTGCCTAAACGAGGGCTGATCTCTGCTGCAATTCTGGCCAACCATCTCCCACGCCCTTGCTACCTGATTGGCTTTTAGGAAACAAAAGGGAAGAACGAGTGTTAGGATCCATCGCCATAGCTTCAGTTGTTAAAAAAAAGGAAAGAGAGAAAAAGAGAAAGCAGCAATAGCTATCTCTAGAAAAGCACCTGTGTATGCCAAATAAATCGCTCGAGCAGGTCCCCACTATAAATCTGATCGCCCACTTCTGCATTCCTGTGAGCCCCGGAGAAAGGCAGCTCGGTGGCACAGAGATTTCATTTAGTGGCACCTGCATGCTGTAAATTACAAGTATCCGGGAACCAACCTACTCCTTTTTTGTACGTTTTGGAAAAACAAACTCATGGACAATTTTTGAGACAGTGAACTGATAAAGGCAGCAGCAAATGAACATGGTTTTGTTTTTCAAAAGATAGGTTTTTTTTTTTTTTTTTTAATGAGTACTGCTTTTTTAAAGATGAATTTCACTAATATTAAATATATTCCAGGAGATCAAATGAGAGCCATAGATTATACAAGATCTGGGGTTTGAAACATTTCCCCACGTTGATTAATCACGCAGCTATTGTACCTTTTGAAAACCTGATGAACGTATACACAGTGGCAGAAAATCCATGATAGGCAAACAAATCAATCATCTTCACACTGCATTTGTCTAGAATGCTAAGATTACAAAGAAAAAGTTTCAACCTGTACATTAAGGATCATATTAATTATATTAAGGATTGTGATATACTAAGGATACTTCGCTTCACTATTAATTTTGTAATATGTCAACGATCACAGGATCAACGGGGCTTTGGCACCAGAACCTGGGACAGCCAAAAAAGTAACACACTTTCGTTAGTATTAACCCAGTATAAGACTGGCATTTATAGGTTTATAGCCAAAGGAATATAGAAGGAAACATGGAGAAATAAAGTCTCTAAAGACATAACATTGGTTTTGGTCTGTGGGTGGTATTCTTGCAAACCACAAAGCATAAATGCCCCGTCCAGGAAAATCGATCATTATGGAATGCATTGTGTGCCTGAGCAAAAAGCTGTTTGCAGCCATTTCATACTTCTGCCATGAAAATAAGACAAACAAGAAACAAGACCACTAAATAACTCCCATTCTTTTCCCTCGCCCCCTTCCCCCAATTTTAACCCCGATTTATTTTGGCCTATAAATATATAAATCTCTCTATATTTTTTATATATTTTTATATATATATATGCACACACATACATTCTATCTTAAGTTTAAAGACCTGTATCAATAGATTTCTGTACTTCAAATAATTTCAAGTTATTATAAGGAAAAGCAAGATACTGACTGGAGAATGTAGGAGAAACCAAATTACCTCAGTAGCAGCATTTTACAAGATTTCTTATCGAATGTGCGCTGCCATATTGCTAGGCCCAACTCTTCAAGGAACGTATTCTGGAAGACAAAATATTTATGGATATTTTCATGGCATATTTTCAAGAAATGGATTCTACCTTTATAAACCCGGAGGCTACAGCTTTAGAAGCAAAAGGAACAGACAAGGTTCTAAGAGAGAAATTACTCCCCCTCTCCTGATAGCCCAATTCTCTTTTTTTTTTTTTTTTTTTGGAAGATTATTTTCCATATTACATATTCCTTGGATCAATTCACTCCTGCCCTCCCCCACACAATGAGTTAAATCTGTGGAAATAAAACATTTCTTGTAACACAAACATTGCAGAAGTTTGCCAATTCTATTACCACCAAAGCGATTAAGAAAAATAAAGCAACGTGGAGGTTGCAACAGCAAACGCATTCCCTGCTAGTTAGTAACACGCATCAACTTCTTAAACTGATTAGTTATCATATATAGATCCTTATCCAATTAAAGTTTGATAAAACAGAATCAAATAGGAGGATCATTACCTGCTTTTGAGAAGGTTCACCAAGCAAGCATTTTAAGCTTTTTGACTCTTTTAACACTGATACAAGGAATAATTATTTCTCTCTGCCGATGCGATTGTTAAAAGAAGAGAAACCCCGGATTGTGGTGGCTTCGTGGATGCTATTCTTTTTGCACCACAGCAGGATTCTTGGCTGCCAGTCCAAGCTGCTTTCACTTGCCAAGTTTTAAGATGCCGGTTTTGCCTTTCATTTTATTGTTCCTTTCGCAACGTTAAAGACCGACTTAAAAAACCATGCACAGCTGCTATCGGGGAGGGGGGGGAATTATTTGAATTTTGCACAAGAATGGAGATGAGGAAGGAGCGCGCTGTGATGTAACCACAACGACACCCACAGAAATATTTCCAATATTGGGGGGGGGACGGACTCACGCTCAGACTCCTGGCGTTTTCCTGCAACACAGTTGGGATCTAGTGTAAGAGAAGGAAATAATAAAAACGTCCAGACCTACGATCAACCGTAGTCACATCAGAGGTGGAGGTTGATACTTCTCCCCCCCATCCCCCCCCGCCCCCATCACCTATTTTTTTAAATCCACTTTCTGCGGCTTGAGACTATTCTTTCTCATTGAGGATTTCTTCCAGGGGGTGCAGGGAAGCAGAGGTTGGGGAGCAGCCTAACAAAAGGATTCCCCCCGCACACGGACTCCTACCCCACCCTTTTGCTGCTTCCCTCTGATAGGAGTTCACCCATGCCCAAACATCACGGCCCTTCTTTTGACGCAATGCCACCGTGAAGAGACTCAGCATCACGGCGTAAAAGCTTCCATCAAAATTCAGTACGGGGCTGCGAATTCTTTCATCAAGCACATTCATTTATTGTAAGCAACTGATTTTTTTTTTTTTTTTTTTTTTTTTTAAAGAGACTGTGTAAGAGGAAGGTGGGAATAGATTTTTTTTAAAATCCCCAACTTCTCTGTATATGAGTTGATTTATTGCATTTTACTTGATGTAGCAACAAAATTACTGGGACTGGTACCAAGGCTCAAATGCATTTAAATGAACAAACAGCAACAAAAAGTTGTTTGTGATCCTTCTCGGACTTTAACCAGCTATTAAAAGCCTTACGGTGGCTTGCGCTCAAAATACATTATAAAGTATAGAACGATATAACTCTTCCATCAGACACACAGAGAGTCACTCTGAACAACTACTTCTTGGTGTTGGAGGGACGTACGCTTCATATCTGCGTAAAGAAAATTCCCACTCAGCCACGGTTCCTTGAGTTACCCCTGCAGACGGACCTGCACGCATACAAAATGCACACGGGATAGTCAGAACGGCTGGAGACGACTATTTTTCACAGCGCATAGGTGACTGTTTATACAGCCTACAAGGCAGAAAATGGAAGCTGTTTCAAACATACAATAATCGAGGGTGAAAACAGCTCTGACACCAGCTGTTACATGTGCAGAGGTTTACGGCTGACTTTGCAGCAGAACTAACTGCAACTAGCAGAAGATGAATACGCCCCCGTATTTCATATTTTAAGAGAAAAAGAAACAGACTACAGACAACCTAAAAGTTTCTATGAAAACCAACCGTCTTAAACAAAAGCAGCGTGAATTAATAAGGGGGAAAGAAAAACAGAAGCTTTGTTCTAAAGTGGAAGCATAAGATGTGAAATTTCAAAATCAGATGGCTTGGTCTGTGATTTCTTTCATTTAAATGAATTGATCTGTTGCTAAACTGCTGCTCTTGTGCCAAGAAACTTTTAACTCTTTCGGCTCATAACTCCCCCACGTTTTGCTATTTTCTCTCTCCTCCCAAGCATATTAAATCAGAAAGCAGAAATTAAAAACAAAGTGGGGAATAAAAAACCAAGAGCGTAAAAAGAATGGGGGAATTTAAACCCACAAGCACATGCAGAACACAAAAGAGCCACGATTTGGAGCGGATCGGTGCTTCGTTAGAACTTCTACTGTATAAACAACGTGATTCTTGTTCTTACAATGTTGCTAAAACTTGGAAAGGAGACAGAAAGGCCTTCAACCTTCACAATTCCACGTACAGCAAGAACTCCGGGGCAAACCCAACAGAAACAGGGCTAGCAGCAAGAAAAACAACAGAATCCCTGACCTAATTCATCGCAAACATTCACTTACCGAGAATGCCTTAAGCATTTCCAATAGAACCCCCTTTCCTACACATGTTCGCCTATGTGAAAAAGAACAAAAAAGCAAACTGAAAAGCTCTCAAAAACAACCCAAAAAGATAGCTGCTTTGGTAAAATTTGGGTGAGAGTTCCTAGCGCTTTTCCATTTTGTTTTGGATTTGTTTTGCCCACTTTAAAAAAAAAAAAAAATTGAATTAAAAAAAAATGAAAATAGACATGCCGTAATTAGAGATAATTCCAGGGGAAAAATATTTATGTGTAGAACAAAAAAAAAAAAAAAAAAAAAGATATTTATATATGTATATATCTCCCACTTTCCAGTTCTGCTGCAGTTCCCCCTAAACTGCTGCTGCTTGCTCCAATCTGCTGCCTGCTTAACAACGGAATGACAGGCAACATCTGTTTGTATAGCAGCCAAGATCAAGCCTTCAAAATTTTTTTTGCTCTGTTTTTTTTTTTCCTTTTTTTTTTTTTTTTTTTTCTTCCCCCCCTACCCCTCTCCCCCCGGAAAGCTTTAAAAAAAATAGAAGTAAAAGAAAAAGTAAAAGCGCACAGCAAGATTTTGAAAGCGACTCAAGTGAGGCAGCAACTATTTTCCCCTGAGTTATTTCAAGGTACAGTACTTCGAGGATAACTCTTTCCTCTCTCTCCACTCGCCGTCACCTCCTCCCCTGCTCTCCCCACCCTACGTCCTCTCTCTTGCCCCATGCTATTAATAAAGTATCACACAAACCGGAGGGAAAAAAAAAAAAAAAAACCAACGCACCTTGATCACTAAAAGGCCNCCATCGCAGAACGAGAAATTTGGACCGCCAAGATGCTGTGGATCCATGCCGGTAACTATTCTTGCGGTTCTATCCCAGACTCTTGCTTGGTTTTCTGCCTGTCTTTTCTGCTCTATCCTATCGTTCTTATCAGTTACTTCTCTCCCCCCCTTTTTTTTTTTTTTTTTCCTTTCCTCCATTTTACAGACTATGAAATATATTGTGCATATTTTGCAAATAAAAGAAATTGTNGGCGGGAACCTTCATGCTGAATATAAAATATAGGAGCCGAGCTTAGTAAGGGAATTTTAAAGAGGAAGTGTTATCNGGAAAAAAAAAAAATCAGCCCAGATCCAAATGCAATTCAAATGACTAACAATGTCAGTCGACTGCCAATTCTGTGGCAAATCAGGAGAAAGCACAATAATTCCACATGCTGAGANATATATATATATATATATAAAGCTGCAAGCCTGCCCGAGCCTTCCTGCGTCTCCCTCGCCGTGTCTCTCTCGCTCCTCTCTCTCTCCCACTTCTCCTGACAAAATCCCGGTCCCCTGGCAGATGTCTGAGTCCCGGCCAGATCGAACAATGTCGGACCCACTCTCTGCCACCAGACATTCGGGGCCGCCGCCGAGCTCATTCTCTCAGCACCGTGGGGTCATATTTACATATNAAAAAAAAAAAAAGCCACTAATTTAACAAAAGGAAAAGGAGAAGGAAAAACAACAACAAGACCATCAACCAAAGCTATTTAAAAACTCAGGGAATGTTTTATTCACTGGTGATTTGGGACAACGCTCCCGCGCGCTTTTTTTTTTTTTTCCCAGTCACTGATGTGCGTGTTCCTAAACCATACATTTAGAGATAATATTTTTGCCTTCTGCTTTTAGGAAGGGGCAGATTAAATCAAAGCCTGAACTGTTTGTGGAAGGTGACTGTCACCGCGCAGCACAATCCACTCCTCAGTAACTGACAACGCACCAGCCCTTGGCTGGGACAAAATTAAACTTGGTTAGTTGGGGTTTTTTTCTGTTCTTTTTTATTTGGGTGCAGGAAATACATCTCTTTCTTTAAGCCCTCCTTCCATCTCTCACAATCTCAAATACTCTCCCACTGACGGACAGCTCGGTACAATCATTCAACACCTGCCTTTTGCTTGTTTTGCGCACTGCCTTTCGCAAGACAAGGATTTCAATCCTCACACGAGGAATCCAGTAATCTACAAATTCAACAGCAGCACGTACAGGAAAAGCCAATTTCATGGGCTGTGCCTTGGAGCCAGTCCTAGAGCATTACCCTGCTCTCAGGTCCAGCTGAGGGCTTTTACCCTCTGGAAGCATATTCCAGAAGCGGAACCCAAGCTACCCTAATGAGCATCACCTTCACTTTATAGCCCGGCCAGCAAAAGCACAGAAGAGGTGAGTCCATCTGCTCAGCCTCAGAGGGTTTCCATGAGCGGTCCCTGCCTTCATTTCAGCACAAGTCACGCCACGGTGCCACCCCATCCAGGAGAAGCATCATCATGTGTTGGGCATACAGGGTCAAACCCTCATTCCCTGCCTCAGTACTTGCTATTCACATGAGGGACTCGAACCCCATGCTACAGCAGGGGTGAGGGTGCTGCACAGCCGCACGTCCCATGGCCTTTGTCTCAGCAGCAACGTAAGATGCAAATGGATAACTGTGACTAATGCCCTTGACAAGGCATAAAGGAGGAACAATATGGAAATCTGAAAGAAAAAGTATAGTTGGACTCAGAGCATCATGTGGAGAAAGGAGAGGCTGGCCGTCAGGAACAACTCTACTGGTATCTTCCACTTAATCTAATGACAGTCGCACTCATAAGGCTATTGTCATGGCACCCGGTGAGGCCGATCCTGGCAGCGTGCTTTCCTTTCAGCTCCAAATGACAGTGTGAGGGCATTACTAACAGAGGAGAAAATTACAAAGTTCTGATAGCTAAATTTGGGCTCCAAAGCAAGTGAATCTGCACAGAAGTCAAAGAATGAAATATGTATTTTTAAAATGCCTCTCAGTGGGCTAGCACTCAGGTGGCTGTAGAGCCATCCTGAACCTCCCTCCCTGCAATTCAGATGCCCCACGCATCATGTCTCATTCCTCTTCCACAGATCTACTGGAAAGTGGAACATTTGTCTCACCTGACTGCTTATCTTTGTTTGGGAAGAACCACCTGAAACAAAAATATCAAATGAACAAGTTAAAACTATTCATTTAAGAGAAAGGTTTGGCTTTTGCCCTAGCAAATAAGGAAAAAGTTGGAATCATCATAAAAATATTACTTCAGGCATAGTAGCGTTTCTCCAGGTGAAAAGAAAGCACACAAAATAAACATCTCCCTTTCCCCAGCTTGCTCAGTCCCTTTGAACAGATAGAAGCTCCAAGCCCAACAACGTGGAGTCGTGTTCAGGTCCACACACTGACAAATGGCTGAAATGAGGTTTAAGATGTTGTTGCACCTCAACTGCTTCTGAAGGAAGTTATCACTTCTACAGCAGAGCCAGGAAAAAGGACCATGACATGCCTTCTCATAAGCGTCAATGAAAAATCAGTCATTTTAACTTAAAACCAGCAAAGGAGACGGTATAGACCTAACCAGACACTGCACTGGATTGAGGACTGCTCACACACTCCTTTCCCCTCGGTGAGCTGCAGGGGGAAGAGCTGCCTGCAGACATTCAGACCTTCAACCAGTCCAGTCGAGCTGGGAAGAGGATATTTGCCTTCGCCTCTAGCGAGCCATCGGTAGTTTGCCTTTGAAAATCTCCTACTGCAAAGCAGACGTATCCAGCTCCGCTGAGGCTGATTTGGTCTTTCATCACGGAGTTAGACAGCCGAGCCCCAAGCAGCCCTGCCTAAAGGAATGTGCTCAATACTGGGCAAAGATCTGAGTACACCGACTGCACCTACACTGCTTCTTGTCAAAATCCATACTGACCACAGAGTAGACAATCATGTGGGCATAGCCTGGACACAACTTGAGCATTTTTGCCAAGGAAAACAGAATCCATAGGTCTCAGACCACTAGATAACTATTAAATAAACCATCAGGCCTGGGAAGACAGGGTATTTGCAAGGCATCAATAGAGATAGAAAATTGAGAAGTAGCAAGGCAAGGTAGAAGAGGCAAAAATATGCTAAAAAAACCACTGCAGATGGAGTACCAGGTACTTTACATGCTTTGCCAGTTCTGGGCCCTAACGTTTTCAGAGGAATTTCTAGTGTTGAGGTTGACTAAGTGGGGCTACATTTTTGTTTTGGTTGCAAATTGGAAGCCACTATTTTTATCCACAATTCCCCCAAAGCATCTGTTTCTCTCTAGCTATTTAAGACTTCCTTTTATAAGACCTAGTTAGAGGTATATCATTATTTTTAAATGTTACTCTTTGCAGTCACACTTACATTTTATCATCATTACATGTGTCATTATCTGTGTGTTTGAACTGTGTAATTTGAAGATGAGGAGATAAAATCCTTGCAGGGGGTCTGAGAGTTACTTCCCCTTGAGCAAATATTTTGGGATAATACCTACCATTTGTACAAGCTAGTGCACCCCCAATGAAAGGAGAAGCAATCCTTTCACAAGTCACACTTTAAAGTCACCTAGAGAAAGAAACTGTTTGGAAGCATCCAAAGAGTAGGTTAAATCCCCAGCAGAGAAGGAGAATACCCCACTTGTTCCTAGCTTGTAGTCAAGACACAGCCACCTAGAAAGATCTGTACAAACATCATTTTCTCTCACTGAAAACGCTGCATTCACAGCGAGTTCTGTTCCTCACAAAGAGTAAAAGATGGGGATATATCAAACTGCTTCACGGCTGGACTGTAAGACAGAAGGCAGTATGTCTTATTTAATGAGCTACATGGAGTCACAATTACAACAGACCTGACAGGGCAGTAGTTTTGGACCACTTAAGGGTTCATATAATGTGATGTAAATGCAACTCAGGTCATTTAATTTAGGAAGCCACTTTTGTTTTGCTGTTTCTGTAACTGATCTACCTTGCTGCTACTAATGGCTATGGCGATTTTTTATTGCCTCATCACCGCTCTCCCCAAGTGACAGGCAAGTAAATGAGATCTACTCCAACCTCTTCCTATAGCAGGCAAAACACACCCTATTGTTACTCAATGGGCTAGGTACATCACCAGGTTCCAAAGACTGTAGGGCACCAGTAATGGGATGCTACCACAAGATGGGCAAAGCAGCAAGAGACCAAAAGTCTCACCCTCTGGGTCTAATCTGAGAGACAGACACATGCAGGAATGATGCCTAAAACTGCATTCCAAAGGCAACAGTCAGATATGTCGTGCAACCAGCAACAAGACATGTAGAATTTCAGTTCCTGACAAGCAACAGCCCCAATTTCACCTAAGACTGTGTTGAACTTCATATTGTACTTGGAGTAAAAGCTGCTATGCTGTCCACGAGCGGGTCAAGCGCACAAACAGTGAAAAGAGTCACACATGTTATGAATGGTTTGGGTTACATTTTCCACACCTCGATGCCTTCTACCAAGAAACTTTGTGCTCTATATACCCTATCCCAGAAATCCTAAAGAGAAGAAAATGTACCTTCTTCCACCCTGAAGTCAAAGCTGCAACAAAGAGACCAAGATAAGCAAAGGCAAATTTTAGACAGAATAGCAGTGCTCACTAAGAGTGGGCACAACAGTCTGTAGGTGAGCAAAACATGGCGGGGACAGTAGGGGACCTTTTCTTCAACTTCTACTATCCAAACCCAGTTCACAGCTGCTTACTCAAAAAGCAGCTGCCACATGAAAGTTCAATAAGGGAAAATGAACTCCAGTCTCCTAAGGCTGCATAATGCACCCAAGGATTTGCAATTTTGCTTTCATTACTGAAGTGCCACATTGTGCCAAGGGAACACCTTTTCAGTAAGTGTGTGGAGGGTGGGGAGGTGCATCAACCCAATGACAACCCTTTGGACAACCATCTTCATTCGGACTCAGCACACCCTGGCTAACACCGGGAGTCATGTAGGGTGCTGAGACCACGGCGGGTGCACATGCAGCTCACCCAGGCTGCCCAGCCCTGCCCGGAGCTGCCACTGCCTGCCATGTGTGCCCCAGGGAGAACGTGTGCACACACCTATACATTCCTTCTGCATTATTCCATGGGAGGTTCATTGCTTTGGCCACCAATTCACTGAGCTCCAAGCAAAGCAGCCCTCCAAGAGTCAGTGCAAAGACAAAAAGCTTGACTGGCATCTCATCAGATTTGAAAGTCAGATATAAATCATGTGAGAAAGATGTTTCATTAAATGCTGCTGTCATGCTGATATGATTCCAAACCTTCAAACAAGAAACACTACACCACAAAACAGGACAATGGATTCTGTATATTATTTTAGACACACAAACCTACAAGCAAGTACAAATTAGTTTAGTATGAAATAGATGCTGACACATCTAACGGAAGTCTCCAGCAACTGTCCTTCCCTCTGTCCCTCCCTCCAAACATGAAGCCAGCAAGCGTCCATATCAGGTACCAGGAAGACAAACCTTCATCCCAGTCTTCTCCATCAGATTATGACCGTCATCTATGAAGCCCTTCTCCAAATAAATGGATCCCAATAATCAGACCTGCTGCATCTGAAACTTATTAAAATACAGCTATGTAGACACACAAAATTGACTCTTCTTGGCCAGCCTTGTAGCGTTGCTCACGGGCATACATTCCTTGGGCATCTAACCAAACCCAGAGGAAAATGTACCTACCTTCATTTCACAGTATTGCCACCCCTCAACCACTCTGAACCAGGCTGTTTCTCACTGCCATCAGGCTGAGTAAATAGCATTCACCATTGCGTCCTTCAAACTTGTCTGAACTTTTGTGCCCTTACTTTCAAATTTTAAATGGTTTCCCCCTTGTAGGTGCATGGAGCTAGAGCACTATTTTAACGCTGAAGTTAAGACTTTCAGAAAACTACCTGCGTCATGGATCACAAGTTTTCAGTATTGCAAGTTTGCTACTGAAATTGTGAGAGCAGAGCATGACGTTTTAAAGGCAGAGAATGGAAGCATGGAGAGAAGGAGCGATTTTCAGAAGCTGACAGAGGAAGTGTACGAATTTATCTCACATCGCTTGGTTTCAGTCCAAATGCTGAAACCACAAGATCATCCTTCAGGACTAGGACACCAACAAAATCTTTAACTCTCATATTGTAAGATCCTGAAGCATTTTCACTAATTGTTTTGCAGCAGCAGCGGCCTCCAGACTAGGACAGGACCCTGATCTGACTGCCCAATGTTCAAAGACAGAAAGGCAGAGTTTGGGATCTGTCTGCTGGAAGACAGCCCACGCAGTTTTTAATATCTGATTTGGGCATTTCACACCCCGGACGTGACGTAGCATTTCACATATTTCTGCCTGAGCTGTGCTATGACAGTTTGCTGGGATCTGAAAATGGCGAATGAGATTTTTCCAGATACAACATCTTATTGAGAGAGTATCCCTTACCACTCCTTCCCTGTACAATCTCAAAGGGAGGGAACATGAAATAATGAACTTTAGGAAAACTGTAAAGTAGTGAGTAAAATTTCAAAATAATTTGGAAAGAGAATATTTAGGCACAAACCAACAAGTTTCTTGGAGATTTGTGGGGAGGAAGAAGGAAGGTCTTCTACTGTCCAATACATTGCTTGTCAGTAGGTTTAAAAACACTGTAAGCCCATTTCCCTTCAACACAGAACCAGCCAGAAAATAAAGTGAAACATGTTGATTATCATAACAAGAGTGATGGCTAGGGAGGGAAGGAAGGAGGAGTAAGAGACATGTGTCTACATGCTCAATACCAAAGCAAGGAGGGTTGGAGTGAAGTAGACGTATATCTGAAAGCAGCCAGTCTTATTGGGGCAGGCGGGGTAACCCCCATGGCCACTTGTCCTTTCTTTAGTCTCAGAGATGGACAAGTGAAACAAACGGTGTCACAGCTTAGCACATATCATAGAGCCACCTAATGAGGAAAAAACCTACCTTTCTCAGTTTCAAATGACTCAAAGAGAAATTGTTCCACCACTTCAGCTTTTTGGCTGCACGTCCCCTTAGAACAGAGTGCAGTGAGCATTTTATCTCATCTCCATTTTCTAAATCTAGGTCGCCTCTATCTGTGGCTGCACTGCTATTGATACCTCTATGATTTTGTCACAGCCCTGGCTTGAAGTAAGTCAGCAGCAGCTTAGGAAATACTAAACGGCAGGCAGCGTGTAACTAGCAAACGGACAGGGCTTCTTACAACCCAGGCTCTGCACAGTCACTGAAGGAGACAGAGCCCCTACCTTCAGTGGTGGCTCACTTACGGAGAAAAGCCTTTGGGCTCACAACCAAAAGCCAAGAAAATTCACCTCTTCAGCTGCTGGACGCAGCAACAGGAGAACACATCATTCATTACCACCATGTATTCCAGTATGGCTACAAAACCCACCTCTGGTGAGAGGAAACAGGGATGGAACAGACTGAGAAAGTAGTTCACACATTGCTGTCAAATTTCTGGAGATATCCTCATGTCTGTCTTTGAGATACTTGCAGATCTAAGACCAGCATAATTGAAGTAAAAAAAATGAAATCTGAAACCAGCCCTCGCAGTTCAAGAAATGTGATCTTTTCCCTTTCCTTGCTCATGTGGGATTGTCCCTTAAAAGGCCTAAAGGATGAACATGTAGAAGATGGTCTCGTTCTTCATAGTGATGTCTATTGCTGCAAACTGAAAGAGGGAGAAGTGCTTCAGACCTGCTTTAGATTAGGAAGAGACAGGAGAAATAAAAAGAGCATCTGACACCAAAATAAAACTATTTTGGTCACTGCCATCTCCCTTATTCTAAATGAAGCAATTGTGGGCTACGTTTGTTTTGCATTCATAATTAGCAGACAGAACAGATGGCAAAGGCGTCACTTAAAGCCACACGTCCGACAAAATAACCCAGGCTGCCAGTGCAATTTTTCACTAGGAACAAGGAATACTTTCCCCTCTTCTTCCCATTGAAACGTATCCCAAAGAAACGAGGCCAGCAAATGTTTGCATCAAGTAGGGGATTCACCACAAAAAGAAATCCATTGTGTTTTGGAGTGTGTTGATTACTGGCTGAGTGAGGAAGAAAAGGGCAATAGCAAATGGATTGCTAAGAGAACAAAAAATAGGAATGGAAACTAGCGATACATTGCCAGCAATATAACAAGGGGCTCAAATAAACATATAGTCTCTCTTCCCTTTAGTCTTGTGGTTCAGGCATAGGCTGCAACTCAGGACATCTGTGTTTCATTTAAAAGCTGAATAGGACAATCTTTATCAGTGAAGGTATCTGCTGTCCCACGCCCATACCTGACTCCTTCTGCATTGAATGCGCTTGTCCTCTCAATACCTACCTCAGTTTGAGGATATTGGAAAACTCACTGACAAACAAGGAAGGCACAAAGTTTAGTGCATCACCCACTGCATACGGACAGTTCATAACCACGGCCAGTAGAGAGTATTTCACTGGAAAGGTGGAGAAAAGCACACATGTGTGGCACTCCTGTTCTATTTCCTCTGCCACAAGCACAGGCAGGGAACGAGATTAAAAAAACCCAAACCACATACTACTTGCCGAAAACATTGAAGCGCTGTTCCTTGGTCTATTGGACAGTACTGTACTGTGTTTGGCTTGTGACACCCAGAATATGGGTATGTGAACATCTCAGAGGAAGAACTTCTCTGGACAATCTCTCCTGACAACCCATCTTGTGTGACAAAGTCCCTTTGTTAAGTTCTTAACCTCCTACAAAGCTCCAACAATTTAATCACGGTGAATATCCCTGCTTGGTGGAAAGAAAAAGGAGAGACAGATACTAATATAGTTTCGTTCCTTTTATAGCCTTGTGAGGTCCTCCGACAGCCTTGCTGATGAACTACAAGAGGATTTTGGCATACCATTCTCTGAGCACTACGGATAAGCTGTTCCTAGCATGCATGACTGAGCAGTATTAGGACACAGACTGATGGGCAATATAATAAACATCATGAGCCTTGCCTCACTCATACTGCAAATTGCTAGCAATCGTGAGCTTCCATAGCTATTGCAGTCTCAAAACCTCCTCTCCGGTACTATTAAGATGCTAATAACTGAGAGTCTTGTCCAGCTATTGCAGCCACAGACATCCTCTCCCAGATACTGCAAATGTGTTAATAATTGTGTGCCTCAATAGCTACTGCAGCGTAGAACTCTGCTTGCTCTGATGTTGTAAATACACTAATCATAACGAGACTCAGTGCTACTGTAGCCTGCTCAGCTGATCCTCAGCAAAAGAACAATGTCTAGAGAAAGAGCATAGATCTCTAGGAAAGAGCGCAGGCTCAGGGAAAAAGGATAGGTGCCTAGGAAAGAGCGTAGACCTAGAGAAAGAAAACAGGTCCCTATAAGAGAGTTAAGTCCCCAGCAAAGCATGCAGACCTAGCACAGACCTCAGCAGGATGCAAAGCTACTGTCTCTACCTCCTCCCTTTGGTCAAAGACCCTTCCAAAAAAGAAAAGCCTCTCTGGGGAGGACTGCATTGTCCAAGCTGCATCTATCTGCGGCTGTCTCCATTAGGAACAGGATGGACAGGCTGCCTTAACACTCACCCTTTCAGTGAGGCTCATGGGATCCTGATGCTGCTCTGAGCAAACCCCTTAGCAGTTCTCCCTCAGGCCTCTCCTTCCCGGATTAACCTCCCCTGCCCCCCAAAAGCACACCTCAAACCGCTGTGAATTAGAAACATCCAAATAATGTCAGTGCAGAGGCACTGGTACTCATGCAACAGGACTAATGCACACTAACAGAGATGTTTCTTCTTACAAGGCAGCATAGTAACTTTCTTGGGCAATTGCAGTGGAAAATCTCTCCAAAGCACTGCTGTTCCACTCACCGTCTTCTGGTGCAGGAAAGGGCTCAGAAATTTCAGCAGGATCCACAATATGTTCATAGAATCATAGAATGGTTTGGGTTGGAAGGGACCTCAAAGCCCATCTAGTTCCACCCTCTGCCATGGGCAGGGACACCCTCCACTAGCCCAGGTTGCCCAAAGCCCCATCCAACCTGGCCTTGAACACTGCCAGGGAGCCAGGGGCAGCCACAGCTTCTCTGGGCACCCTGGGCCAGGGCCTCAGCACCCTCACAGGGAAGGATTTCTGCCTAATACCTAATCTAATCCTCCCCTCCTTCAGCTTAAAGACATTCCCCCTTGTCCTATCGCTCCATGCACTTGTAAACAGTCCTTCTCCAAGAGACTATATATTTCATATACAGTATTACGAACATTAAACAGAGAAAGCACAGTCACAGTATTTTATGGACGAAAGGACTTAATACAAAGCAGCTATATTAATGCAAGATACAGTTAATTCATCATCCTAAACCAGATGGTTCTAACATTTCTGGACACCTTGTTCCTATTTCCTCTCTGTTGTATAGTGGAGACTTAACTTTGGTTTTACTTCTTTCCACAGTTATCTGAACATTCATAAGCAGAGAGGATTGTGCAAGAAACAGGCTCATCCAAAACATCAGTGCGACTTCCTCTCAGCTGCAGCCTCAAATGACATTTGCTTTTTGTTACCTCCACTAGCTCTAAGCTGCAAAATATCCCTGCTTTTGCCCAGCTGCCCAATAATCCAAGAGAAGGACCCCTACATGCTAAGCCATCAGGACACACAGCCCAGGGGTATAGCTTAATACCCTCCAAACTTAGAGCTGGACATTGGTCCACCGGCACAACTTTTTAACATTCAGCAACTGCTCTAAATTAGGAAACTGCTCCACAAATACTCCTAGAGCTGTTTTGCATCCACTGGGAATTCCCTTCAGATTTGTAAGAGAGGCAATAGCTGCTCCCAGTATATTGCCCTCACCATTTCTGTGGCTTGCCAAGAGACCTGTGAAAACTTCACTACAGCAAAGAGGCTACAGCTCTCGCAGGTAAAATTCACACTGTGCGAAATCTGCCCCAATAGTCATTCCACAAAATGACCCAGATTCCTTATACAGAAATCTGATGACCTGAGCTGCCCAAGAGAGTAATTCTCAAAATATCAGACTCAAGTCTTAGCTACCCAGTCTGCTGCCATGCATGTCCTGCTCAGGCCTCTGCATAAAATGCAATGACCATGGCCAATTACATGCAAAGCCCTGAAAGAAGATCACACCATCCTCCATTTCTGCAGAAGATTAGCGGTGAAAAGACTGAGGAAATGGAGAAGACCGTGCCGCCCGTCTAGGCTCTCCAAAGCTCAGAGGTCAGTGCCTTCACCAGCTGGCTGTCAGCTGCTTTCTAGTGTCAGGATTTCCTGATAAAGTTGTGGAAAAAAGATGGAAAGATTCAGTGCACTGAAAGATGGAGCACAGCTCCCTGATGTGCTGCCCGCCGCAGTCACCTAGCAAAGGGAAACCTGGGCTCTGATCCCTGCTTCAAGGACTACATATAACTTCTGCATTAAATAGTCAGCAATTATAATGCACAAACAGTCCTCAAAGCCATGATCTCAATATAAATAGTCAGGGAAATAAAACAATTTACTAGTCAAATCGTTAGTACAATCAGTGGAGGAGGTAGGAAGGTGAATACCCACTTTAAGACCTTGCCTCTGTCAATACTTAGTTATTCATGCAAAGTGGAACAGCATTAATGCAGGCTGGAGGTTAGCACACATTCCTGCAACCTGGATGTGGTTCATATTTCCTAAAGGTAGGGGAGGTAATCGAACCGGGGTGTCCCACATCTGAGGTGACCACACTAACTCCTGAGACGCTTGATGACAAGATGCTACCATTCCTCCTCCTCCTTGTCAAATTCGGCCTTTAAAAGCTTTGCATTTTGCATTGTGAAAGTTCAAGGCAAACATATTATGTTAAACATGAGGAAAAAATGGCATGGGGGTAAAAGATCCCCTTCGGGGGGCGGGGGACACACTGTAGACTTTTCTCCCTTAACTTCCCGATTGTGCCACCGATCTCCTTTACTCCCTCCCCCCTAAAAATAGCCCATTATTCACACAATCGAGGAACACGTTAATCCCACTGAAGTCAAGGGTAGTTATAAGACTTCTGAAAACTTGGTACACTTCTAAATTTAGGCACCAATGAATTCAGCAGATTAACAGGTGTCAACATATTCATGCACAGGGCTTAATAAAAGCAAAAGGCATTTGGACCCAGAATTCAACAGTAGCAGAACAAAGCTGGTATGCTTATTATATAAGCATGCACACACATTATCCATCAGTTCACAAGCCATATTATCATGCCGTCTACACCCATATGTGTTATTCACTATGTTACACGGTAGACATATGCGCATTCAATATTTAATCTGCAATAGCACTTGGGGACATCAATTAGACATTTGTTAAATCTTTTAGAACATACATAAGTAGAGAAGTAGAGAGAGATGAATCTCAATGCAAAGAGAGGTATTTAAAGTCTCCAAAGGTGAAGCCCTTTACAAAAGGATTGACTGGGTCAATTCACCTTTATGTACAGTGCTCCTGTAAGTCTTAAGCACTGGCTATTACGTGGTGTTCTACCATTTCTTCATGGTGGGAATTTTACCTGGTATGTATAATACTTCTCACTTCCACAGCATTAATTTTTGCCCATAGGCAAGATTCTCAGAAGTGCCATAAAGTATGTGGTTACCTCATTCCTACTGTCTAATCATACTTGCAAGAGAATGAGGTAACCAATCTCACCACCAATAAATTTATTATCATTGTTCAACCCAATTTTCCTCCTTTCTTTTCATTTATTGAATTAAACCTATTCACATCTATGGTCTTGCATTAATGCTATGCATTTATGGCACTTTGAACAATGATTCCCACCGTGGGAGGCGGCTCTGAACTCTATCTTGAATTCCACATCTCCTGCTGGAAAGACTCTAACTTGAGATGAGATGTCTGCAGCCAGTTACCAGCTGACGAAAGAAGGGACGTGTACCGCTACTAGCAGTGCAGAGGTTCGTGGTAACTCCTGCAGAGCTGCATAAGGCACCTTCATGGCATAGGTCAGGTAGGCTGGAAGTCTCCTAGGCGTGCTTTTTCCACAATGTCTTTCTAAGCTTGGGCAACTAGGTTGCGATACCTTAAGAATGCCCAAGCAATTCTCACAGCCACTTGAAAAATCACACTTTCTGTTGATTTTTGCATTTCTGAGCATGACAGAAAGCCTCAGAACTGCGTATTATCAGTCACTTTTGACAATGACACTGTGATATTGCTTGGGGCTTGCAAAATACAGATAAACATTATCCCAACATTAAAACATACTTTCTGATAACAAGTTTAAGGTTCCTTTGGCTTGCTTTCATCCTGTTACTATAAATTCTTGCCCAAATTTCTCAGGAGGCCAGAACTCAAATCCATTTAGATGTACCCATGCAGTAATAAATAAAATAATAATTAATAGGTTACTTAGATAAAGGCTTTCCATCTTAGGGCAGAGGAAAGTATTAGTTAATTAATCATCAAGTTGGCATTAACTTATCTTTTGGCACCTACAATAAAATGTAAATCTAAAACGAGCAGTAGAGGGGGAACAAAGAAGTAAGAAGCCAACAATAGTTTTGGAAATGGATGACAAAATCCAAATGTTCTGCCTCACTGCTGCTAAATTAAGCGCAGTGTTATCAGTGCAAAGATTAAAAAAAGGGAGATTTTCCTCTGAACCTTAAGTCACACTTCTTAGCTGCACAGGACATGACAGCAGTAGTGAAGACAAGAGAATTCACTCACCCTGAAAATGAGTGAAAATAAAAAAGGATCTGTTCAGTTCTTGATTTCATCAAACACAGTTCTATAAAGCAGAAAAAGAAAGAAGGACATTAGTTTATTTTACGCAGCAGACGAAGAAGTGATCCCCAACACTCCTTCCCATCCTAGGCACCATCCCACCTACCTTTGCTGTGCTCTGCCCTCAGTCATTTTCCCTTGCAGGGCACAAGGCAGGGGATTATAGCCAACGTACCCTTTTTTTATACCGCTAAGTAGAAAGGGCTCTAGTGATCTCCTTGCTTTAGCAGAATATAGTTCTGGGAATTATTTTGGTGTAAAAAGGATAAGAAAAATTGTTTTTCCACCTTCCATCAGAGGCTCTCAGCTGCTGAACAAAGATAAAAGAGCCTCACATGGAACTGACTTTTCTCCAATTGATTTTGTTTAGCTTCCTTTTGAGTGAAACTCACTCTTTCAGAGAGAAGTCAGTTCCAGAAACACATGCATAACGTTCAATGCGCACATCAATTGGAGTACTAAGGGATGCAGGTTCTCCCATGATTCCTCCACCTACAGCTGAACTGCACCTTCTCTGCCCCTTGCTCTGTATGCATAATGAAAAGGCAGTTAGGCTCTTCTTTGTTCTGTTATGATTTTCTGGGATTTTCGCAGAAGCAAGAGAGGTTTCATCATTTCTGTCCACATGATACAGCAATGACCAAAGTCACCAAAAGGGACATTACACTCTCCTAAATCCCCCAAAAAATCATTTATTCTCCTAATTAACATTAAAGTGTGGGAAACCAAGGTCTTAATTTTAAAGCTGCTCCAGGGCTTTCCTATTGTTTTCTATTGCAGTTGATTTTTGATAGCATTACTAATTATTACTGCTACACCGGACCATAAACTGGCAGCCTCAAGACAAAGGGATCCAAAGCCCACCCAAGCCAAACTACTTCTGCTACAGACTTTCTCTGAGATCTCAGGCAAGTTAGGCACTCTTCTGGTGCATCAATTCCCCATCTATTGAGGTAAGACAGAAAGCACTGCTCCAGCTTATGGTGGTGGTCTTAGATAGCCATGGACCTGGAAGTTATCTAGGCATTAAGATGGAGAGATATGCTTTGATGGTCTTGGGCTCAAAAGATAGGTCTGCTGTAATAGTTTTTGGATTAGACAGTTAAACCTAGTCTTTACCATTGAGACATTCTTGGTAAAATCACTTATCTTATATCACCATGTATTTCTCAGATAAACCTCATGATATATTTCCTTCAGAAGAAAAATGGTGAAAACCATTAATGCTTTGTAAAATACTGCTAGCAAGAAAAACATTACAGCTGGCACTCTTAACCCAAATCCAGATGAGAACCAGCAAGGGAAATGATTATACACATTTCTTTTAAAACTGCAATTAATAAACATTCAATTCAGTTCTATCTCAAACATTTTGCAGCCACCTGTGGGTGTTTATTTGATCAATCCTGCCCAGGCACAGGCAAATCACTCCCTGGTAAAGAAGACAGTAGGATGGATGTGTACTTTGCTCCTCCAGAAACCCATTTTATACCAAATGAAGTGTGAATAAGGGAGGGTAGAAAGACAGTCTTCAACTGTCTTTGCTCCTGCCTTTAATTCAAGATATCTTAAACTACATTTACCTACAATGACCTCCCTGGAGTCCTACTATCATCCAAGACTCTCTAGAGTCTATAAACCCAGTGCTGCCAGAACCTGATACAGGGCAGCTCCAGCAGCCATACAAAACCTGGGGAAATCATGATGTTCTATAAAGCCAGGTTCAATAAGCAAAAACCAATGTATTTCTCATTAGCAGGGCTACTTAGGCACAGCATAGAGCCAACGGCTTCTCAGAGAGCCCCTTCAGCCCCATCCAAATAAAACCCTATTATTTCCATAGATCCATATTTTGCCCCTAATCTTCTCTGTCCTTCTGTTTCCCTTTTGCCACCAAAATGATATGAAACCCAGCAATTCAGCATGTTCTGATTGAACGCACAACCCCCATCAAGGCCTGGTCTTAGCTGCATCGAAGTCCGTTCAGAGGCTGCATTTTTTCCCCCAACTTGTCCAGCCACAGTGACTCACAAATCAACAGTAAAGAGAGGTAAAATGTTTCTGGATCTCAAAAGAAAGAGAGGATGCAGTTTTAGGTGTCGGGGGTTTGGTTTTTGGGGTTTTTTTCACTGAATTTTGTATTCATTAATTTCATTTCAAGAATGAAGTCAGATTTTTTTTTTTTAATGTGGCTGGTTATTTGACAAGTGAAGCATTAGATTTGTGAGTTGTTCTGCAAGCCAAAACATGCTCCCTTTCATTCATAACACTGAGCTGCTCTGCGTTAAACAGCCGATTATCATGAATGAAGTGGGTGTAACTTCCTTGAAATCCTCCAAAGACCTGTCAAAGCAGAGCTACTGCAGCTCAGTTTTCTCCTTGAAGCGTACAGATCATTGGTTTAATTGTTCCACACTGATCTTGAAATATGCTTTCTTGGTTCAAAGCATTAGGCGGTATCATTTTTTGAGGAGGAAAGGGGAAGGGTGGAGAATGGTGCCTCAGGATAAGAGAGAAAAGTGGGTATATGTCTCAACCATCAAATTTAGATTTTCTTTTGGAATCTAAATTGAGCTTCATCCATTCAAAAGTGTGTCAGACAAAATCAAAGCCCTGGCCTGTTTTGCATGGATAATCAAGAGCCTCTGGCTCTTTTTGTAAGAGGAAACGTTTAACTCTAAAGAGAAGATGACTGATCTTATGGTTAAAGTGCTGGCCAGTGACTTAGAAAATTTAAATTTGACTCCAGGTCTGCCATTCTGCATCCCATTTTAAACCTTTCGGTGCTGCCCCAGTGTTATCACTTTTACAAAGGAACATGCTGATATTTGCAAACTGTGATGGTCTTTCAGCTTAGAGACTGAAAGACGGCACATACGCTAATAAACAAACATACTACAATCTGTGTACATGAACTTGTTTAATATAAAGCTCTTTCCAAGGATGGCCATTATCCCTAAGAGAAAGACCTGCAGCATCTCTCTCAGCTATTCATCTTACCACACTTTAGGACACCAATGGATGGATCTTGGCCAGTAATAAATTGTGATAGTGCCATTGACTTTGGCGGACCCACTAAATATCTGATTCATGTCTGATCCCTTGCCTAACATTTTTAAAGCCTGGCAAGCTAGAGATGACTACAGGAAACAGTAAAGAAAAACAAAAACATGAGTACTAACACACTTACAAGGGTTAGTCTCAGGCAACACTGGGGAAAGTGGCACCAGTGAAAACTATTACAATTTTTGTATTTCAGCTCAGATTTTCTGCTAAATTTCATTATCTCACCCACAACCAAAACAACAACAACAAATCTTGATGGTACTTTGACGACAACAGTTTTTACACATCTCTTAGCAGCTATAACACTAACAAAGGCTGGCGCTTTTGGAAAAAAATAAATATTTGTCCAGCATTTTGGAAATCTCAAAACTAGTAACACGTTGCAGCCAACTCGAGACAGTGCTGCTTCCCACCTGCTCCCGATTCCTTTATCACCTCCCCGCAATGAGGTGATACCCACCTGGGAGCATTCACTTTTGACCGGAGACTATACCAAAATGCTGTCCCCTCTCCTTAAGACTGCAGTGCAGTAAGCTCAAGGTGCCCACAGCAGGGCAGGTATTCCACCAGCTCCATCTTATTAAAAAAAAAAAAAAAAATAAAATAAAAAAAAAAAATTCCACATCTCTTTCTTGCTTACCAGCAAATGGAAATCACAAGACCATGTCCCGAGGGATTATTCTGCTCCCATTAACGTAAGCGAGAATTTTGACACTGGTTTAAAAAGCAGCAAGAGCCGGCTGACATACAAGCAGGTCTGACAGGTTGCATTTTCATTCTCATTACTATTATGGGCATGAGGATTCATTTCTATTTATCTTTAGTTGGCATTCGGTCCTGGATTTAAACTGCATCTGTGGTTGCATTGCTGTGAAATGTATCACTACTTATGACTCACACTGCAAAGGACACATTTGTAAACTGACCCACCATTGACAAAATCCTCTCTTTCTTCATTTGTAGGAGGCGAGATGAGGCATAGGTTCCTTGTCTGATTCATTTCCTGAGGAAATTTTTACTCTATGCATCTTTTTCAGTCCTTATTCAGTCACAGAGTAGTGAAGTGATTAATACAAAATCCATGCTTGACACAGAGTGGAAGGAGGATTCAAATTCTTTTAAAATCAGCGCTTAATTAATTGCTTAGAAAAACAAGCCATTGCCAAAAATGTGTGGGGTTGTTTTTTGGCTCTTTTTTTTTTCTGTCCTTTTTTTCTTTTTTTTTTTTCCAGTTGAGAAAGCTTTTTCAGTTGAGAAACTAATTACAGGCAACGGCACACAGCGAAATGCACGAAGGACAAAACTGGCACCTTTTGAAATCAGCCCCTCGGAAGGAAGAATTAGCAACCTGGACAGAGCTCCAGGCAACTCCAGCTCTCCTGCGCCTGGTGCTCGATCTAATTCACTGACAGCCAGCTCTGGTCCTTTCTCACAGCACTGCAGAAATCCTAGGAGAGCTGGATATTTAACACCCCTGACAAACACAGACAATGATCAGAAAATTAAAATTCCCAGAAATCAAAGATAACACAGAGAGAGCCCTGAGGAAACTGCAGTAAGTTTCTTGACAATTTTTATCTACCTGATTATTCATATCAAGACAGTACTAACCAAGTCCAGATCGGGATGGGGTTGTGAACAATCCCTGGGGCTTGGAAGGCTGTTCAGAGCTCGGCACTCGGGATCAGGCTCTTTTCTCCATCCTATTAGGGTGGACAATGCTAGCCTACAGAATTAGGGAGAAAAATGAGTGTGTCCTTTCCCTTCATTTCTTCTCTCTCTCTCTCTCTCCACATTCTTCTCCTCTTGTCTTTTTCACAGCGAGCACTGAATGATGGGATTTTTGACATCAGAGGAAAGTCATCCTTTCTCCACTCCCCCAGCTCCTGTCCGCTTCCTCCTTATACACGTCTGTTCGTTTGCATACTATATCCCCACTCAAAAAACGGGATCAGCTGATCCGACCACAGCTTCATCTAACTAAGCATCCTAAATCCTGCCCAAAGTAGACCAGACTGACTGGTTCATTCACCCTGGCAGCCTGCTACCAACAAGCCTTTAAAGTACATTTTGTAACTGCTACATAGCTGGCACTGACTATAGCAAAGTCATTGTTTAGTGAAGGTAAAGTGACCTCTATTTACTCAGACAACTCAGCTGCCTACAGGGAATAACTGGATTTGAGATAAGTGAAAATTTGCTGGGAAAGTTTCACTTTGGCTGGGCTGATGCTTACTACAATAAGCTAAATGTCTGGTCAGTTCATGCCCGTTCTCCTGCAGTTTCTTCAGCCCTTTGATTTATTATCTGCGACTAGACAACAAATGACCCCATCCAATTTCAGCAAGTCTGTGGTAAGTCAAAGACAGAAGAGAGACTTGTTCAACTAAGTGTATTTTCTGATCCCAAATAAATACCCCATTGATTATCATAAGCTGCCAGGCACCTGCCGTAAGTTGTTTATTCACGTATTAAAGAATAGCATTAACTGAATCAGGTCTTTTTCTACATGCAGCTTCTCATTTTCCCCCTCAAATAACTCCAGGCATCAGTGCCCGAGCACAAGTTAACTCCAGCTGCACTTCAGGGGATGGTGACCAGGACTGCGCACAGGGTCAGAGTAACGGCTGG
Organism: Aramus guarauna; assembly: GCA_013400195.1. Lineage (NCBI taxonomy): Eukaryota > Metazoa > Chordata > Aves > Gruiformes > Aramidae > Aramus > Aramus guarauna. The sequence continues at coordinate 299,173 of VXBL01006169.1, read as the reverse complement.
TGGGAGCTGAGCACCACCCCAGGAACCGCGTACGCAGTGACTCAGGCGTGACTCTGAGTCACGGCGCTTCTCCTGCTTCCTCCTTTCATCCGGGGGGCGGAGGTAGGAATTTCCTGCTGGCCCGTCCTCATAAATCACAACGTCCTGTTGCAGCAACGCTGCTGGCAGGGTCGGTGAGTGGGAGAACTGGAGCTGCTGCCCAGTCCACCTGCTCCGGGGAAGGAGAGGTGAGGCACATTGCCCCACTCAGGCACGTACGCTGGGAAGATGGTGGAGAGACACCACGGCAGGACCCTGGGTCCCCTTGCTCCATTTGCAGAATAGCCCTGACACCTTCAGATACCTCACAACTTGACTGAAACTGAACGCTATCCATCCAACATCCCAAGAACCCAATTGTCCTCTTACAAACACATGAATTACCCTCATAACCCAGGTAACTTCTCTGCCTTTCTTCAAGACAGCACCATAAGTGAGAAGAGAATCAAGCCCTAAATGTCTGCATGGCATCGCCTATACCTATGAATTTGAAAGTGAAAAACAAGATGTTTGGTGGAGGTTCGGGAACAAATCCAACCATTAAATGCCACCCTGCGAAAGTCTTCCCAGATGTCCTTCAAAAAAGTTGAACTTAATTACAGTCGCAGTTGGAAGGATTTCATTATCACAAAAGAACTCAAAAACATAGATGAGCTGTGCCATGCTAACCTTGAGAAAAACCAACATATAACTGTGAGAAAATGGGCCGTGCATAATTAGGAAGGGAAAGAAACATATTAGCCTTGTGAAGACCACCTTCCAGAGCAGATCTAACCTATTTGCTGTTGAAAAATCAGTGTTTGGAGTATAAAACGTAGAATTGTAAAATCGTTTTGGTTGGAAAAGGTCTTTAAGATCATCAAGTCCAACCGTTAACCTAGCACTGCCAAGTCCACCACTAAATCATGTCCCTAAGCACTGCATCTACATGTCTTTTAAATACCGCCAGGGATGGTGACTCAACCACTTCCCTGTTCCAGTGATTGACAGCCCTTTCAGTGAAGAATGGTGGAAAGGAAAAGAGGGGTGCTGGCAGAGATGGTACTAAGCAGAATTCCTGGTCATACTCCAGGGATGGTGAGACAGGACCAAGTTTAGCGTGCACCAAATACATGTGCAGGAGGAAAAATGAGCTCAGTACACCATGGCAGTCATTCCTTCAGATTCAACACGAAGAATTGGACTAACAGACAGCACTGATTTACTCCACAGGCTCACCTGATTCACAGCCATGTTGTACATTGCTTAATCACTTTACTTAGAGTAACTGTTAAGTACCACACAGTGACAAATAATATTACACAATAACATTAATAGCACCTACCACAATGATATTATATCACTTCAACTATGCTGGTATAGTTACATGACATGCCACCAACTGTGGACACGGTGGGTGGGACTTTTCAACCTCTATGCATATTTTCAATCATGCACCTTTACATTGGTTTAATTTCATCCCTTCTAGGTCTAACTTTGCTTCAGCTACTGCAGGGAAAAATACCACAGTGTTCAGCCAATGGAGACACAAAGGCACATGCGTGCAGGGAGATCACCACTTCAGAGCAGGACTGTTAGAAGCATTTTATGACACGGATACCGGAGTCTTTGTGGACAGTCAAACCTGAACGGATTTTGGCACATTCTTTAAAAAGTATGGGTTCTGAGAGAGATCAAATAGTTACAATCTGACTTTCACATCTTATCTGGAAGATGACAGCTCTTGGAGCATCTTTTGGAGCATGTCATATCTGGGCATCAAAGACTTCCACAAAAAATTTTCATGAGAGCTGTTCTGTCTACAGATAGAGGTATAACCAAATGTAATGACAAGGAAATTAAAGCTAAGTAGATTTTGACCAAACATAAGACACTCATTTTTAACAGCCAAAGGCAATTTAACCCCTGGAAGTGCTTCTGAAGGACAGTGGGTGGTTTCCCATCACTCAACGTTTCAAAATCAAGGATAGATATTTTTTATCTAGACAGATGCAGTTCAGACAGGGAAGTCTTATGGCCAGCATTACACAGAAGGTCAGAGCAGACTCTGATGAGGATCCCGGCTGCCTCCATAACCTACCCAGCCGTTCACCTACTGACTCCCCAGCACTGCTCTTGCAGTACATAGCCTTGTTGTTCACAGTCAGTCTGTTTCCCCACGGATGACCAGACCTGACCCTGCTTAGATTACAAAAGCTAAAGGGTTCAGAAGTGAGGAAAACAGGAAATCCAAACAGTGAAAATCTCAGCAATAACGTTTCCTAACAAAGACCTTCAGATCTCACTCTCAGCCAACAGCTGTCTTCATGACGTCCAAAAAGGACGATGTTTAGCGTGGTGAAGACTGTCTTTCTGCCATTTATTTTTATCCTGTTTATTTTTCTATACTGTGACATTTTCCTCCTTGTTAAAATCTTGGTCATAAATGAGGGTGCTAATCCAGACCTAAGAAAACATACACGAATGCACGTACTCCATATGCTTCAATTACATGCAATTCTCCCTACAGAAAACCAAACCAATACCTGTGCACCACTGAAATTCCCCTTTGGGCCACAAAAAAAAGGGATTGAATGCTGCACAGCCTTTTTATTTCAAGAGAACTGAAATGAGATGACCTGTAGCTTAATTTATTGCACCACAAAGTCTGGGACTGCAAAGCAACCCAAAACATTATCCTGGGGGGATTATCCCGGAGGGAAGCATGAGCAAAAGCTGAAGAGTGAGGAAAGCTCAATTTTGAAGAAAAATATCATGTTTGTTTGCATTACTGTTTCTGCATTTGAAACCTTACCCAAATTTCCTGACCTAGTATCATCTACATGCAAATCACAAGTATGGCTGTGATATTCATGTGAGCTCTGTGGGCCAAACCTGTGGGCGGCATAAATTGGCATAGCTCCTATATCACTGGGTCATAAGACCTTGTCCTAGGTCTTTATAGAGAATATGATGGGAATTTAAGGAGGTTGAAGGGGCATTTTAAGGTCTGGTTATTTTGCATTCAAATTTTAAATTTCATCCCCTTTTTTTTTTGTGAAATTTGACGTTTCTCCCAGGCAGTACAGGCGGGGAAGGTTTTTGCCATTGCACTGCCATCTAGTGATGCGAGTTCGCAAGGCAAAATAGCTGGCAAAAGATGGCTGACCAACAGCAAGTGCCTGAGTCAAGTTCTGAAAGGAGGGTCCAGAAGTAAATCAAATTCAATTAAACAAAAAGAATTGCAAAAGGCACACCCAGTGGTGGCCCTCAACCACTTACAGGAAAGATAAGCATTATGGTACACTTTATGATAACAAAATGCTTACAATAGAAGGGGTTGCATAGAAGCTCATCCATTATCCAGCTGTTATCCATGGTAGGGGACATTCAGGACACGCAAGTTTGCAACTACAAGTCTCAAAGTCCATCTGCTCAGCTGATACAAGCTGCTATTGCTCTACCAATTTATAACTGCCAAGCTTACATTCAAGCAAAGCCTGCACAGGAGTTTTTCACAAGACCAACACTCTTGCACTCACTTGAATGCCTTTGGCCATGTTTCTTCCAGCTTTACTGGATACTTTCCTCAGTATAACTCCCTCCTGCATTCAGCTCAGTTGTATCAGACCATCTGGGCCAAATTTATTCTATTTGTAATTGATTTCAGTGGTTTCCACCACGGACCACTCTATCCATAGCCATTACTATGGTCAATCAGCATCCAAAAAGGATTTACTAAGCAAGCACGTCATATTGCTTAGAGAAAATCCTCCCTATAATCCCCATGCTCAAGGACTGGACAGCAAAGTTAAGGCTTAACATATGAACCTGAAATGAACAGACCTTTATGAGTTAAAATCCCAGTCCTAATGTTTTACTCATCTTGAGGATATTTGTCCTCAGTGGTATGTGTGTCAGAGGGCATGAAAGTGAGAGTGTCTTGAGGTTAACAATTGTTCATACTCATAGTGGATGAATCATATGATAACACCGCAGCAACATCCTGTATAATTGTCGGGAGCCTCTATTTCTGGCAGTGTGTCCCTAGCCTGTCTCATGAGTAAATGTTATTTGTGCTTTACTATATAAAACCAAAACCAAACAAAATTATACAACGGGACACTATTCTGCAGGCACTAGCCAAAATCACAAGTGCCTAATTGAGCCTTCAGTTATCCACTTCAGTGATGAAGTTAATAGGGCTGAGGTGGATATCTCTGTTCTTCATCTGATTAGTACATGAGCAACTCTCCACATGTGAGTAACAATATTTGTGTTTCCTTAGCCACAATTGAACTCAGTGGGACTATCGCATACGTAAAGATCTGAGACATCGCTCGTGAGGCAGTGGGTGCTAAGGGAACAAGCATTCTATTGCAGGTCAGAAGATTTATGTTTTCCTTCTGGATGACTACAAGCAAGTCACTCCCCCCTTTTCTCCCTCCCTTTTGTCTGTTCAGACCTACAGTCCGCAGGCTTCGCTGCTCTTTGAGCAACAGAGCTGCACCAAGAGGACACCCAACTCGCTTCGCCAACCTAAACACAGACGTACCTGTGGAAAGCAAAACACAACACGGCAGGCAATGCCAAAGCATCACAGCAAGTCACAGATTTACAGCAAACGCCCTGGGATGCAGTAAAAATACCAAGTATCTGTACCACCCCTAGCACGCAAAGGCACGAACTCAGCTTGGATCCCCTGCGCTGGAGTTTCAGCTGTACATCGCTGTGCCCTAAACACTGCGGCTGCCCGTGGCTGTGGCACCAGGGGCTCCACGGGTAACACACTCGTCCCGTCCCTTTGGGGTGCACACACGGCTGCTGCAACGCATTCCTCTTTGGGAAACGTCTGCTGTAGGCACTCTCGTAATACGCAGGCTTAGGGCAGAGGCCAGCTCTTGTTTGCTTTTGCAAGGTGATGGCAGGATTTTGGCCCGTGGTTGGTGACTCTGGTTCCGAAGCACTAACGAAGCACAATGCACTAACAAACGTAGCTAATGTTTTATCCGTAATCACAGAAGCTGCAAGGGAACCATGGTTGAAGCGCCATGGGAAAAATCAGGCTAATGGCGCAACAACCTTTTTGCATGGAATAGAACTAGGGAAAACCTTGAAATCCTGTAGAACTATCCGTTCTAAAACCTCAGAACAAATGTTTAATTTCTCATGAGAAATAACATTTTGCTTTGACATTTACTAGCTTTACTATTATATTTTCATATATGAAAGAAAAATTTAATATCGACGTAGAATCTTTTTAATCCATCTATACTGAATACATATTATATTGTTTTAAATAGTAAGTATTTTGATGAAATGGTAAATTCTGTCCAAATCTATTTTCTTCTGAAAGAGGAGAGGGACAGGTAGAGAAAAAGCTTCCTCCAGAGAATCTCAAAGTATGGGCCTATTTCTGAAAATAGCTGAATTTTAAATCCTTTGGAAGAATTATCTTCTGTTTAGCTCTAAAAATAACACATTTCTAAAATGCCACCCAAGTTCACTAAATTATTACCATTATTATTTTTTCATTTTCATTGGAAATGCTTACTTTCAGTGTTTTAACCACTACTTGCGGTAGACATTTACAGGATATTCACACTAATAAGAATGAGATTTTTAAAACAATCTAGGGGATTAGCCACACATCTTCCATTAAAACTAAAGTACCCTTGACTGCTTAAAATTCTCATGAGATTAATTTTAAGAAAGTCTATTTAAAATTAACGTAGAAGTGGGCCAATGTTAAGACTGTGGGATCTGAAACCCTTTTCATTGCGGTGGAAACAGTTGGGAATTTCTCCATGTGCAGAACCCAGACGGCACCGCTCTGGATTCTGAAGAAACTTTAAATTATTTAATTCTGTGTCAAAAAACCAAAACAAACTAAAGCCAAACAAACAAGCAAATGAGAACATCAGCGACAGAAAGCAGAAACACTTTACAAAGTCACATTTACTATTTTGGCTTCAAATCTTTGGATCATTTGCTCACATTTCATTGCTTTCAAATCCCAAGCCTCAACCTGAACCTGGGTTTAACACAAGCCCAAAACCAGACACCGCCTCCCTGGGCCGAGGGTTTTCATAAACCCCTCGCTGCAGGACCAGCCGGCCTGAGCATTCCTTGCTACAAAGTAAGAAAAAAATCCTGTCAAATTCAAAAAAAAAAAAAAAAAAAAAAAAAAAAAAAAAAAATCTTCACTGCTGCCTCCTCATTTCCTGGCTGCAGCCGAGACCGGAAATAACTACATTTCCTGAGCAAGGCTGTTCTCCAGGGAACGTCAGCCCGTCTGCAGCAAGCAACCGCTGGATGCTGGGGCTGGACTGAGGCGTCTCAGAGGGGTTTAAATCTGAGCTGGAATTGCAGCACTGCAGCGTTCGTACTTAGCAAGGGACCCCCAGGAAGATAAGGTGGCAGGGGAAGGAGGGAAAGTGGGAGGAGATGTAAGCAGCAAAACAAGATGGGAGTATAAAAACGTGTTTAAGAAGAAAAATGAAAGAAAGAAAGAAGACAGAGGAAGACAGAGGAGAGTGTTACCAACAGCGGGAGCCTGTGTTCGGTGAAATCAGATGTCACTCCATAGCCCCCCACATTTTAAAGGAGCGTCTCCTCACTCCGTGCTCTGTGTATAGGGGATCTATTTGGTCCTGATTACTTTGAAGGCGATATTTTCCTGCAAAGCACAGTCACGTTCAGCAGGAAAAGCAATTTATTAAGACAACATGAAGGCTTCATTTTAGCAGAGTGGGAAGAGATTTAATAGCCCAGAGGGAGGGGGGGAAAGATGGATGAACACAGACTACTTCTGAGAAACTCTGCAAATAGGTGGAGCAATTCACAATCCAATAAACCCCACAGGGAAAGCCTTATCTTTTCTTCCCGCATTGGAAATCCATTCTTTCTTGGCTCTTTGCGGCCAGGCAAGTCTCTAATTATGCAGAGAGGTGTAAAGTCCAAAAGAGTCCATATACCTTTCAGGTAGTCATCTTCGATTGCTCTTGTCAATAGAGAAGCTAAGCAGTATTTCAGAGTTTTTACCACATTACCTTTGCAATGTCCATGGGAAAAGAGTGCTCATGGTTACCGAGAGACAGCTTGAGACACATTCGCCTTTTAGCTGCAACCATCTAGAAGTTGGGTTTCAATTCTCATCTAATCCGTTAGGTGCTTTATATCACAAATAGAGAGATACAGGTACCTGTGGGGGTAAATCAACCAACGCTAAAGCAGAGGGAAATGCTAGATACAAATCAACCCAACCCAAAGCAGATGGAAATGATAGATGCTACCAGTTATTCCCCTGAGTAGTAGCTTGGTCTAGACAGCTGGATTTTAGATGATTTAACTTAGTCAGGAGAAATCTCATTCTAAGAGGCAGTTTGAGGAAATATATATATATATATAAATATATATATATGAGGACCTAACTCCCGCTGTAATTAAATAATAATCTCAAAAAATGGCCATCAGTGACCTAAGGTCACACAATGACTTTGCAGCTGTGAACCACAAATTCCTGAGAGCCAGTCTATAAAGAAGCAGTCTTGGACTTGACCTCTGCATCATCCTACGAAGAGGATGTCAGTTGATAAAACTCTGCTCAGTTTAATTGTCAAAAATACCACCTCAACCTGGCCAATATATAACTCAATCAATCTGCTGAGCCTTCACAATTTTTACCCACAAAACATTTTTGCTTTGGTAATTATCAATCACCCTTACGCAGAAAGGTTCCTCCAATTTTTTTAAATGCTCAATCCTTTGAGAGACAGATGAATTTTAATGATTTAGATTATTAACCTAAAGGTTGATCCAGACTGGGAGGAACAGAATAATTTGTTTAATCATTATTATTATTTATAATTATTTAACATAGGGGAGAAAAATATCACCTTAAATGTCATCATGATGCTTTTTAATTGCCTCAGATGAAATTCAGAATAATCATTGCTCTGTAAATGTATACAGATCTAATTTTAAATACCCTAAGATGCTGGATATTTATCTGGAAAATGCAAAGACTGCATATTCATTACTGTATAGGGAGTTACAAAGACAGAAAAGAATTGATCAACCATTTATTGAAAATTAATTCTTCTCCCAATTCACAACTGGGCTGTAATTTGACATGAGACACAAAAATAAGCTGAGCCAGGCAATTTTTCTTACTCATTCCTTCCTTCCAGGACTTTAGTACGTGTCCTTTATGATGAGGTTTTATGGATGCCCAAGAACATACTTTTGTGTGTCTGTAACTTGTAACACATACATTGTGGAGTTACTTGCATTTAGAATGGTCACACTGAGGGATGCCCGGTGTGTGAGGAATTTCAGGATATGAGGAATATTGGTACTCAGGCCTACGTGGGGACTATCAATGCTCAAGAGTTTCAAAGGATTTCTGTTGTTAGTTTGGTTTGAGTTTGGAGTTTTGGGGAGTTTTCTTGCATTCACGTAGCTATTTCAGGGAGATGCACGTGCATGCAAAAAAGCAGTTTTGGGGATGAAGAACAACTCTGTGTAGGGCCAGCATCTCAAGGGAATGAATAGCATAAGAATGGGATACAGGAAAAGGCAGGTATGGGACTACCTGGGGAGGTTCCAGACCCATGCTTGTGCAAACACACTAGAACTTAGTGATGATGGCACCCAGTGTGAGTAACTATCAAATTTAAGTGAAATGGAAACCTTTTGGGTTGGGTTTTTTCCACACTGGAAAGACAGTCTGTTGCAAAAAAAAAAAAAAAAAA
>VXBL01006169.1:260871-284903 GCA_013400195.1 Aramus guarauna | reverse complement strand
GGGGGGGGGGGGGTGGTGGGGAAATCCTAGTTTGAAATGAATGTCGTACCCATTTTAAGACCAATCCAAAATGCTTTTGTTCATAGCTGGTATTTCAGGAATGAGTACAACCAAAGGCACCTGGTCTGGTTTTACCGACTGAAACGCTTTTGGAAAGGAATCAGATACGATTTGGACAAAAACAATGGAGGCCCAGACACAGAGGCTGCCCTGGGAGAGTATACCAGCTGTCTGCTCAGTTTCAAACCTCTAATCATATTCTTGGAGAGAAAGCAAGGGGACCTGTTAGGGGTTGCTGAGCTCTGTGCTCGGGGCCAGGTCCAGACGGTGGAGCCAGCGAGCACGAGTCCTCCCCATGCAGAGGCTGCTCCATCGCCTCGGACTTAAAATTCTGGCACCAGGACAACAGCAAATGAGATCGAGTCTCCGAACAGACACCAAGAGCTGGGAATGAAGCAGAGGGATTAAAAACAGAAGCACGAGCAAAGATGAAATACTGGAACTCAGGAGAACAGCGGGAGGAAGCTTGGCAGTGCCCAGATAGGCAAAACACCTGCTGGCATCGAACGGAGAGCACTGCAGTAGTTGGCAATGGGTCCCACTGTCAGCCAGCATAAATCAGCCCTGATTCTCGCCGGCAGCCTGGCTGTGCTCGGGCACAACAGTTTTACGGCCCCGCTCCAGTGCCGATGGCTTGATCCCACAGAGGCCGTGCACTGCCCACATTAATGCGACGTGCAAGATGGATAGCAGAGGAATCCAGCCTAGTGGTAACGAGAGCACTGCCTCAGAGCAAAATAAATCCTTGGAAAGAAACGTAGAAAACTACTACTGTGCCCTTCCTCAACTCTTTAATTCCTCACCCCTGCGTGTGAACTACCCAGCAGCATTCAACAGCTGGCAGGCTGCAATGCTTCGTCTCTACAAATCATTTCATGAGAACCTGGTATGATGAGCGGACACCACATCTTGGCTTGCATTTATCCTAACAAGGTGCAGGCAATTAACTGAGACCCCTTGTTAAAAGCATAGTCGTCTTGGGCTCAGCGGCATCTCCAAAAATGATTCAGCCCACCCCATCGACTCTGAGAGCTTTGGGCAACTAACTTGGGCCCTGGTGTTAAACACCAAAAAGTAGGCTGGGTGAATTAACCCAGGCTTTTGCACGTGTGGTTCTGGTCTGTATACAGGGCCTCCTGTTGCTGCCACTAAGTAGTAAAATGCCAAACATGGCTCATACCAATTCCACCTCTCACTAATGTGTTTTGTCAGCTCATCATAATCTTAAAAGAAGCCTTTAAGTGCTGGGAGGCATCCTGGTTTCTAATTATGCTCAGTCAGATTTTGCGGCCTCATATGCCTATTTAGTCAAGTTAACCCAGCTCACGCTGCTGCAAGCTTCAAATATGTGTACTTGAAATCAGTTTTTCCACTCAGAAAAAGATAACGTCTACAGTTTCCTCCCCTCAGATAAGCTTAAGAGGAAAAGAAAATGAAGTAATGTCCCTGCCACCCAATACACATCTGGCTCTGTATCCCATCCCCATTCCAGCTCCCAAACCAGGACACCCCATACAGAGATCTGGCATCCTTCCCTGCAGCACATTTAAAAGCCTGCACAGCAGTGCCCCGAATCCATCCCCTTTCTGCTACACCCTTGGCTCTCCCGTGATCAGCAGGAGAGATGGACGCTTTTCAATCTGCCTGAAGTCGGACTCGCCTTTTTGCACCTATTTATTTCTCTCCTCTTGCCCAAAGGTGTGCGGGGAAGCACAGGACTGACCCAGGCAGCCCAGCCACATGCTTAATGTTAGAATCAGTCTTCGACTAAGGGAGTTTACACATACAGTACAAGAGAATGAGAATTGCTCTAGTGCACTTACACTATAAAACGCTATGCACCTAAAAAGTTTTCAGTCTCAAAGTAAGCCACAAACATGAAGCAAGAATTGGGTTACACTGGCACCTGGTCTTCCCAGCAGCTGAATATGCATAAACCATGTTGAAGTTAACTAAAGGAATGATCAAAGCACCAGGAAGCCATCCTAAAGCTGAGTTCTGGTTACGGGAACTGTAAGGAACTTAAACTTCTAAGCAGGCAAATCAAATCCTGACTGCCAGATTAGGGAGTAACTTCTCCTGAAGCCACCCAAGATACCGATTTGCACCAGCTGCAGATCTGGTCCTATCTGAAACTCTTTCAAAGAAAGCAAATTGCATTCAATTTCTTAGGAACTGCCCCAGATCTTAGCTGCACATTACTGGCAACCAAAAACAGAAATCAAAGCACAGGATATTTCAAGGGGTGAATTAGAGAGCAAAAGAATTCATGGATTTCTAAGCCACCATAAAAGATTTTGATAAGCTGCTGTTCATTACCCTTACTAGTAGTAGTATTTTCAGAGATGTCATAGTGTTCTCAGCACACTGCAAACAACAAGCCAGAATTCACAGACTTTTCCAAGCAAACTACCTAGTCAGGTTAATACAAAAACCCAAAGGCCACCCAAAAAAGCAGAAACTTCAAAGCTGACTCAATCTGCCTCATTACAAAGCACTTTCTGAAACTTCTTTTCATCAACCATTCGCTTACTATAAAACATTTGACCTAGTACCATTTTTTAAATCATTTAAGCCTTACAACTGTGTAATTCCTTTCTGATACAAGTGAATTTCAATTGTGGCATTTGTATCCTCTTTAAATCCATATGCAGGGTCTGACTGAGTTATCCTGGATGCTACTCACACAACTCTGACAGTGACTCCAGGGAAAAGGTACTGACCTGTCATGGGGGTGATGTGTGTAATGCACTTGTGTTCCCTTTGAATACAACTTGAACCTCATCTCAGCAATCCTTCCTTGGCGATGGCATTCCTTTCTCATCCAGCTGCCAAAAGGAGATCTGAAATGAACGTAATAAACATCCATCAGTTACAGCTTTTTTTTTTCCTGCTAAGCATCCAAAAACATATCTTAGATAAACAAACAAAACAAAACACTTGGCCTGAATGAAATCCTGGCTCCAAACAAACCTGGATAAGAAATTTGTGGTTGGGATCTGTCATATTAAATCCAGTGAAGTATATTTATTTCAGATGTGTCCATCACTATGATATCTGGACCCCAAACCATTTGGTGCGTTGGGTAATGTCTTTTGGCATCTTTCGGGATGCGGTCCAGGGGTATGTTTGCACCCTGGGGTCAGGGACACTCCAGCTGTGTCTGATGGTGCTAATCCAGACCCAGAAACACTGAGCAGCACACAGGAAGATGCACTCAGGTTGGTTCTACAAGAGCAGTCTAGCTATCGGGATCAGAGCGTGTCTGTGACCCTGTGCTGTGGCTAATGAAGTCAGGGCTAGCTTTGGGATCTCTTTCTCCCCATGGACATGCCCTTAGGCCTGGACACAGCTCACTTACCTTTAGGGACCTGCCTGAGGTACCTCAGGTGAGGGACATCCCCAGGGCACTCATGCAATCAACAGTGAGAGAGGTACCATTGGAGATGTCGATCTCTTGCCATTAGCTACAATGTCTTAGGGCAATTCAAGCCAAATGGTCTAAGCCAGCCAGCACCTCCGATCCAGCTCTTCCTTTGTGCTCGGTTATCCCGGCTGCTGTTTGGCTCACTCCCAAAAATGCAGCACCTTGGGAAGTCTGCATCACAACCCAGGCTTTCCAAACAACACTATCTGCAAAGCTGTAAGGACACGTGCACATCTTCACTTCTCATACAGCACATCTTTCCTTCCCACTGACTTTCCATCTCTGTTCTAACATCCAGGAAACATAAGGGATTTGCTGCGGCATGTGGGACTTGAGGGCAAGACATATTGCTAAAATCGAAGAGGGTGAGAGGCTGCAGAGCTCTGAATGGGCTGCCTTGTCTTTGCAGTTTCCACTGAGCTCAAATTTTGCCTAAAAGGGATTAATTAACATTGGACAACCCCACAGCAATTCCTCATCAGCTCTGGAGCAGAGGAGCCCGTCACTATGGTGATACAACATTCAAGGGCTGGGTCCAAAATGTTTTTCTGGCAGGAAGACGCATGCACCAGGCCAGAATCCGAGATCCCGGGTGAGCTGGTTGTAACTCCGGTGGAGATACTCCAGGCTTACCCTGGTGTCACTGAGATCAGCCCTGGCCTGCAGCCTTTGAGGAGAGCTCCATCCTGTCGTGCAGATGGTTCGCCTTCTAATTTGGAGGGGCTGAATGACTTTTCAAACCTTTGATTCCTGACTGATGTATTCACTTCAGGAGACACAAAAGTACAAAATCTCAGCATGGAGTGACTCCCGTGCTTTCTTTTTCTTTCCTTCCCACTCACCCGCACCCCCCCGCCCCTTGTCTTTTCTTTTCTTCTCTCCCTGGACAGTTTTATAATTTTGGCATGCGGCCAGAATGTCTGTCCTTATTAGCTTGGGCTGGCTGTGAAACACCTGCAGCCCATTACAGCAGGAGGATGAAAAAAATCAGTTGTCATAGGTAAAGTAATGACCACTTGTTTCTTTAACGTACTAAAACAACAGTTGAGAGGGGAAGCAAAAAATGACATACCTTTACCATCATACCTGCCATTGACTGGACCCAACTGTAGTCATTGGGTCATGTTCTTATCTGATAAGTGACTCCAATACATTGTTGTCACTGCACACCAGCAAGGGTTCCAGTTTATTCAGTATGACATACACTTGCTGCATTTGAATAGCGTCTCATGCACCTTTTTCTTTAATTTATGTCTTTAATACGAACTAAATAGGCACTAGGACGAAACTTCCCTCTGGGCAGGTTATAACTAGGCTGCCTGCTGGAATATCCCTCTAGTATCCCAGCTGGTACTGGCTGCGAACACTGCCAGATCCAGAAAAGCCTCCATAACGGCAAGGCGAAAGGGCTACAGGATGGGACAGACACTTTCGAGTCCCATGGGCCACTGCCTCGGCCATAAGAAGGGCTGCACATCCAAAAGACTGGACAGGGTATAGGCAGTGATGCAGAAGTGGTACTCAGGGTACCACTGGAGCTCTTGGCTCTGGAGCTGTGCAAAACCTTTTATAATAAACACGCGATCTAGGTACACGGCAACACTGGCGAGCCAGCGAGAGGCAATATTTGCTTTCCCAACTCCCAGCCCACAGAACTCCCATCTTACCTCAAAGACCAGCTAATTGTACTTTTGCAGGACTATCCATCTGCAGGTGAGTCCTACTTATGATTACAAAATCCTACTTCAAAAGATGTATTTGTACACAAGGACGGCTATTACTCAGAAGAGGTGCTTGGTGCCTGCTAAGCTGTTGACAGTAAAGAGATCAAGACGTCCTTCAGATCCCCTGCTGTTTAGTAGTGCCACAACCAAAACGTACCTGGACTGAAGGAAAGGCCACAATCAGACCTCCTGGTGTATATGTCTCACTGAAGGTGTGTGTATCGTCGTAGGGGATGCCAGAGGGAGAGGATCTGGGAGGACAGCTAGAGGTCTAAATAATTTATTATGCTCTTGAACTATGACAACAAAGTAGGTAGCTTAAATGCAGTTCCAAAAGTTTTGCTGCTGAAAGCAGACTCGCTCTCTAAGGACTAGATGGTATTTCAATCCCAACAGCCCATTCTGTGAAAATGCCACAGTCGGGATGTCGAGAGACCCAGAGTTCCTTCCAAAACTTTGCTGTGTTTTAATCAAACTTACTTGTCTAGCTGCAAGGCAGTTGTGACATTTACCCCAGCAGCTGATGTTTTTAGTTCTGCATCAAGTGGAGTGCAGCCGTTTAGAAAAAAAAAAGAAAGGACAGAAAAGGAAAAGAAAAACTTGGCATCACAAGGGACTTTGCCAAATATTCCCACTGCTGTCCTGGAGCATGGAAACACAAGTCTGCTGTTGCACACAGGTCTGACTATTTGCATTTTTAATAATTCAAGAGTTTAATTAGTATCATGGCCTTAATCAGAGGCTGAAAATACAGCTGAAGTCATCAGAGCTTAATTAGGTTTTTAAAAAAAAATCTGCAGTCTGAAAATGTCTCTACTAACATGAAGGTCTGTCCTTAGCCTGACGCTTTGGGGTTCAGCTGAGCTTTTACCTGTTGCTTCTGACTTCCTGTGCCAGCACGCTCCAGAGTAACTCAAAATCCCCAAACAACACCAAGTCAAATCAGTGGGCTTCCCTGTTGTTCTGGTGTTGGCTGGGATAGTTAATTTTCGTTAAAGTAGGTAGTCTGGGGATATCTTTTTAGATTTGTGCTGAAAACAGTGTTGCTAACACAGAGATGTTTTCGTTACTGCTGAGCAGTGCTTACACAGAGCCAAGCTGCTTCTCATCCCACCCCACCAGCGAGGGGGCTGGGGGTGCACAAGCAGTTGGGAGGGGACACGATGGGACAGCTGACCCCAACTGACCAAAGGGATATTC
This sequence comes from Aramus guarauna, assembly GCA_013400195.1. Lineage (NCBI taxonomy): Eukaryota > Metazoa > Chordata > Aves > Gruiformes > Aramidae > Aramus > Aramus guarauna. The sequence continues at coordinate 278,492 of VXBL01006169.1, read as the reverse complement.
CATACCACATGGCATCATGCTCAGCATATACAGCTGGGGGAAGAAATAGGAAGAGGGGGGGGCATTTGGAGTGACGGCGTTTGTCTTTCCAAGTCACCGTTACACGTGATGGAGCCCTGCTTTCCTGGGGATGGCTGAACACCTGCCTGCCCATGGGAAGTGGGGGATGAATTCCTTGTCTTGCTTTGCTTGTGTGTCCAGCTTTTGCTTTACCTATTAAGCTGTCTTTATCTTAACCCACAATTTTTCTCTTCTAATTCTCTCCCCATCCCACCGGGAGAAAGTGAGTGTGTGGCTGCTTGGGGCTTAGTTGCCAGCTGGGGTTAAACCACAACACCTGTTTATTCCTATAAACTATTCTACAGCTTTCTTGAACTGGACTCAGAAAAAACTGACCAGATTGAAAAGAACATCTTAAATTAATCCGAGTATATCCCACAAGCTGCATGTGAATTTCCCCTCAACAGGAAATACAACACTTTTAGAACATCAACAAGTACCACCGGATCTTCAGTCATCAGGAATACAGTCCCAAGGGAAATAACTACAGCCAGAAAAATCACCATTTAGTAGTTGGAATGCAGAAGCTGCCCGAGGTAGGAACTAATGCTGGTACCCTGCAGCCCAAGTTGGATGGTGAAGCACGGGAGGTCTGGTGCTGCTTCCCTTCTCGAGTGCAAGGGATGGATGTGGTCTCCAGGGGAGTTATCATCGACCTGGGCTGAGGGAATCTGAAGCCCTGGCAACAGCCATCCATTTACTCACTGGACAGATTGATAGCATTGTACAGGACATCCTGGATGAACTTTTTCAAACACTAGGTGATTTAATGGTGGGATTCATCACCATCCAATGCTGTGGAGGCCAAATATATAAACATGTTCAAAAATGGATTAGCAAAATTCATGGAAGATAGGTCAATCACAGACAATTAAATATGGTAATCCGGATGCAACTTCCACTTCAGGAAGTTAGTCGGTCTAATGCCCTTCCACCTCTGATTTACTTGTAAAAAGGAAGCCAGAAAAATTCTCCCTATGCCAAAACTGTCCCTTGGCTCCAGGCATTAGCTAGAATCACAATAAATTCTTTTTTTTTTTTTTTTTTGCCAGGGGGAGGGGGATACATTTTCTTTCAGTAATGATATTACAGCATGCTATTTATTTCCCTCTGCAGCTCCTGAACCTCTGTGTAACCTCCCATCTCCCTGTCCCCTTAGGAATATCAGAAATAAATTAGTGAAACCCACTGGAAAGTGATAGCAATCACAGATACCACTAAATTCCATTTAGCAAGGAATTAGGAATCTAATCACTTATGTACATAGGAAAGGTTTGACTGGATCATACTGAAAAAACATTCTGTCTTTGAGAGTGCTGGACCAGAGGAAGATGCTGGAAGCTCAAGACGGAAAAAAATATAAATTGGTTTGTCCACAAGGAAAGTTTCTTGTAACCCCAGGACAGTTACTGTTTGATTTATTCCCTGACACATGCCTGTGCAAAGACTAGTTTTATATATAAAAAATACATACAAACAGTGCAATTCATTCTGCAGTGTTACGTATCCCCATCCCCTCTGAATCCTGCTAAACTCTTGCAAAATCTTGACCCAAAGAGCAGCTTGTGGCACAGGTATCCACTCTCTGCTCCCTTGTCTTCCTACCTGCTGCAAGCATTTCTATCCATTGTCTGTTTTTGAAGGTGTTTAGGGGGTTTGCTGGAGAGCAGAGGACAAGATGACAAATGAGCTAACACACAGCAATGGAATGTAAGTGAGTCTCAGCTATTTTTAATTAAGAAGCGATGACAGCTGACTAAATTCCCTGACACTGCAGTTAAAGGCTCCCTGACCCAGACATTATTGGACACACTCCTAAGACCAATATATATTGGTCCCGACGGTGCTTCTATTATTGTCCCCGCCGTCTCGACAGATGCAGGACTAACAAAATCTATGTCTATTATCAGCATGCAAATAGTGAGATAAACGTGTGAATGCTTATGAGCAGGAGGAGGCAGCAGGTGAGAGGAGGACAACGAAGGTCATTTTCAAGGGACTGCTGAAAGTGCCGATGTTTGGTCCGAATAAATGTTCAAAAGGTTTGGACAAATTTAACTGTCATTTTCATTTTCAGTTGGTTAAACCAATGATAGATTGACCATGAGAAAGGCAGACAGACAGAAAGAACTTTTCCTGCTGTAAGGCAGATAAAATATAAGAGACAAAGCCGTATGGTGCCTTGAACTGGCTCTTTTCTCAGCTCACAGATCACAGGGAGGGCTCAACTGAGAAAGCTTGTCTCCTAATTCCCAGACCAGAGAGCCTGACGACGTGATGTGGATTTTGAAGGATGGGGATTCACCTGGCTCTTCTCTCTCTTTAGCAGAGACAAGACTACAGTCAAGGTGTCCACCTCCCACTGTCACAACAAACTGGCAGGAAACTGACCGTTTCAACAACAGTCTGTCTTGGAAAGATGTCAAGAGGAAGACGCCAACTACAAAAAAGACAATACAAAACTCACTTTTGTTCTTGGGGCTTGCACAGAAATGAATCCAGCAGCGGATCCCTTTACCTTAAGCTCAGTAGTTGGTTTTAGTGGGACAGACAAAGAAAAGATTCCCTTTTACCCTTTCCAAAGGATCACGGAGAAAAGAAGCAAACCCGCACATGCGACAAAGTCACACAAATCACGTACAAACTTGGCGTGAGCGAGACAAATACATTAAGGAACATCATCAGGAACTTTCCAGCATGGTTGCACGGTGGGAGGGGGGAAAGAGTTGCTTTCTGCTGTTGCTAAGACCGTTCCCCACCCTTGCTCTCTCCCAGCCCAATCCACGGGCTTTCTCCTCTCATTGGCTCACCAGCTGCATCGAATGATCATGACAGGTTTTCCTCCTCCTCGCCCCATTGGCTTCTGCCCATGGCCTATTATCAGGGGAGAGCAAATCAGACACGTAATCAATAGTTCGCGAGAAGGAACAGGGCTGCGCGATGCTACATTTGCATTAAATCTCTTGCTGCCTATGTCTCTGCATTCAGATAAGCACGGATTAGCCGTATTGGCCATGCTCGCAGAGGTGAGCGTAGATGGCAGGCTGATAGCAAAGCAGCGCTGCAGCGAGCTGTCAGCGAAAGGCAGTCGCTGCACGCTCTACTCCTGGTCTTCAGACCAGGCTCCACCTGACGAGAAGCTCAGATCCCGACCTTGCAGGCAAACCAACATGATACGAGTGCCGTCAGCATCCTGTCTGAGCACTGACCTAGATGCACAGAGCAAACTTCCTTTCTGGTAGCCTGTCTGAACTAGTGTCCCCAGTTTGGGTGCTCCATAGGGCAGCGAGCTCTGAAAATAAGGAAAAGGTATATAGCAGGGGAGAAATCTTCTTTCCTCCAGTACCATAAGTGACGCTCGCTCCAGCAAGCTTTTAGAAAATCGGTTGGTCTGAAGGCATCTCGGGCAGGCAGAGAGCATGGAAACACTCCACAGGGCCAGAGAAAGTTTCCCTGGCTTGAAGCAGGATGGCCGATACATTCAGCTACCACAACAGTGCTGCTTGGTCACTGCCAGCCTTCAGAAATTCGGGAACAGTGGTTCCTTCATCTTGCAGCATCCCTGCCAGCTTGGCTCTCCCCACCCCACAAAAACCTCACTACTGGGCACCAGGAGCAGGACAGCTCCCCAGTCCTACCACAGACCAGGTCAAGGCAGATGCAGAGGAAGAGGCACGTGAGTTGGAATAGGTTTCCAACTACAAACAAAACGGGCTTGAATTGACACTGTGCATCAATGAAACACCAATCCAAAACAAGCAGATGTTGCCAATGGCTTTAAAACCAACTGTGAAGTAAAACTTACTTATCAGTGATGGAGACCTTGGATACCAGGGCATCAAGTGCATGACCAAGTCAAGTGTGATTACTGAACTGGCCCAGGCCTTAAAGCTTTGCAGCTTAACTTGCCCAAGTAAGGCAGCTGATGAAATATCCCCAGGCACATTGGGACGCTGGTGAAATTGCAACCCTTTGGCTATTTTCTTTCACCACACAGGTGAGTCAGCATCCGGACAACGGAAGAAAAACTGGTGTTTCCTTTTCTGTTCAGCACTGTAAGTGTCTGGCAGCAGCAGGAGCTCAGTCCAGTTTCTCGCCTGTTCCTAACAGACGTGTATACAGAATACAAGAGGTCAATGAACCCAGCAAAGCCATCCACTGTGGCTGGATACACATACATTGGATGTACGCTGTTCCCTAAATACTACATCTTCCTAGCCTGGACAGTCCACTTCCTCTCTGTCCTTCACGTTAAACACAGGTTCAATTAGGAAGAGCCATAACTTAAACTGTTGTAAAACAATACGATGATGAGGCAAGATGCAGGAAAAATTTCTATGGAAATTTCCACGAGCAATCTATTTGTTCATTTCAGGGATGGGGGTGGTTGGACACAAAAGGCTGGGTCGGTTAAAAAAAAGTCCTAAGTGTCTGACCTGAATAAATCCATTTTTATGAAATCCATGGGCATGGTTTCTTCAATATAAGATGGAACTTCAAGTTAAAAGGAGGGAAGTGAAGAAAAGAGCGCTCATAAAAATCAGGTTCAAATCCCTGCTTGGCCTTACTCAGTAAGGACTTTGAATTAGGCCTACAGTTACTTAAATGGCTTCAAGTATTTTGGGATCTCTCTCCAGTTTGTATGATCTAAGTTTCATCCTGAGGCAGAACAGGAAGAATGTTCTGAGCTCTCAAAATTGTTCATGACTTTGGACAAATACATTATACTCAGCTTCAAAACAAATCTGTTCTCTTTTTGATCTTATGTAATAGTCTAGATGTCTGTGTTTTGATTCCTCCCAATTGTGCACTCAAACTGGTACAGAGCTCTATGAAAGAAAATTAATGGGCTGGAAGGAAACCTATACTTTTTTTTTTTTTCTTTTAAATATCTCTAAACCATGTGCCTCTTTTCCAGTTACCTCTACAGAGAAGGAAAGCATGAAATTTAGCAACAACCAAGATGATAAAAATGAACTCAAATAAGAACTCCTATCATGAGTTAAGCCTGCTTCAGCCACTCAAGAAGACAGAGCCTATGAACAAAGCTTTTTGATCAATAAAAGCCTTTTAAATAAAATGAAAGCTCTTTCAGACTAAATCAAGAAGCAACCTACAACGGAAAAGATTTGGTCCCTGACGGCCTGGGATCAAACTTGTTTTCTCCTTACCGTTAGTGCCTACACAACAACATTCATCTGGACCTATTAGATTTGCTGTAGATGGAAAAATAATTAGATTCTTACCATGAACATGTAGGACATTTCCAACACAAAGGCAGAGCTGGTACATTATAACCTATGCTGCTACGACTATCACGGCGGTCAGTTCCCTTCTGACAGCTCACTCCACCACCTAGAGAGGGAGGTGTGCTCCCTTACCTGGCAATATGTTCAGTCCTGAATGACCACGTTGTACCTGTCCTCAGCAAGAAATGCAAAGAGGATGGGTGCGCACTTCTTCACCTCCAGCACATAGCAGGCACCACCTGGGGTAACAGGAATAAGAAATATATGAATATAAGGAATAATATAATGGATGACCTGACAGGAACCCCCAAGCAAGGGAAAAACTATGTCCACAGCTCTGTTACCCCACCCCAATTCTGCTTATCATGACGTATCTGCTTCTGGTCCAAGGCTTGGACCTCAGGGCTTCCAGGCTGCCATTCACCACCTGCCTGGCACAGCTGATAGAGAACAAGGAGCCAAGAAACCTGAGAGTCATTTCTGAGCCAACGGCCTGTGTTGCCAGATTCAATGCTGTTTTCAGATTTCCAGTTTGAAAGATTTTCATAATTCCCAATGTATTTCTTTTCAGAGTTATCTTGCCTTAAAAATTACTGAAATGTCAGTCGTCTTGTCGTTTTTGTTATAGAGAGGAAATTATTTTCCATATGCATTTCAGAATTTTTCACAAGAAGAAATTCAAGGATACAGCCATCCTTACTTAGCACATTGTATAACTGTCCATGAAGGGATTTGATTTCCGTCTATCTGCTGCTGGTTTGTTTCCCAGCTTAATTTAATTAATACAATTTCTCAAGAAGTTCATATCATTAATAAAGCCAAACCACAGGAATACTTCTCATAACTGCTCTATTTCTCTGATGCAAAAGGCTAGTAAAAGGTCTCCAAACTTCAATTTTTGTCTTTAAATAGTTCTATGCAAGGTAACTCAATGTTACTAGTCCCATTTTGCTATTAAACAGAGGCACAGAAGAGTGCTAAGAATTGTCCCAGGCCATAAAATAAGTAGGAAAAGACAACCAAACCCTGAGTCCTGATCCACAGCCTCTTGCTCTGTCCCAGTGGACAACATTCTTTCCTACGATTACTAAAAATATTGGGGTCTTCTGTGAAACAGACTGGGATGCTAATTTTTGAGGTGAAATGACCAAACCAGCATGGGAAATTGTATAAGTGAATAGAATACTCTCAATTTCCTGAACTCTTGTACAATAAACAGCTTAACAACTTGTTTCCCACAGACACACCTGTCTTTTAGTAGCAGATAAGAAATGACACATGTATATACATAGCCATATTTTCTTTTTTTCCTAGCTGCAGACACGCATATATATCCATATATGCACAAACATAAAATACATGCATATATAAGTATATATCAAAGTTATTAAAATTAGAAGGAACTTTGATGTTGGACTCGGCACGGTCTGAAAAAATGCTAATTACACCACAGCACAGCTGTGGGAATGAACTGCCTGCTCTGTGCACAGCACTTCAGGCACATAAAATGCAAAGACCTATTTGGATGGGAGCACGGAGCCAAGACGCTTCCCTCAAGATGCTTCTTCCCACCCATCACACCTATCACCTGCCTACGAAAATGAACTTCCCACATCTCCATTAGTTAAACATTGACCCCTTTGCCTGAGCATGTGCCACCCCACAATACTTGCTCAATATCACCACAACACCTGGCTACCTAACAATTACATTTTTTGTAATTGAAGTGCAGACATTTCTAAATACACCAGGATGAGATGGCTGGATGCCTTCGGTACTAATGCCAGTGTGCTCTCATGAATGCTGACTCTTAAAGCAAAACAAGTAAAAAAGAATAAGTAAACTAACAAGTTTCTAGACTCATTTGTTTAAAATGACAGATTGACAAACACAGTAAATTTTTTTTTTTATTTTTTTTTTTTTACAAACAGCTTTTTATAACTCATAACCCAAAATAAGCCCTGACCCAGCTGTGGTGCCATGTTAAACAGTAATTACTCTATATAAGGCTGACCAAATGGGAATATTTGTGGGCCAGTGGAATGAAATTATTTTAGGACTTACACAAACTTTCTCTGGGAGTGGTGAGACTAGCTGTGGGTAATGTGGCATACTTAAGAAACAAGCAGACACAGGAGGGTTTTTTTTTCTTCTTCTTCCAAGCCTCCATTAAAACTCACTCGGTGACATTAAATGACTTTACCAAATTTCTGCTCAAGGGAAAAGGAAAAAAAATAAAGAAGCAGAAGCTAGATTTGTTTACCTGTCTATTAAAGAAGCTTCACTATGTCAATGTACACGTTTTGAGATTCTCCCTCAACCTGGCTACCTGTCATGCCCACTAAACGCCACCCAAACTTACGGCAGACCATAAGTAAGCAAAGGTGCAAAGCAAGAACCTGGTGATATTTCATTATGCTGGGGGAAAAAAAGGTAAAAAAACCAATCAAGCCTCATCTGCAGCTCTTACTTACCATTCAGGTTGCTTCACCATGAGCTACTGTGCATCATCAGCCACTGACACGTCCATCATCAGGCATTTTCCTGGCTAGGACTGTCAGAAGCATCTCTCTTCCAACCCAGCCCACATTACACAGACAGTTCCCTGTCACCTCGCTGTCACAAAGCCAAACCCTTCATGGAGACCGGCCTCGTGGCAAGTTGGACCTTTTTGCTTGACCTTTGCTTGAAACGATGCTAAACTACAGCAATACACGTTGCAGAGTAATTCTTCATCCTGTTTACACGAAGGATGCGCTCACACTACTGATCTTTGGCAATGTTTGGGCCCACTGAATCTGTTCAGCTGAGGCTAAGGGAGGAAGAGCCCATAAATCCAAACTCCCCATCCTCTCAAAAATTCAGTTCATCATTTCAAAGTGCCTGATTTTGAAGCAGGTGAGGCAGAGAAAGGAACAAAAGTCCTGGGGCACGTCCCGCCTTGTAGGAGGGTGGGGATCTCTGTGGGGAATCCTAGCAGAGACTGACAGAACTTTCAGAGTGGCGATGCTCAGTTCAATAAAACTGCAAAAATTAGTGGCATGCCATTCTGGTGCAAGTGGCAGTTTTCCAGTTTCCAAAATATCCCTCCTCCTTATGTCATGGTAAAACAGAGCGAAAATGGAAAGTGGTTTAGCAAGTAGGAACATTGCAATTCAAAATAGAATCAGAGAGGATTAAAGCAAATATCCAGACTGTTCTAACCTGTGTTTACGGCCCAAATACTGTACCAATTCCTGTTATTTTCAGGGGTTTCTTCCTGTGTTGTAACATTCTCTCTGGGATTAAACTTGGCCCATGCAACATATGACTCATTAGACTACAAGTCCCTGGGCATGTGTTGCAGGTTTTGCAGATGCTTATCACTGACAACCCATCCTACACCCTCAGAGCCCAATGCAGCACATCACACGTGGGTTTTTGCTGGAGGGGTAGGAAGAAAACGACAGCATCTGCCTAACACTAAATTTTCATCCTTAATTAAGGACTTCAAAAATAAGTTCATTTTCTGAGCAGGATGGTAGGTGGAAAATAAAATAAAGCTAGTTTTTAATGATCTCAGTGGAACTCAAGTCCATTTTCTAGTTAATATGCACCCTTGCACCCAGGAATTTCAAGTTAAAAATTCGTTGCTATGGAACTCATGTTATCTGCAGCACCAAGCGGTGACAATGGCCAAACTAATCCTGGGTAGGATTCACTGCCTTCAGTGATGTAACACAGATTCACTGTTTTCAGGTTTGCTTTTCATTCTACCTGACTTTCCGCATTCCAGAAGATAACTTACTTTCATGTCTGTCTCCAATTAGTTCTTTGAATTACCTCCACATACATGATTATCCCACACTGAGTCCACCCTGCCCTTCTTCATTCTCTTTCAGTGTCCCACACAAGTGCCTGTACCATACTCATACTTGCTTAGAGACACAGTAATGCCTGTACAGTGTTAAATTTGCAGGTGAGATCAATTTTAGCTGCAACGAATCACAAAATATAACAGGAGGTAATTCAAAGAATAAAAATTCACAGAGTCGAAAGAGAGGAAGAAAGAGAAAAAAGATAACCATGCAGAAACGACAGACTTGTGTAATACACTGCAGCCTTGTAGTACTTTGTACAACTATTGCACAAATACAGCAATGAGATATAAAGTTTCTGAGCTTTTAATTATCAGCTCAAGTCACAATTGGTAAGGCTCTTCCAATAGAAAGGAGCAAAAAGCTAATCACTTCAGTTGACCGGACGCTGAACATCTCACCTATAAACAGCCCCTCCTTAGGCTGTTTGCCAGCGGGAAGGAGCAACCATGAACTGGGACAGCAGCTTCTGTTGTGCAGTTCACAGAAGGGACTTCAGCAGTACTGGTAGATCCTGAAAGAGAAGGAAATTCACACTCAATAGTGGAATTAGATGTGATCTCCACATTTTCGGAGCCATTGACTGCTGGAGAGCCCAGCTCTGTTCACATTCTGGAAGTTTGATATATGCCTAAAATGAGAGTGAGTCTAGGCCTGGAGAATTCAGGTATTTCAGTTCATTGGTAAGCACATGAGAGTCCAGCTGACCGCAGAGGACATGCCTGTCAGGACCAGTTAATCAAGAGCCAGAACCCCTCACCGAAACATCGCCTGAGGTCAGAGCGGGCTGTGCCGCCTTCTCCAGCGTTTGTCTACTGAAATCAGCAGTCACATCGGCAGAAGGTAGGTAGCTCAAGGTACTTGTTGACCTTTAGGCATTTACCTTACCCGTAGAGAAGCAGAGCTTCCTAACACAGAAGCTGTGAGCCCTCAACTCAAGGCTCTGCTGACTATCAAGGGAGTTGGACTCCTACCTTCGGAGCCCTGATCCACCCTCTCTTGATGCTCCACTGACTGAGGACAGCTCCATATTCACATTTCTACCTTCATTAGCTAAGACCGGACTCACATGAAAATCATCCTTAGTATCTTCTTCTTTAGATATATGAATCTGCAGCCTTCCTTTAAACACAATCGAGGTAAGCATGACACAGAAATTACAAGATAATTAAAGAGAATCATGGAAAACAAATATACGTACCCTTTGTTCCACTGGGTTGCTTTAAAACTGTGGTTTATTCCTTCCCTCTCAATCTGTCACCAACACTCAGCTACATGGGAGAAAACAAATTAAAATTAAACTCAAACATTATGTCTAGTTCATTACTAACAGCTTCTGAACAGTGTTGAACCTTTTACATAGACACTTTGTGCTACAACCCCAAAGTATAGAGCCAATAAAGCCACAACTGACAGCAGCTACAGACCTGGGCTATATTCTGAATTAAAATATCAGAAACAAAATAGCAACAATAACAAAAAGATGAGTTCTGCAAAACTTACTTAACTTCCCAAGCCCAAAACGTTTGTTGCAGTCTTTAAACCTGAGATGTGTGTGTGACAGATGGCTGCTCTTGCCTTACAAGTAATATACCGCCTTTGTACAAATATTGTATCATGCAAATATTCATCAGCTAATTTCTACAATAACTGTGTCTGGTAGGATCATTAACACCGCCCCTAATTTTACCAGTAAGTAGGCTGAGACAGAAGGGTGGAGAGAATTGTCTAAAGTGTATAAGTAAGTAACAATGAGAATTCCAAAGCATCTTCCCATCTTTGAGACCTTTTTCAATTGAAAAAAACCCCTCATCTTTGGCATAGTTTGACCCAATGCCAACTGAAGTTTGAAGATTTAAACAAACAAAAAATGGACTTCAGCTAGGTTCATAGCTAATGCAGCATTTATGTTACACTAAAAATGTGGCTTAGCTTAAGTATCCATTTTTAACTATCAACTGAAGTGAAAACATTAATTCATGCAAATCAATATTCCCTAAACAATAATTTTCCTCTAGAACATTTCTTCTTTTTTAACATAAACTCTTATCTAACATAACCCATTTAAAGTATTATATCTGCAGAGTTCAGCAATTAGCTCTGTAAATTGTTTTCCTTGAGTGTATGGAAGATTACATTACACAGTGAAATATAAAGTGTATGCTATAGTGAATGAAAACCTCTCTTTGAACGATGATTATCTTTCAAAAAGGCTGGGATAAGGGCCAGATTACCAAAACGAATTCAAGCCAGCTATTAGTGTTCTACTTGTACATCCAAAGTCCCCTGTTATTTCAGGCAAGTACCCACTTTCAGTGCATCTTCACGGGTTTTCAAATGTGATTGTTTATATGTAATACCCACAGACCATGTTTTCCTGAAAACGTGGCCAGAAAAATCCAATCTGAGGAATAAACAAGCAAGCAAATAGGGAATGGGTGCAAAGAAAAGTACAGGAAGAGAGAAGGGATGTACATAAAACAGCCAAATGAAGGCAGGAGATGGCACTGAGGGTACTTTGGATGCTACTGAAAGTGAGAACAAGGATGGAGAGGCTACACCTCGTCTGTCCGCTAATCCCAAACTCACGAGAGTCACAGAGATTTGTACAAACATAGCCTTTTGCATAGAGGTTGTAAAAGACTGCTGGAAGTCACCTAAGCCATCCTTCTACTCAAAACATAGCTAACCTCAAAACTGAGTCTGGTGTTGCCCACTCTGCTCCAGTGCTGCACCGCTCTTTTGGGTTTCCTCCTTATATCCACTCAGAGTTTTCCTTATTGCAGCTATGACAGAAGATTTTTTTCCGGTTGTTTAAAGAAGGCTTCGTTCAGCTCTTCTTCTCCATCAGATGGTTCACAGGAGATGCCCACCACAACACCTTCTTTGTGGACCTCCCCACTCTGATCCTGACCCACAAGCTCTCAACACCCACTGCTGCTCCTCTGCACAAAACGCAACCCCCTCTCCTTCTTTTCCCTGTACATCTTCATCAAAGAGCCGTATCCATCCATCACAATGCTCCAATCACGTGAACTATTCCACCATGCCTGCCATTCCAGCAAACCCTGATTAAAGCCCTTAGTACTAAGGTACTAATTAAATAAAAGTACTGTTACGTACACCAGGTAAAGCAAGGCGCACAGATAAAATAAAGGGCAAATTGCCCAGCATCACATGTTAGTGACAGAGTTGTGGATGCAATATAGGAACCCAAATTCCTCATCTCACATGTTACCTTTTAGACTAAATACCCTTTGATGATGCCCTAGAGGGCAAAATGAGAAGGAAATCTTCTCATGGAGAACAGTCACATGGGGCCAGATGCTCAGCAGATCAAAATCGGTGAACTCCACTGCTTTCAACGCAGCTATGCCAATTTCCATCAGTTGATGATGTGACCTATATAATGAAAACTAGCTTGAAGCAGCTAAGGAATATAACCTTGATTTATTCCAAATACATTATATTTAACGCTGTCACTTATCTTTTCATGCCAACATGCGAGCTCAGGAGACAGACACATTTGGATTTTCTCAGCTGGGAATCGTGTTCTTGCAACGCTCCTAGATGATGCACATACTGTCTCTATTTGTGTTCACCCTTTCAGATGGCATGGTGCCCGCGAAACAAGCTGATTAGCACTTGCCCTGGGCTATCAAGGCAAGGCTATGGTATGTTTAGATCAGCAAACTGCATAACAATATAAATGTCATCTATTCTACAAGAAGCTTTGGCAGTATTTGCATCTTGTGCTTCATTGCATGTATGTGCCAAAAAGAAACTCAAAGACTTGCAAAAGAAAGACAGGCATGGGATTCGCCAGCCCTCTCGGTTGCCAAAACATGCTGTATAGCAGTGGGTGCCTCATTAAAATCCCCAAGGACCATCTACCGGGTGTCAGATTGTATGTAACGTGAACACTACTGGTACACGTATATATATATTATATATATATATATATATACACACATCTCCTTTTTTGTTCAGCCAGGCTCATAAGCAGAAAATGAACCACAAACTGCGTCTGGCACGGTTCAAGACATGATCTGTACACTTGCCCAGAAAAGATGGCATCCAGCCTAAACAGAATAGCCCTGGGTGGTCACTAGCTGGTTGTGCAACATCTTTGCTGACGGGGCAAACTGTAGCAATACCTAGCAGATACAATGGATAATGGGCTAAGGACACCGAGTTTAGGACACTAGCTGGAGTGCACGCCAAGCCTCTAATGGCCTGGCACTCATTAGCGTTTGATTGTTACTGGAGACCTATATGGCATGAAATGATGGTCTCACTCCAATTCCTGGTGAGCAAATGTCAGCACCATTATCACAGTAAGCATCCATCTTAGTGGCCTTACCAAAGAAGCCGAGGACTGAATGGGAAGAAAGGCTGATCTATGTCTCATTGTCAGAGGAGGGGACTTTCCAGGACAGAGCTGGGGCGAACTAGCAGGGTTCAGAATCGCTGCCTGCACAAGTCCTACTTAATTCTTTAGCAGATGGGGCAGGATGCAGAAAGAGGAGATAGTGCAGGAAAGATGTACCGAGAGAGAGAGAATGCTGTCGGGCAAAGGTAGGAAAGACAACTCTGCAGATAAGCAGAAAAACGTCATGGCATGACATGCCAAGTGGATAGTGGGATAACACACCCCGATCATCAGACACAGAAACTGCATTGTAAGTACGTAACTAAACAGGACACTGTAAGCATTTTCAAGGAATGTTGACTAGATTTCACAGGCTTTTCTTGCAGTTTACATTTTGTTCATAGACTAGGAACCTATGGCAGTGTCAAACCCCTCAACCTCTCTGTGTCAACTAACCCAACAGCCGGAGGCAGAGCTCTCAGCACTCTGGAGTCTTCCAACAGCTTCCTCCTGTAGCAAACCCAAGAGCTTTCCATGTAGTTTGTATAAATTCACAACCAAATGCTTTATCCTGACTACTTATTAATGCCTATTATTTGCTTTATCGAAGTTTTATTTTCATGACAAACGTACAAACCACTTGAACTAACTGTGGTTCCAGCCGCTGTCTATGAGTGAGGCTTCCTCCTTTGAGATAGTCCTTCGTTATTCTGTATAACCTCACTGCATTTCTACTTCATTATACAAGCCTTTGGTCAATGCTAGAACCACAGCACAGACAGGAAGACTACAGTGACTCTCCTAAGGAGATTATGCAAACTGTCACTTAGCATTAAATTTCTATTTGAAAATAGAAGTTTTTTACTCTTAGTTATGCTAATGAAAATCAGAAAAGATACTTTGTATTTCTAATATTAAAGTGGAGCCATTAACTTTTTGAGACTCCTTAGTCATGCCCTTCTGCTATTGCACATCCCTCATAAATTCATATTTACGATACTTTATGTTAACAACATCTTTTATTTCTGAAAACAGAAATCAGTCTGAAATGCTTTTGTTTGGTTAGCAGTATCCAGATGCATTAAACTTCTATTACATAAGAGGATTTGTCCTTTACACTAAAGTTTTCGGGAGAGAGATATTTAAAAGATTATGAAATATGCTTGGGAGATAAAAAAAAAATGTTGGAACATATCCATCAATATTGCAGTATAAATTGTTGAAGCACCAGAATTACATGGTACAATTATCTTTCAGAATGTATAGCTACTAGCACTGATCTTTACGTTTAAGAGAAAAAATGGTTTAATACTTAGTAAATGAATGTTAATTAAGATGTTGGGAAAATTTCTATCATAAGTGAATAATGAAACTAATGCACCTTGTGCATTTGTTTAAGAAGTCTCTGCTACTCTGACTGCATCAAGCATAAATGGCCTTTTACGTGACATACTTGCCCACACGTACAAATCTTCATACAAAGTCTGATTCTTTCTGACTATTGACCGAAGATGAGATTTGGGCTCTCACAGCAAGCAGTGCCATACTGGGTAGGAAATCCTAACAAAGACGAGCTAGACAACTGGAGTCTGGCTCCAAGAAAGCATCATGTACAGCGACTTGGATTTCTCTCAAGGGCTTTGTTTTTTTTAAGAAAAAACAATTAGAGACAATTCTGTTAATATGTCACAGTCATATTTTGTTTGCTTTGTTTCCTCTTATATTCAACCTTTGCAGAAATAGCTGCTAGTCGCCTATCCATTGATCTACCTATTTTCCAAAGTGTTTGATGAATCGGTCTGGGGTTTGACCACATACCGTGTCAATACTAGGTCCATTTATGGCATGTTATATTTAAGATGATAAACAGGGCAGGTTTTGCAATGGTAATGTGGGACATAAGAAGAGCCCAAACAAAGAATCCCATTGACATAGCTGTGTTTTGGATCAGGCCCACTGTGAATCTGAAGACGGAATAAGAAGTGTGATGGCTATTCCCTTCCAGTAAATATGCAAAGTTCTCTTCTCACATACAATGGAAACAGTTTTACACTGATGTAGATCACGGTCCATGGATAATCAGCCCACTATTCACTTCCCCAGCTTTGCGGAAGCGTAATCAGGAAAGCATTATGAAGAAAAACCTGCCCTGCAGGGATAGACTTGCTTTAATAATGTTTATGACTTGTCCATATTGTATTTATGTCTGGAAGTTGATTTCTCGGGTTTTCCCACCCTTCCCCCACTCTCAGCCCCAAAGACAATTTTGAAGCTGAATCCTCCACCAGGATAAACCGGAGAAGCGCCAGTGACTGATGGACAGCCCTCTCCTTGACATGCTCAAGATCATATCCAGAAATAATGCTTGATTTTATCTAACACACAGGTCAAAGCTCACCTTTTCCTGAAGTGACTGGTCCAAAAATAAGGCCATGCTTCACAAATTCACAGGTTTGCACTGAAAGTGCAACGCTTACTCTGGTCAGCTGCTTGGCCTCCTGTCGCACTTGTCTTGAAAATAGTCCAGATTCACGCCACAAGTAGCAATAATAAAAGAAAATGATTGAAGACTTCTCCAGTATCTGCTAGGCTCACCATTTTTATTGAGCCTCACAAATGTGTCATCAATACTAGTTCTTTTAAAGCCATCAATCTCAGTCACCCAAATCCATCACAGGAAACAAATCCCAGAGAGGAACCAATCTGCAGAGCAATTGCAGAAAGACAGGCTGTGAGAAAACCCATGCAGAAATTTGCTTCGTTTATGCGCTCTCAGACAGGTTCTGCAGGCAGAAATCTGCTGGGTTTGCTTTTGCCGTGTTATTCCACTCCGATTTCACTGCTTGCTTCTGCAAAGTCTGCCTCAAACTTCCCAATTTCCTGATGCTTTCAAAAGTCACCAAGCATTGAAGCTTGATTTGGCTTGTGTGGCAGTTAAATTTGATGGCATTCAAAGGCATGCACCGAAATGAAATTTCCAGGGAAGAAGATATATAGGAATTGATGGGTGATACGAATTTCTTGGGCTTTTTGTTACATTTCACTGTTGTCAAAGTGCTTTGACTAACACTGATGTAAGCTATGAAAATTGCCAGGTACCACTAATTTTGTGGGTGCCTGTTTGCTTAGATCCAAAGCTGACTGCATCCCGGGATGGCTTAAGTCATCGGACACAAAACCCTTCAGATACATCCCCTGCCTGCAGGGCTACTGACCTCACCTGGGCTTGCAAACCATCAACGCTCCTGAAAATACAGCACAGCCCATTTTAACACAAACACCTCAAAATGAGACAAGGCCACCTTTACCAATTTTGGACCCAACCCACGCTGAAGCATGGAGTGTGTCTGGGCTCCCCAAACTCCGGGCTGCTCTGTGGCTCTTTCCAAGCCCCAGACCAGGCACCAGCTTGCCCATAAACACTGGGGAGAGCCGGCAAATCTGCTCCCGAGAGTGCGCTGAACTGCACCGAACATAGCTGCAAAAAATGGGAAAGAGGGCTTTTGGTCATGGCCTGGGGGCACTCCCTGCCTTCTGCAAGGAGATGGAGCCGTAGGAGTCACTTGCAAGGGCTCTGATGACCTCTACTTGGCAGCAAGTGTGTGCACGCAACCGCAGGCAGGTGGAGGGGAGCATCTACGGCTCTGGTGCCTCGCAGATTCGCTGGACTTAAATCTTTGTTCCGTCTTATAACACTAAGGTTCCTCTAGAAGCTGCAAAATAAACAAATAAGTCATGTTTTCACTCTCCCCTGCACCACTCGGCACCTGTATTTGTCTACAAGAAAATCCCCTGAAAGCCACAAGGTTTCTTTTTTATTTACCTCTTTTATCTTTGCTTATTTTCTACAAAGAAAAGTAACACAACCTTGGTTTAGAATAAACCTAGCCAGAAACAAAAACCCTCTTGAATTCCTCTTCATTATAAATGGATTGTCAATGTGTTAAATAAATCAGTGAAAATGGAAATCCAAAAATAAATAGCTATCCTGCTGTTGCTATGACAACTCAAATTTTTTACCTGGACAGAGATTTTATGTTTCACAGTTAGTAATCACTGAAAAGGAGGGTCACATTTTTTTTT
>VXBL01006169.1:245952-260826 GCA_013400195.1 Aramus guarauna | reverse complement strand
AATTATTTTTGGTTGCTTTTTAGCAAATGAGAGAAGATCAAAGAGAGGAGCTATTTTTCATTCCAGACAGGAGAGACGAGAGACACATACCGTTTACAACAACATCTACTCAGCCCAGAAAGGACAGAGAGCACAAAATATTGCAGAAGGATTTCAAAGGCTCTAATGTGGCCCTGCAATGCAAAAAGCACGGCATGTATAGAATAAGATTAACATAGCTTAAAACCCTATTTTGGCTCATACGTTAAGGCAATTTTACTTTGGTAAAAAGCAACATCTCAGAATGTCAGCGGGGAGTAAATATTTTGCAATTTGTGCCATCGTTCATGCCAGTGAAACGTGTGTCTCAATAACCCAGCAGTCAAGACTGCAAAGTTAATACGCTGCCTAGTCCTTAAAATGGCAGAAATTAACCCCGTTCCCTCAAAGTCCATAGCTAGAGAAGGCTCAAAGCACTGAAGAATCAGGACCACGTATTGCAGTGGAATTAACTTCTGGGTTATATCTGCCAGGTGTGATGGGATGAAACACTTTCATCCTCTGGGAGGGTAAATAGAGGGAAAAAAGCAGATGGGAGAGGTAAGGGCTGCTAAGGGGACCTCAGGCGTCAGAGAGCTTTGAGCTGGTACCACCTGGGGATCCCTCAGTCAGCCCAGAAAAGTCATATAAAGGGGTTTGGGGTTTTTTTTATTTCATTTTACCTGCTGTAAATAGTCTACTTAGTACCTCCTTGTCTGGAGGCTGGTGGGTGGATTCACAAAGAAACGAGTCGGATTAGAGAACACCTTCATCTCTTGGCTGGTGCACGCTTGCAAGCAAGCCTTCCCCTCACCCCAAGAGGTGACCAAAAAAGCCAAAATCTCTAAAAAGTTCAGAAATTCAAAACGCAGTTTAAAAAAAAAAAAAAAAGGAAAAAAATCTCTTAAAAATAGTGTCACTTCGGTATGCTTCCATTGGCCAATTTCTTTGTAAAATGTTTACAGTAATAAGATGAATTTTCAAAACAACATTGTCTTGACCAAAATATTTTCATCAGCTTGAAACTTTGTAACTTGTTTTCAAAAAAACATTTAGAATTGGGGGTAGGGAGGAAGCAGCACAGAACCAAACTGCTTCTTGTGAAAAGTCTCCATAAACCAGCATTTTCCACAAAAAATACCTTTTGTCAGAAAAATGTCTTGACCTGCATTAAATGGAATTAATTAATCCCAGTCAAAATCTAGCCTAATGGCACAAAAATGCTAAATACTCCCCAAATCAAGCACAGTATCCCTGGCAGTAAAATGATAAATTCCCACAGAATCACACACAATATTTCTGGCCATGTCAGATATTTTTTACAATCAAACGTTTGCACAGTTTTGTTCCTAATGTTCCTACCAGCCCAAGTCTGCATCCAGTTACTCTTATTTTAGATAGATATGTATACACACATATGCACACACACTGTGATTGTGAAAGTGCTCTAAACAAATATGGGTGTTTGCATCCTGACTTGCCCGAAAAGCAAAGCAGACTGTTCAAGCAGCAGCCGGTGAAAGCAAGCATTCAATTCTACTCAGAGGCTCGTTTTCCTCTAAATGGGCCTCTCAGACTCAGTGACAACTCTTAGCTGCCTGAGAAAAAAAACACTGGAATAAAAAAAAAAAAAAAAAGGAACCTATTTTCCAGTGCAAAGTAATCCCTGTTCCATTGCCATGGCACCAGACATCCGTCTCTTTCTTTCATTGACCAGACGAGGTCCTCCTCAGCCCCTTGCTTCTTTAAAAAAAAAAAAAAAAAAAAAATTTTTTTTTTTTATTCATGCGTGTGTGTGTGTGCCTGAATTTGTTTCCTTGGTAGGAAAAGGAGTCATTAAAGTATTAGTTTAGGTTGATTGATTCTTCGGGGGCAGAAGAGAGTTCTGGGGCTTTGTAATCACTGACATGATCTCAAAACAGAGGCTCTTCAGCGTGATACAATATTGAAATAATAAAAGGAAGATGCAGCCCCTCAGAAAGCCAAACAGCACAGTTTAGAGGCTGGAAGTCGAATCTCTTCCAAAAAGTTTGTGATTTCTTCTAGGTATAGTGAACATCACTGAAATAAAGGAGGAGTCTAATGTAATCTCTCTTTCTTTTAACTTTAGAGCAGTTTGTACACACAGTGTGATGCTGAAATGCCCTTTACCATGGCAGCAGCTGAGAACCTGTCTGCACGCAGCAGCAAAATATAAAGAGAGAAGAAAAGCAAAACACAATCACTGGGTCGGTTTAAAAGACAAAGGGAGAAAAAAAAAAAAAAAAAATCTATGCTCAAAGAAATACCAGTGCTGAAAAACAGCCAAATACTGCAGAGGTTACCAAAACCACCCTAGCTCTGCCCCCGTATTTTCGGATACCCTCCCATCCTCTCCTGCCTCCCGAGCTAAGGAAAGGCAACTGATTTCCAGCTTCGCTGGGTGAACCGAGTAGTACGGAGGTGCTGGGTAATGACTCAGCATCTGTTGCTTTGTTTGAGTAGATTATTGTATTGGGTAAGTTTAAAAGACATATCTGATTGCATCGCAGTGGCTCGGGGAAGCTGCAGTTCGCCCGGTATGCGGGGGATGTTGCAGGTGCTTGGCTTTTTCAGGAATGATTCAGCACCCTGGCAGGATCAGGCTCTTTGGTGGCATGAAAAGACAAGACACGTGCAAGTGGGTGCGCTCTGTGTGCTGACTTTTCTTTAAGGGAAAGTGAACCTGTGCTTACTGATGGGTTTTGTAGGAAAAACAAAAGAAAATTCCTCTCTCCCACAGAATGATACGTCTTTGGCTGCAATTTATGCGGCTCTTTATTAATAAATAATTCTAAATAATCACCCTGTGTGCCTTCCCTCCAACAAAAGTCCTGACAAGACAGATGGCTCAGAATTGCCTAATGCCACGCTTCACCTTTTTATTTCATAAAAAATCAATTTTCTGTGGCATCCGCAGGCCAGTGCAGGAGGAAGGGAGCAAATGTATATGCAGCGCACACACAGACTGCGCTGCTGACAGCGCACGCGCCGGCACACACACACACAAAATTGATTCCCCGTGGCTCCTGCAGTCTGATCAATTTTGCATTCAGCGCAGACCTAGAGTGAATTTATTACTCCTCGGAAACTTTCTAGCAGAAAGGGAGATGGATCCATTATGGCAGAGCCCAGGGTTTCAATCAGACATCTCCTGCAGTCCCCCCGCAGCTTTTGAGTCATCCCTTTCCACAGCGCTTCCCCTGAAGGTAGGAGGGCACCTGATTTAAGACCAGCAGGTTCAACATTAAGGGTCACACGAATGTTACTGGCACTATGGCATTTCCCAGAGGCACTATTTGGCACGGGGGGCCCCATTATACCACACAAATTTTGCTATTTAGATTGTAAGACACAGCAAGAAGAAAGGGCAAAGAAGAAACAGAGAGGTGAAGTGACTTAAAACACACTAATGACATCACCAGCAACAAAACCAAGACACTCCGAGTCCAAACCGTTTACCAATCTGTAGCCCACAGGCAATTTCTCCTGCCCAAGGACCCTTTTCTTGCACGTGTGGGACGAAGTTACCTTGCAACGTCCTGGATGCTTCGGCATTTACATCTCTCAGAAATCATCCCCCACTCCAGTAGGGAAAACATGTCTCCCCTAGCTGACACAACTGTGAAACTAACTTCTGTCTGACACTCCCATGTGTGACAGGAGCACACACGGAAAGCCAGAAGAAACCTTCTTCTGTCACAGGGCTCCAATTCAGGGTCAGGATTTGTAGGGCCCTAGGAAATAGAGGACATTTTTCTATTCCAGGGAAGTCTGGGCTCCAGGAAGATTCTCTCATTCTTTTATATGCAACAGTGGCTTCAACATCCATGTTCGATCTCTTTTGCCATGTGTAACCAGGCCTTACAGTAAATTCAGCCCAGGAGGGAAGAAAGAAGAGAGAAGACTGTTCATCTCATCACCCTCCCTGGAAAGGATGGGTAACAGTAAGGGAACGGTACTTCCTTAAGATGGGGGGGAGGGGGGGATTATGTGATCTCTCTTCACTTTTAGTTCTCTCTTTCAATTTAAACACAGTTTGTAATTCAATGCCTTCCTCAGAATATTTTTCTGCCTTCTTTAAAATGTCTGCGTAGAGGTTATGAACTCCAGTGTGATTACTGCTGCAAAAAGGAAGAGGAATATCATGGAGCAAGATGGCAGATGTTAGACAATTAGTCAGGAACGTGCCTGTAGCTCAATGACCTTTATGATTAGATTCACTTTCTGGAAGATGAAGCTTGGATATAGATATAAAGTTGGCTGCTTACCCCTATCTCTGCTTTGAGCCAAACAAAATCTCAGTACCTACACCCAGAATACTGCACTACTTCAAGCCCAGAAGTTTCAAACCTGATCTCCCATTTCATTTTCTCACCCCCACATACTGTCATGGATTTGCTCTTAGCTAGCAAGACCATCCATGGCAGACAGATCAGGCACCTGATGTGAATTTTTTTTGCCTCGTGCCTCACACAACCCCCCCTCCTGAGGATGCTCTAGGCTTGGCTCTCAACTGCCTTCTACCCATCACATTTGTTATCCAGACAAATAAAATTTAAAGCACCACCAAATCAGAATGGCAGCATTTCACACCTTGACTTCTCGTAGGCACAAACGACGCTGCCAGGTGCCAGACAGGGGAGAACCGGTCTCCCCCATCGTCAGTCCTGCAAGACGCACTAAAAATAGAGCTGAGCTGCATCCCGCTGCACGCAGATCCAAGCCAGCTCCCTTACGCCGCGTGCAAATTAACACCGGCAAATCAGTTCCACCGGGGTGAATCGGACACACAGCAAAACTACAGCCTGCTATATCATTCCAAAAAGGTCTTTCGCCAGGATAATGAAAACGATAGCCCTGCAGCCAGGTTTGCCAAATTCCTATTGTCTGTGCTAGTCTGCAGCACTTTCCTCCGTGGGCAATTCCACAGACTACCAGAAGAGGGGGATCACATACAGTACTGACCGAAAGGTGAGTTTACCACCAGAATCAGTTCTCCTTTACCAAATTTTTTTATTAATTTAATTTTGCCCTTTTCCCCTCCAATTCCCACTGGTGACAGAAAAACAGCAAGAAAAACAATCCCCTTTCCAAGAATCCCTGTGACATGCGAACAAAGCTGCAGTCAGTGAAAGAAGGTGTTAACATAGCAATTTATTGTGGGTTTAGTAGGAAAAGTATGGGTTTAAGTTAAACCACACTAAATTAAAAAAAAATAGAAATATTCAGTGCCTGAGACAAATTAATAACGGGACAAAAAAGAATCATAATGGAAAATAATGGGCCTCTGAGCAGTTTTTATGGACCTGATTCAGGTTCCATGCATAAAGTTGCAATGAAGTAATACAATGCTGACAAACAGAGCCTGGGTGCAGTAACCTGGTGCAGAAATCAGACCTGTTGATCTTTTTCTTCATTTTTTGGAGAGAAAAGGCAATGCAGCACACAGAAGGAACTGAGCAGAAACTTTACCAGTAGGACCTGAAGCGAGGGAGAACCTGATCCCTGGATTGGCCCAGACTTCACGTACCCCCACAAGCAGTGAAAGTCTTAAAATACACCATCAGTGCCGAAGAGAAATCTGAG
The DNA here is from genome assembly GCA_013400195.1 of Aramus guarauna. NCBI lineage: Eukaryota > Metazoa > Chordata > Aves > Gruiformes > Aramidae > Aramus > Aramus guarauna. Next base: position 255,201 of record VXBL01006169.1, on the reverse strand, counting down.
AATTCAAGGAAAAACCTTGAACTCTAAAGCCATTAGCAGACAATGAAGAATTTATCAGCTTTTCCTGCCCCAGGCTGCAGCCTCCTGAGCTGTTCTTTAGGTAGCGGTGCCGGCTGGAATGAGTTCTGACTCCCTCTCCATCACCTGACCCTGCGCCCATCTTCCTAACTCAGCCGTGCCAGGACACTGCGTAGTAGCCAGATCTCTGCTTTTTCCAACATCCCAAAATGCTCACAATAGCAGCATACCCACAAGGTTCTCCAGTGCCCTAAAGGCACCCGAAGAATTGCACTCGCATTGACAGAGAGGGTTATCACTTTGGTTTATTTATCTTTTTTTTGATCTGAAGAGCAAGAATGCCTAATTTAGCAGATGCTGGCATACGAGAGAAGTGGATCAGGCACCCAAATCCTGTAGGCTGCCACATAAATCCCTGTCACAGTCCGTAACCTTTTCCCCATCCCTTCTAGCAGGTCGATGCAATGCATTACCATGCAGCAACTCAAAAAAATCTCTTTAGATATTACGGGCCAGATTCTCTACTGATGCAAATCAAAACCAAGGAGGGATGTATGCTGATTTATTCAAGGGAGGACCCAGGTGCTACCCAAAAAACCCTACCAAAAAAAAAAACAACCCACAAACCCCTATTTTCAGTGGCTAACTTTCACAGAAGAAAGCAGCCAGCTTCTGAAATAATCCAGCCAGACCCCTGGGGAGAAGGAGAAAAAAGCAAAAGCAAACCAGGCTCCTTCTGGTGTTCGCAGCAGCCGCAGCACAGAGTGGGGGCGGGGGGTGGGGTGGGTCTGGCCCAGGAAGGGCTGGGACCCGGGACCCCAGGCTGGACGGGGCACACCAGCTAACCCCCAAACAATCGGATGAGCAATCTTTGTCAGGAACAAAAGACATCTGCTGAGTAAAACAGGAATTGACTCAGAAACAAGGACAAAGCCAGACAGTATCACATGACGCGCCAGTCTGTTGCAGCAAGATGCCAGGGTCAACGGCAACTAATGCACCCAATAAGTCAAGAGGAATCAATAATGCTAAATAACTCAGTGTCTTCTACATGAAGCAAATCAGTGCAAATGCAGTTAAAACGGGCTCTGCGCTCCGCACGCTGCAGACTGAAATCTGATTGAAGTCCGTCATGTGACACGTCGGCGTTGGCAGTCTGAGGTTCCCACAGCTGCGGTAAAATGTCTTTTCAAGCTTGATGCATGCATAAGGCAGGTTTGGATATGGATGTTTGTTATCCGTCTTTTTTTAGAGACCTAAAATGGGAGGAGAGCAGGGAGACCCTGGATTTTTAGAAACACATACATATTGCCCACGCAAAGAGGCTGTTTAATAACAAACCCCACTTCCAAACCACCTCCTCACCATTAAAGTATCTCCCAGCTTCTAAACGCTGTCTGTGCATTTGTGTGTGTACACTCACACATACCCATACAAGAAACACATACCTACCCAAATCATCCATCAATAACCAGCCAACGGTATAGATGTTGCAAGCAGAAACCACTGTGCCATGAGGAAGGTCTGAGCCTAAAATTTGGAAGGGTCCTCATTCAAATCCCTAAAATGCCATCGTGCGCTGTGTAACTTTGGGTCAGGTCACTTAGCCCCCCTGTGCCTCAGTTTCCCTTTTGTAAGACAGGACACCACCACTGCATTCTGCCTTCGGGAGGCTGTGAGAAGAATACATTGGCAAAATAGGACACACCCTGATATTACAGTAATATAGGCCAGGCGAGAACCTACATTTACATGAGAAGAATTGTTATGACATGATTTAACCCAATTATTAACAAATCATTTACTCAAAGTTAACTACAACTCAAGTATCAAACTCATATTAGCTAATGCTTCAACAGGTCCTTCCATTCTCCGGCAGACTTGGCACGCAGATGATTTTGCATCATCGTTACGCAAAATGGCTCACTTCGGCCTCTCATTCTGAATTGGCAGGAGATATTCTAACTATTGTCCTCAAAGATAACACTAAGAACAAATATCCCCCCCTTACTTTGGATTCAAACCCAGATTATATCCCTCAGGGAAGTAGGCTCAGCTCCTCACTCAGTAACTTGTCTGACCACCTGTAATTCAGCACAATGATTCCATCTCTGAATATTGAAAAAAATGAACGTTGATTTTCCCTTAATAAATCTCACACAGCTGTGGAAAGATTATATGTCCCTTGGAAATGTTCTAAAAATTCAAAATTTATTGTTTCATAGTTTTGGATATTTTTTTTTAACTAGATTTTCCTTCTGAAACCACTTGCTCCAGATGAGAAAATTTGCAAAGAACACAATATTTTAAAGTTTTATTTTCTACTTTTAGCACCTTTTTGATTACTAAAGACTGCTACGTGCATCTGTCTGTACATGATCAACAGTTCAGTCCACCTTGGCAATTCCTGGAACTATAATGTGAATTTTATTGTTAGATGGCACAGCACTGTAGGGCAAACCACAACCCAAAATACACAAATTAATTCTAACCAGTTCAAACCAAGAAATACAGGAAAGGGAGGCAATGCAGAGGGAGGCAATCCACATCTAAGAAGGTAACTGAATAGAAGCAATCTGAATCAAAGAGTAACAAAACAGCATCGCAGCACACATTGCCACTTCCCCTGGCATCTCTCTCTCAATCATCTAAATGGTTCATTTAACCTGTTCCTAAGTGGCTCTGTGGAAGAAAATGCAAATTTTTATGCAAGTAAAAATGACTCATCGCTTAGGCAGGAGGATCTTAACCCAAGTCAGCAAATAAGTTAAAAGTAAAATCGGTAACTTAGATAAGCCGGAAAGCCACGAGCAAAGATAAGTATACATCAAAGGGTGGCATAGAAAACACATCTTAAATACATTAACAAGTGCCAGAAAGTCATGTCTTGGCCTGCAAAGAGTATGCAGTTCACCACAGAGGCCTGCTGCCATCACGGCAACCAAATACAGAACGACAGATTTCTGCAACCTGCAGCAAAATCCCCGCCGCGGGAGGTTGCGGGCGTATGCTGGAGTCCTGCTGTCAGGAGGAGAAGGCGGGAAGCGTTGAGACTTCTCCCATTTGACTTCCCGCTTCCCCATCAGTTCCACTCTCGAACATCACAAAGCACGGCTGGCCTTGGTCATTCACACACATTTCTCTACCCCCACGAGCAACTGAAATTCAGGACTTTCAGGTATAGAAAGGCAGGTGAATGCTTCTCTACAATCCAGACATAATAAAGCACAAAACACAGCACAGAGGCTTTTATACAGCAGGAGAAGAGAAGGAATTAGGGAAGCTAATACCAAAGAGGCCCCAACACTACCCCGAGCTCTGTAAAGCAGCTGGGTGAAGTATTTCAGGATGCACAGGACTAAGCGCAGATATTATTGTTATTATTTATTATATAACATCCCATATTGCTGCATTTTCAATTCACCCACAACCACCTCCCGGAGCACTTACACTGTCACTCTGTTCTTATGTTGCCCTAGTTTTCCAGCTTTCTTCTATCTAGGTAAATATAGAGGCCCCATCTCTGAAGCAGCTGAGTACCTATTATATCCTGCTGTTTCTCCCTCGCACTTATCCTATTATGCTATTACAGCTGGTGTAGGGTCGTGTGTTTTCTATTTTGTGACATAATATTGTGGGCCCCATTCCACCATCGCTAACACACTATATAATAAGGGTGAGACGCACAGGAGCGCTGGTAAGAGCACTTCATGTGGCAGGAGTCAGGGCTACAAACGGTTAGACTGCTATCACTCGGCAGGAACCAGAATCTGCTCATTCCCACAGATACTGTTACGCCTTCCATTTATATATAAATTACCATTGTATATATAACGACGGCACCAACATGAAATAACAACCAGAGCAAATACAGCCACTTAATATGTGCAAATAGAGACAACTTGGATGTGTATCAGAATGAATAACCTCTCCCTCTGCCTTTTAAGCAGAGGAAAATATTATTTCGGGACTTCTCAGCTCTTTCCACCTTCTGCAGTTGAAAGTACCTGAGCCCTGACCGGCAAAATGGGAAGTGAGCAGTGCCGGTGGTCTAAGGGTCTTTTCCTTCTCCCAGATTCTTTGTGCAGGGGAATTTTTGTGACCTTGTGTCCTTAAAATCCCTACTGATATTTCTGTTCCTGGAAGGATGTCAAAGGGACCCTCTGGGATGCTCTGCAGTGGTCACTGGGTCCGGCAGCAGTTTGCTGTGCAGTTTGTTGCCAGAGCCCACGAGGGTTTTGAGCCTACGTACAGTGGGCACCTGAGGCCAGGCTAAATTTCAGCCTACTTCCAGCCTAGTACACTGAGGATGGAGAACAGCTGATGAGGAGGAACTCCAAACCAGATTAAAAAGCACTGAGGGGAGACGGGATTTAGCAATTCAGAGTTCTCCGCTAATATAGCAATGCCACTTTCAAGCCCAAGCGGGTGTCTCTCACATCAGGTTATGTAGAACAAAAACTGTGCAGAACGTTGAATACCTGGAAGTAGCAGCTACAACAGCAAACAAGGGAAAGCCAAAGAAGGTTGTACAACTGTGAGCACAGATACTACATGCGAGAGGGCAGGAAGACTGAGCAGAGATGCAAGATCTGATGACAGCGAAGGCTTTAGCCTTTCACCTCTGCCTGAACAAAATACAGTGCAGGCAATGAGGATGACCTGCAAAATTATCACACCGTCCCCACGACCCATTCCATAAATATCCGGGGCTTATTATTTCTGCTACTACACATGTAGAAGGTACCAAGCATGACTGGGTGATAATTTACTAAGCTTAATATCAACAAAGAGTAAAAAAAACTTTGAAAGCAATGAGAATTGATTGCCTCAAATTAATCCCAGCTTCGGAACTGCAGTGTATGTTACTTTTAAGAACAGAATAGGTTCCTAAATCTCTTTTTCAAACTGCTGCTTTCAGGGATTCACCTATGGTCACAGAGAAAAGCCACCGCAGTGCTCCCATACCCAGATCTCAGCCGCTTCGATTCCAAGCCTTTGGCAACAAGAGCAAAGGTCCTGGACCAAGACTGACATCATGGACAAGGAATAATGAGCACGTTTCTATCCTATTTAAAGCTATCAAATGATTGCAAAATAGCATAATTATCGATTACTTAGGACCTTTTGTCAAAATCTTCATTTTTTTAGTAAGAACTATAATGAGAATATAAATTATACTATAAATATTATGTTGTATCCATATCTTCTGTTATGGTTGTAGCTAACCTGCTTATCAGAAAAAAAGGAGAGAGATGCAAGTCAATGAAGAACAAATTCTGCTTTGGGGTTCCTTCTCTGACTTTTAAAACAGGCTGCTCTAATCTGTCTCCAGTGTCGCTGAAGCAGGGAAATAAATCAACGAGGCTAATTCTTAATTCAGAAGAATATGGAAGTTACTGAGCCAAAGGGGACCAGAAGAGCATTAGAAGAAACCGTAAAGGAGAAAGAGGGACATTTGTGGGACTCAAGGGCTTTTGCTCAAATCAGCACCATCCCTGAGCTCAGAGGATTATCGGCACTGAGATCATTCCATAAACTAAATAAAATAAGAAAGCCCTTCACAATTTCAGTTAAGTGTTAAGTGAATTAGCCACCATCTGTCTGGACCAGGCTAACTCAGCGAACAGGCTGAGGAACTCCTGTACCTCTTCCTGTGAACGGTCTCGAGGACTAAACCAAAACGTGGCTCAACTCTCTAGGAAAACTCAATCGGAAATTAATGCTGTTGACCTGACAATGACTTTCCTGGGATAGCTGAAATAGGCACATGAATAACGGTGATGCATAATGCAGTATCAGTTTACTGAGAAGTATTCCAAAGAGCCCCGTGCATTTTAAAATAATGAGATTATCGCAGGGAGCTCACTTTTGTCTCCTGTACCATTTGGTGGCTGATTTCAGCTAGCAGCTTCTTGTTCAGAAGGGTCAAAACCCCCCTGTAAATAAGTAGATATAATATAATCCACATATGAGGAAGAGTTTGATCCAAAATCCATTGAAGCTCCCTGAAAGACTCCTACCAGCTTGTTGGCTGTTGAATCAGCTTCCATGAAGTTAAACCCTTCTCAGCTAAGATTCCTAAGGGGCAAATATTTTTTTTAGTAAAGATTGCCTGGATTTGACCAATATTTGACTGACGTAAAAGACGTTAAATCTCATGCTATTGTACTCAGAACAGTCCTATTGGCAGCAGTGACACATATGGAAAGTAGAGTCATTCCCCTCAGTCACCTCATAAACCAGACTGCCAGCTGTGTTCAGCCACAATTTCACCCATGCCATCCCAGGTGAGGACCCAGCCCAACACTCTTACGGTGTAACGCTGCTGAACTTGTGCCACAAACCATGCAATCCTATTGAAACAACACAAACTTAGCAAATTGTACCTTACTGAGATCTTGACATAAATTTCCCATTCTTTCCTTTTGGTTTGCACTTCTTGCCAGTGTCAGTCAAACTTTTCCTAAAGCCAAAATCAGTTCCCGACAAACACACCAAGCTTTGGACTTCACTGAAATCCATCCAGGAGACATCAAGAACAGATTCATAACTCAGAGTAATTTCATAACTTGAGCATCTTGTGTTTTGTTCAACAGTTTGTGTGGCAAGCACAGCCATGTAAACTGAACAGTTAAATGCAGTGCAGATTTTGCTAAAGGATTCAGTAACAGCACAATGAAGAATGCATTTGTAAAACTTCTGCTTGTTGAAAGAGCAGAGATTGTAAACCTTCTTAGGCAAATGCCAGTTTGCATAACTATCCTGTCTCGTTTTAATTCTCTATTTTCAAATTCCTTACAACCTTCGGGGGGGTTGTGTGTCACTGTGATCCACTTCCCATAGTATCATACACTCCTTTGCAGCCGCTCCAATATCCTTGGTTTATAGCCTATAGTGAAGAATCCCACTGAATTGAAATGATGTTACAATGAGAGACAAAGCAGTGAGAGATGACAATTAGGTTTACTGTTTCTTCTTCTCTTGTAATAAAACCAGTTAGCATCGTAATCAATGCCCATCTTTATGGTGGATTAGTTCATTAAGACATCTAAAGTCACCTCTTCCCTTCTATAGTCAGCCTGTAATGTCACAGAAACAAAATTATATTAATAGTTCATAAGCTTTTTACCTACAAATGTGCAGCCTAGGGCTTTTTAGCTTGCTAGTTTCTCATAGTCACCTCATCCAGCTATCCTAGGACTGCACCCAGGACCTCCAAGGTTAAATCAACAATTCTTTACAGCCTGAGCTGCAGGGTCAAAGTCTAGGAGCCAAGACAGACCCAGTTCCTCCGAGATTTGGGCACTCAAGCGACGCACCATACACACTGACCAACAGATTATACCTTTCTCTGAACAGCAGAGGCTGGCCCGGGGCATCTCTGTTGAGCTTCCACTCATTATAATGACTACAGTGTTGGCCAGAACACACAAGTAATTATAGCTTGACCTAGACTTGGAGGACTTCAGGTAAGTCTCCATTAGCAGCACTGTGTCACATATCTGAGCTCACCCCGAAAGACCTGTTCTGCCTATACATCTCAGCACTGCTCCAGGGAGAGAGATCAGCTCAGGACCTAAAAAAATATAATGCCACATTAACCTGGCATAATTAGCCTCTGCATCAGCCAGGCTGGTCCCACTTTGAGCATCTGAACTAACCCGTCTGCAGTTTGTTCGCTACACGTTACAGATACCCACCGAGTGGAATAGCCAGCTGGTGAGTTCAGGGGCCAGATCCAGTTCACGAGGCAGAAAATCTGGTCCCTGGGGAGGCTGGCTGATCAACAGGCCAGACAAACTAGTATTTCTGTGTGCCTGCTTAAGTGCGTGAAAGGGCAAGACGCAGGTCAGCAGCACTTATTAAGCTGCCAGTAAAACGGGACGCACGTCAGACGCATACCAGTGGGTTATGCAAACACGTGTGTACAGAACTGGACTCATGTAGTATCAGTGGCTTCAACTGGACCGTTCACACGTGCACAGCCACACGTGTGCAGAAGTATCTGTAGGATTACAGCCTAATTGTGCGCATAGCCGGCCCCCGTATGATCTGTACATTAAGGGAAAGATTAGCAGTTGATGTCTGTTTCAAATCGTAAAGCAGCCCTGCTGCAATTAATCACAGCTTGGTTGATAGAGCATACTGCACTGAAATGACAACATGCATTCTGGGAAACTAACACTGTCATCTTCAGCTGCAACAAGTTTATTTTAAACCTCAGAACAATGAAGGTTTGTCACCGAGTCTCTTGTCTGATCTACTCTTCTGAATGCAGCTTTCTAAACAAGTAAGAAGCAGATGGCCCAAAAGATCATTTACCAAGGCTTAGATTTCTCTATCACCTTCTGGACAGAGATTTCCAAAACAGGGATCTGTGTCCTCAGAAACAAAATATTGTCTTAATGACTGAAACTATCAGGTCAATATATGCAACATAAACAAAAATGCCCATTCTTCAGCACTCAGGCAAGAGGGTATATACTACATGATGTGTTACCTTTCTACGCTTATTTAATTGCTCAACATTTACAGTATGATTTCATTAACTACTGAATTAAACTATATACTGGATTAATTACTGCCTTTGAACTAATGCTGACATTTCTTCAATTCTCTCTCTCCCCATTCAATTTTTCCTTTTCTAGCATTTTACCCACTTTACCTACAATAGTTAAGTCCACAAACCTATGTAACCATCGTAAATCACGGGAAATGACACATGAATATTTGCTTTTTCTCCAACATTTTTTAAAACTTTATCAAAACTGAATTTCTTCTCCCATTCTTTGCAAGAAGATATTACAAAAATATATCTCCCAGCATTTAACTCACTAACCTATTATAGTTTTCAATAGAAAAATGTATTACTGAAAAAGTCCTGATCAGCTTTTGCTTTAAATTAAGGTCTTGGTTGTTATCATGGGCTGATACCAAATCCACTGCTAAAAATTCACAAATCATTTCTCCTTTCACACAGTTTCTTCAGAGGTAAAAGAAAAAAGAATAAAAAAGGGTTATAGCTATATTATAAGGGCAGCTATTACAATGAAGAAATATTCCATGATCTAGACCTACTTCCTAAAGCCACGTCAGAAATGTGGCACTTGTACAGCTGAATTCTCCCAGAAAGCTAAATCCAAACACTTTGCTGCAAGAAGCACAGGCCAATCATCAAAGACTGACTGCGTCGCGTGATTTATACAACCAGTCGCAGCTCAAAAAAAA
>VXBL01006169.1:186768-245923 GCA_013400195.1 Aramus guarauna | reverse complement strand
AAAAAAAAAAAAAAAAAAGACAACCTGGCAGATGCAGTCTTGCAGTGAGACCCCTTCTTCTTCCCCATCACAGGCTTGCCATGTGTAGGCACCATGAGGACTGTGCCAATATGTTGTGTGGAAAAGAAGCTGTAGTCCCACCAGCCACACAAGTAGAGGGAGAAGGTCCCTCCTGCAGCTCCAGCTATGGGAAATTTAGTAGGTATGGCTAAAATAGATCGTGTAAGAGAGACTGGGCAAGTTTCTGCCTAGAGGAGCCACAAACCTATGGCTAGTCCTATAGGATCTGTAACAGAGATTCTCTGAGACATTTAACATTTGGTAAATTATTTGTTCTAGCAGATATTAATATGTTGCCTGATAATTCAACGAGGGAATACGTGCAGTAACTAAAAAGAAAAAAAAATCTCAATAAAAGATAAAAATATGCAAATATAAAAATGCATATTTACAAATAAGCAGATAGGGGCAGTGTGACATTTGCACGCAAGGCAGTTTTCAGGACCTTTAAATATGTGAACACTGTCTAAAGGGAAAAAGGAAATAAAATTAATCAGATATGTTGCTCCACCCAAGGTTCTGACCCCTCCTTGGCTTGGCCTCAACCTACGATATCTCCACAGCCCTGTCCCAGCCTCCCACACCAGAGCCCACACTAGCATCGGCAGGTCGTCCGTCTACCACGTCCATCAGCCGGGAGCCTCACGAAGGGCAGGTCCCCAGCACCAATTTAACGTCACGTCGGTAGGTGCAGCTGGAGAGTTACCCTCTGCCCGGATCCCACGCCAACATGCACCCACAGGCAGTGAGTATCACTGTCTCATACCAGAGGTGAGGCTGCTTCCAACAGAGGTGCCTAACATCGTGCACGGCCATAACGGGCTGCCGGTAGAAAAGGTGCTCACAGGCAAAAACTGTCTGCTGCTTTAACAGGTCATGCTTCAGAAACCTGCTCCTTCCACCGGCCTGAGCTAACAGGTTTGGATGCTCCCAGCATCAGGCCACCTACATCCATCACATCAGAGGATCATTCAGGTTGGAAGGGACCTCAGGAGGGCTCTAGTCCAACCTCCTGCTCAACGCAGGTCAGCTCTGAGATCAAACCAAATTACTCGAGGCTTTATCCAGTCCCTTCATCCACCCTGTTGCTTTCAGCAAGACATAATCCTCCACTGGTAATCATCACCGCTGTTTGATTTCCATTGCCCACTGCGTGTTGCTGAATCTTAATTCCAACCGGGCATTTTTCTGAGCTGCAGCTTGTACCTGAATTAATTTTTTTTTACCACTTACCTATTACTTATACAGAAATCAAAATGTGTAACAAAAATAAATGAAATCACTTGACATGATGTCCTAACGCAAGCAGTTTATCAGCTTATCTCACAACAAAACAAGCAAAATGAGAAAGTTAAATAAATGAGGGAAAAAGAACCATGGTTACAGTGAAAATATCAAGCCATTCATTTAGATATGTGCCTGCTGTCCAGCTAATCTATCTACAGCCTTGACAAATCTGCAGATACATTAGAAAAATAAATAATTTCGTGTAGTCAATACTGAAGAAGTGAGGTTTTAGGAGGGATTCGCATGTTGAGAAGGTGATGACTTGGCAAAGACTGGAAGGATTTTCTAGGCACAGGCAGGATTAGGAACCAGAGATGGATACCAAGGTAGGTAGCAGCAGCAGAACAGAGGGAGGTATAACCAGAAACAAATTCAGAGGTAAATTCTACAGGAAGAACATGACTTGCAACTGGTTTATTGCTCTCTCTGCATTTAAACCTAACAGTGGCACATTCCTTAGGCACTTGGGGTGAGATCACACCTGCGTTCAGTGTCCTCCGAGGTGATTATACCTTCTCTCTACACAGCATATTATGTAGCCTCCTAATCTCACTCCCTTATCATTTTGCCAAGTCATACAGGATGAAGCTGGACAAGACAATGAAAACCTGTGAAGGACAGGAAAACTATTAACAGCACAGAGCCTGATTTTTGCCTTGATAAAAGCTTGAACAGGCCTCTGAACCTTACAGAAATGACTGCACGTTCTCTAGCAAGTGAAAAAATACAGCAGGACCTACAAGGTGACAAGTGCTTCCCATTAGACTTCAATCCCTTCGCAAACCATGGACAAAAAAGGGTTGAAAAACCAAAGGAATGAGTAGCAGGTGTAAACATGATTTATGTATTGCCATTTTTAAACCTATAACTCACACCCAGGTTAAGTCCTTCATCATGGTCAAAGTCCATGTAAAGAAACAAAATAATGTCCACGATTTTCAGCACATGCGCATTTCCACACTGACTACCCTGGTTCAGAAAAAATGTATTCGCATAAATAAAAGTGAGAACTCCACACACAGGTTGGAGAAATCAGCTGACAAGTTCAAGTGTATAACCAAAATTGAAGTTATATTACAAATAACTTTCCTACAGAAATCACCTTGTGGCACAGTGATATCCTGCCAAGCTGAAATGATGTTCTGAAGTCTGAACTAAGACTCATATTTGAGCATATGAGGCACTTCTGACACAGTATCAAAATATAGCAATTGCCCTGAGCTAGAAAGAAAGCAACTATCATTAAAAAATTCTTTTCTCTTTCTTGCCAATACTGTCACATGCAAGTTTTCTGTTGTGCTAACACACTAATGGCTTTCAAAGTTCTGTTTTTGTTAAACTATGTCACGTGCTTTGAATAAGGAAGAATGAAATCTGCCAGCACAAAACTGTCTCAACCTCAGGGAAGACCAGCCCAAGCAGGACAGAGTCCTTGACAGGTTTCCACAAGAACTTCAGTCTGCCTCACATCCCACAGTGGAAGCAGATCTCCAATTCTTGTTGAACACTGTGGCAGTTTTCATCAGATAAGGGTCTGTCCCCTTACACTCTCTGTATTCAGAATCTTTTCAACAGACATAGTTAAGTACAGATTTGCACTGATTTACTGAAACCAACATAATCTTTCCCATTAGTAAAATAATTGCCTGGCTAGTCTTTCACTCCACACTTCTCTCCCAGCTTCCCGTGGCTAAATGAGTCCCTCCAAGCAGGCTTTTCCCAGTGGAAGGTAATGTGTTCTTCCATGTCTTATTTCAGATGCTTCCCCTTTTAACAGAGCTGTAACTATCCTATTTTCTACCCGTCAAGCTGAAATCGCTTTGCTCCTATCGAGTAATACCTAATTCTATAAACAAGCATATGGAAACCAGTGACAATCCCTGGGGAAGATGCTGCCCATCACGTGCAAAGTCTACCTGGACACAAAATTCATTGCAATGGCTTGGTTCTGGTGGTTTGTAAAACGCAAAAGGCCAGTAAATGCCATGGGTTAGCTAATCAGTGATTTAAGGCAATATTGCCCCACCTATGTGCATCTCAGGTGGTAAAAGGATATGGATTTGGAATAAGTAAAACGTTAATAGTCCAATGGTTCAGCTTTTCCTGACGACTCACTAAGGGCAGCTCTTCTTGCATTTTGGACTGTATAAACCCGCCACATTCATGAGCGTGCAACGCGACATGGGCCAGCGGCAGGGTGTGAAACAACAGACTGCAGTACAAGAAACGTCCCTCTGATTCATTACAAAACTTTACTGGCAAAATTTGTACGAGTGAGAAGCGAGGACTTCTAAGGACTCACCAGTGAACCGCAGGAAAACGATACTTGCCTGAACCTCAGTGCGGGATGGAGTCACTGGAGAAGAGGCAGTAGCTGAGATCCCCGTCTTGTGTCTTGGGCAGGTCTTTCATGGAGACTTCTGGCCCTGACTCTTGCCTTCAGAAGAATCCAGATGACCCTTCCTCTATCTTGTTTATGAGCAATTCCCACTAAAGTCATCAAGTTACTCCTACAGGGGAGGAAAAAAGAAAAAAAGAGACATTTATTCCTATGTAGAGCAGGACTGTAAGGGTTGTGCTTCACTGAAATCCCCCAGGAAAAAGTTAAATAGGTGCCTGGGTCTTGAGCTGACACTGTACACAGAGCACTTCGACCTCAGATTACAGAATGGATCTCCAGGCGGGGGGGGAGGGGGAAGACTCCCCCCCAATATTAAAAGCAATGTGAACACAAGTTGTCTTGATAAATAAGGAGGTAAAATTCATTTAAAAAATGAAAGACAGAGAGAAGTTTTCCCTTCTCTACCCCAAACAGTTCTCTCTGTCCCAAAGCTGTAACAGTTCTCCAGTCAACCCCCCTCAATCACCCTTTCTGCAGCAAAACACATCTGTGGGGCCAAATGTGGCTGCCTTTGCTGTGAATAAACTTCTTTTTCCTCCCAGGTACACCTAACATCTCTGCCACCACCACCACATCCCCACTGACACTGTGGAATGTCCAGACACACAAAATTCCACCCTACTTCTTTGGAGAGGATAATATTTCCCTACCCAGACCTACCTAAAGAAAACACATCAAGTTATTCAAATATTTATTCCCAGATCCTAGAAGGTCAGACTGATACCAGTTCTACAAGCGTGAGTCCAGAGCAATGACTGAAACTCAGGATTTACACCCCTGTGTTTGCCATCAGCACGCAGTCACTCAGTGGGCTTCCATCACCAGAGGTGCAATACGAGAGCTCTGCGTGCATAAAGCACTGCAAGATAAGCCCACAGTCTCAAAAAGCAAAGCAATGAGCCAGGCCTGATTCTGATGATGCTGCATCAGTATTCAGCGGTGGCTGCGGCGGGACAGCTCGGTATTTACACTGGAGTAAGGAAAATCAGGATTAGGCACCATCTGTCTCAGAGTCGAGCGACCAGAATTGCTCTACACATCTGAGTCCTCTTCCCCATTTCTTTACTCTCTTACACATTCCAGGTTTTCCATTCAGCTCCAGCGACAAAAGATTTTAGAAAATGACAGTCCAGATTGAGAGAACAGAAATGACAACCTCTGACAAAAGAGATACCAAACTTTTATCAACGATAAGTGCTCCTTCCACACAGGCACTGGTCTGCAATGGTAAATATAAGGCAGATGTCGAATGGAAATTAAACATTGTGCTCCCAGGGTGGGCTCGCCTGCATTCAGAGTTCGATTTAAAACAAGGCCAGAGTTCTTTCATCATTTCTTCAAAAAGTTTCAATTCTAAAGATATTCCAGACACATACTTGACCTAGAACTTGGCAATGCAAGACAATATATATGTGTAAAAAAAGACTAATCCAGAGAATAAAAGGCAAAGCAAGTTGTCTGCAGGACGGACATCAAATCACTTAATTTTCAGCGTTCTGAGAGTTAAAAGTGAATTCAGGTGAAATATCTCTTCCCATTTCTTTCAAAGCACATTCACAACAAACATTTATCATTTGGGAGACTCGGATAGCTAGATATTCTTAAACAGACCCAAACCAGGAGCTTTACTATTCAGCACTTTAGAGGAGTATTTCTCTGCAAGCTTCTTTAAGACTTAAACCATATTTACATCTGTGAAAGCACTCTGCCTGTTATTATTAGACATGATAAAATAGCACTAGACATTTGCAATGACTTAGATACTCAGACTCAAGAAGCACATATTTGTATGGTCTGTAGTGTTTTCTTTTTATAATTTCTGATAATGTAATAGCTCAGTCAAAATAATGTAATAATAGACTTTTAAAAATAAAATCCCAAAACTGCTAAATATACTGTACAGTTAGGAGAGTAAGTATAAATGTAAGGGTTGAAAAGATGCCAGTATTTACAAAAACAGTTAAAAGCATAAACCAGATTGCATTTGCCTCTCTTACTTTGTTAGATATTTAAGACAAAAAAAATAGTGAAAGTGGAATGACTAGATTATTTACAACTTGAATACGTAAGTATGTTTGCCCTCTTCTTGGAAGCCATATTTTAGAAATAATTTCTTTTTCTAAACAATTTAATATCAAATGCAGTAAAACAAAAAACTTTTGAGGCCACGACTTTGTAACCACCCTAAAGTTTTGAACACCGGAAAAGCTGGCCTGTTCACACAAGACAATCAAACACATACTTAAATGTCACGTAAAGCCCTGTATACATTTTTCTCCCCGTGAAAGGAAGAAATTGTGACAAGATTTTACTTTTAGATGACCTGACAGACCAGCACTTTCTGGCACGAGCAGGACAGTCATTCCCCCTTCGTTTCCCAGTACAAGATTCAATCATCTGAAACACAAATCTCATTCTGCACTGAGATATTTTCAAATAAAACCAAGTTGCAAACAGTCTCTCTGGCCTTTTTAAAAATCATTTTCAATTGCTTTAAAACACAAAATATAGATGGATGGATGAATGAATGGACAGCTAGAGAAATGCTTTCAGTCATGNCCCCCCCGCCTTAAAATTGAAAAGCATCAGTATCCAAATAGCAACAGGAAATTTTTACCTTGTGGCTAAATAGCTCACTGTTCACTTTGCAGCTGCCTCTATTTTTTGCTGGGCAAAACACCAATACAAAAGTCTTGCCTAAGAAACCAAGCTTTTGACATAAGGGCAGCGACAAACGCAAACCTACAAAGAATTTTTTTCCCCCGTCCCGTCGTTATAATTCCTAATTTTGTGGGATGTATTGCTGGGCTGTTTATCATAACAGTGTGCAATAAAAAGGACGACTAACTCTTGCAATTTTCTCCCTACTCCTCCCCTTGACAGGGGCCACTGATAGGGAAAGAGGCTCGGAAAAGCAGAGCAGTGAAAGGCTAAGAAACAATAGGCAACCATGGCTTTGACAATGCAGCCCTGAACCCTTTTTGCTCCCGCTGTGACACTTGCATTCAAGAGCAAGGGCGGCTGCCATCATAAGAATGGACAATGGCATGAAGAATACAAGGGAGAGGGGGGATAAAAAAAAAAAAAAAAAGGAAATCAGATGAATTCAGAGCTAAGATGGCAGAGCTCTCACCTTTTCCGCTTTTTTCGAGTAATCTGGATGGAGACGTCCCGCAGAGAAGAGATAAAAAGGGTGTGCTGAACTGTTGGATGGTTCTGAAGACTTCTGCATTTGCAAACGCATTTTAGAACTATTTGTAGGGGTATATATGCTGCATGCCAACTCTCTGTCTCTGTCTCTCTCTCTCTCTCTGTGTCTCTCTCTCTTCTGTTTTATGTCCTGCTATCTCCATCACACACCTCTAATAGTATGAAGACTTTCTGCCCATGTAAGTAAGTGAGAGTGTGTGTTCCTTAATGTTTGAATCAAGACACACGTCTGCATGCATTTCTAATCTAAGGAGCCTATAGCAGTTACTACAACTATCAATTAGTCAGCAATAGCTTGAGATCCCCATGTGTCTGGGTGAACAAAGGTGAGAAACACATGCAAATAGTACTACAGCACCTGGGTCACGTACAGTAACTTAGCTAGCAACAAATAATTGCGTCTGTTTCTGCCTTTTCGATGCTTCTTGCTCATTGTTATGTAAAGTTACAGGTTATTAATGTGAACAGTAACACAATTAGACATGGCATTGTATATTTTCATTTGAACAACACAATAAAAGGAAATTAAGCTTAACTAGATGGAAATAAATGGTGACTTAAAGACTTTAAACTAAAAGATTCTCTGATCTGTAGCAGTGCTTCCATTTTTTGATCAATTGTTCCTGAGTTAAAAATGCAAATGATGTAGATGTATTTGGTCATTTCATATATATTAGATAAGAAACTGATTATTCCAGAGGAGACAGAGAGGATGCCTAATTTCCTGAAGTTAAGTCCATAAAGAGGGTAAGCTAAATCTCTTACTATTTTTTTTTTTTAATTAAGCGACTGTTACTTTTAAGAGCATTTTAAGGGTGTTTTTTCAGATGTTTTAGACTTAAGCCAAACAATTAAGAAGAAAGATACGGTACCTTTTACTCTCTCCTTCTTCTTAACCTCAAAAAATGAGCCTTACCTTTAAAAACTGTCAGAGTCAAAACGGACTAAAAAAAAAAAAAAAAAAAAAATGCCCTGAACAAAATCAACAAAAACATAAAATGAAAAAGCTCCAAAATCCAGCACCACCCTGGCTCCACCACAAGAAAAGACAGAGCTAGGCTGCTATCCATGAGCAGAGAGCATTTCAAAGGTGACAACACAGTCTGTGGACAACGTTATTTACACAGATTTGATACGAGCGACTACGGCTCCAAACTGTAATTTAATTTAATAAAATTAATAACCCCACGTTTCGAAGTGCAGGGACTTCCGAAAATTAAGCAGTTTGACAGAAAGAGTTTGTTGCTTGAGAAGTAAGCATTTTTTCCTCACATACAATATGCTCACAGAGTCCTGCAAAGATGCACGCTGCATAACCCTCTATCGTTAGCTCTCTTTCTACTTATATCAGCTTCCATGGGAGGCTAATTAGTGACACCAAAGGAAAAACATTCTTCCCAATTTTGGGCTCCGAGAAACTGTCAAGTTTATTTAGCTGTAGACGGCATAAAGAAAAAAAAAAAAAAAAAAAAAGAAATCTTAAATTTAAAACAATAGAAAAACCTCCTTAAAGAAACAACTCCCCAGCTCCCTCACCTTTTCAGAACAGGCTAGTGGCTGGAAGATTACAGCCGGCCACTGCTAACAACATCGAAGTTGCTCACAATGAAGCAAGATTAAAGAAAAGCTGCAGTAAAACAATGTCTTTGCCCAGAGAAGCCCTGAGTGCGAGCGTCCCAGAGCTGACTGTACAGCGTAAAATAAAGCAATAATGGGCTTTAAAAGAAACGGCACTAAATGGGTGTTGTGCTGACCCGCCATGCAGTTTCATTTCAAAACTTAGCTGTTGGGAATTGCAGGCGCTATGGAGACAGAAGATTTCCAATGTGCCAAGCGCAGAGTTTATCGTAGGCTCTTTGCTCTCTGAAAGAAAGACCCCGCACAGAGGACTAGCACAACACGGGGAGCAGTGGCCGGCTTTGCAACTCCACCAGAAACAACCACGCTCGCGGTCCCTTTGCCAGAGGTCTTATCAGGCAGACAAAAGCATAACAAAAAAAAAAAAAAGAAAAAAACAAAAAAAACCTACAAAATAATCTCGCCCTTCGCCGAACAATGAGACCTTAAAATATACGTACGCGAGGGTATTACATGCAGAATAGGCAGGGGGAGGGGCGGGGGGATGAGAACAACATTTCCCATCAATGCGTTTTATTTCTTAGTGCCTGAAAAGGCTGTTTCCCACTTTAATGTGAATTACTCATCTCTTTTATCGGGCCAGTCTGTTGCCTGCAAATGTACATCCCAGGTGAAAAGGGGCATTTGTTTAGGAGTTCAAACAGAAACTAATCGCTCGATACTTATCTGGGGTTGAAAAGTAGTTAAATAGAACAGCAAAGACTGTAATCATTCCCGTGGCTATCTATCTACTAACACCGCTTGGGCACGCAGGTCCGTCAGACAGTAAGGTAGCTGAGGGAGGAAGGCACCTAAACCAGAGCGCTGGGTATTTTTACTGCTGTATTTCATGCCCAGTTCTTCTAGCTCCTCGTCTGAAGCCCGATAACGTTGCTCCTTCAAACATACCACATTCCGATAAAATAAGTCAGCTTTGAAAAAACAAAAAAAACAAAAAAACAAAAACAAGCCCAAAACAAACAAAACCCAGATGAATAGACACCACTAATCAGATGTAATGTAATCGAATGCTCTTCTTCATCTAATCTGTCTACTCTGTGTAATCTAGCTATTCTACCAGCTCCAGCATTTGTAATGGGCATGACATGGATTCAGATCTCGTATAATGTTATTTCAGTATTTTATTCTTACACGAGACTACAATTTGGGTGGCTACTTTGCATTCAAAACTCTTCATCAACTTTGTAAATGATATCATGTGCAAAGCAAAGCTGATCTGCACCTTTCTGCTACGTTTTAATTGCTACGTTTCGTAACGTTGCAGACAATTCTCAGAGCGTGGCACAAATTTTTAAACAGACAAAAGAGCAACAGGAATTTAACAGCAGAACTGCCCAGGATCAACAGCAAAAAAACAAAACCCACAAAGCTATTTGATAAGATCTGCCTTTAGACACAAGCTGGAAAGAGATGAAATCTTGTCGGCGTACCACACAGATACATTTTTATGTTTTCTAAAATGCAGAATGATTTCCCTAAAAACAAGTGCTTAAACAACGTCCACCTAGGTTTTCCCCAAAGAAAAACAAAACCTCGTCTTATTTTACAGGACAAGCAGGATTCACATATTAATGGACAAATCGGTCTGCCAGGTAAATGACAGCAGTGGAAAGAACAAACAAACCCTCTCATACAAACAAATATATTTGAATGTAATAAAAATGTTGACAACAGTTATGTGATTAAAGCAATTGGGTTTTTTTTTCATTTAAGGCCTTACCATTGGAATAATTTAAAATTAAGTGAGAAACACCAGCCCCTTGGGTTTTGCAGAAGAGATTTAATTTGTAGAAATAGTTGTGGGGTTTTTTTAAACGTAGCTATTTTCAACGTTGCAAGATAAAGCTCTCTTTTTTTTTTTCTAATTTTATTTTAAGAATAGACCCCATTTAGGATTTCACATTGTAAATCTCCCTATGTCTGAATGCTGTTACAAGGTTTGACAATGAAAGAATAATTCATGTCAGACAAAAAGAGCCCTTCAATCAGCTTCATGCAGCTTTTCTCCTGCAGGGCTATGCCAAAACGAATGTGGAATCCTGAACTGAACCATCCATCACATTTCCCGAGTCTTTCAATTAATGACACTGCAATCAGATCGATGGCGTGTAATAAGAAAAGAGCTTTGCATTTCTATACCTATTAATTCGCTGAGTAACTCCAGTGGTAAAACGTGACCAGAAAGGGAAAAGAAAAGAAAATTTCATCCTCCTAGCAAGATTTTTGGGGATGTTAAAGCCACTCTGTACAAGCCTCAGTTCTACATTCCTGTCTCACCCCAAGCCCTGAGTGCTCAAAGCAAAAATCACATAGGCTTTTTTGTTTCAAAGCAGGACAGTCTCCCTTCCAGACAGGTATTTCCTCTTCTGCTGCTAAGCACATGGAGCACTGAGTGTTTTCTAGGTAGGCGCTCTAGATTATAAAGAGGAGTCCATTTTTCTTCCAGGCTCAGACCGGTCAACCCCCACCGGAGTCCTGTTAGGCAGAAACGTCCTCTCTGCAGCCTGAGCCATGGAGGAGCGCAGTGCAGTCACTCACGGGGCAGGGCTCTGCAGGCTCGTTCTCCGGTACGAAGGCAGTAATTAGCGACAAAATTTCCAGATGACGGAACATGCCAAGGATGGAGTTACCTCACGCAGTGATTAACCTCCAACAAAACGAGGTGGGGGAGAGAGCTGGGCAGGGGGTGAGGGCAGCCGGGACAAAAAAAGTCTACCAGCAACCATGGGATGAAATTAGAGTGACCTCACGTCAGCGAACTGGCATAAGATTTTGGATCGATGACAAAAATTATCGAGGCTTTGCAGAATGGAGCTGCCAAGCACATTTCAATTCCCTTACTGCAAACGTTGTGGGTATTGTTTGGAGAAGCCGAACACTATGGGAAAGAGAAAACTGCAATTAACCACAACACTGCGATTATTAAAATTATTTCATTCCGAGCTGTCTTTTCTTCAAAAGGTAGCTTTTTGCCCTTAAAATGCCTGACTTGCAAAATACCCTCTCTTTGAACACCACGCAGCCGTGCATTTCCCAAAAAGCCACCGAATCTCTTGCTTCTGGGCCGTGCGGGGAAATCAGAGCTCAAACCAGAAGGCTTTACCACCTTGTTGCCGCCGAGCAGCTCGGAAGGAAGGAGTGATTTGGAAGACCTCCCAGGAGCCAAGGGTGGGTCGCGGGTGATGAGAGATGCATCTTGCCTACAGCAATGATCCCCTTGTGCTGCCTTGGACAGGAAACTGGACGTGAACTGCCCCTACCAATGTTGACCCCTTCCTCTGGAGCAGATGAAGCCTTCAATGTCCAGCCCTGACACTTATTTCAGCAGCTTTGGCTTTACCTCAAAGGAAAGAAGCTGCAGCTGTGATAGGAGATGGACCCGGGTCAAAACCTACAAAAAGACCTTCTTTTGGGAGCAATAGACTTTCAGTGAGGTTGTGTATTTTGGAAGTCTTCAGAAAGGGAAAAGAAATCTCTATGAGAGAAAACAAGAAATGGAACAACAGGAAACAAGGGAGGTTTTTCAAGGTTCACTTCACCAATCCTTTCAAATATCAAAGAGTGCTTTTAAAGGATCATTTCTGGCTTTGCCTCTTAGCATCTTTTAAGATCAAATTTCAGCAATTCCGAATTTCAGCAGCACCTTGGAAAACAAAAAACTTTGTGAACGCGGCATCTGAACGTACCCATCCGTGCCACACGTGGAGCCAGACACAGTCCGTAACCTGCGGGCCTGGGAGGGGAACCGAAAACACCACGGCAATAAGTGAGACGGGACAATGCCCATGAGCTGGCTTGCAAAATAATTGCAACTAAAGCACAGTGAGAGATGCCCACTCACTGGCAGACAAAGAACAATAAATAAATAAATCATGCAGAAGCAAAGACAATTCATTTACAAATAAAACACGAGAGTTGAATGCAGGCTGGAGAAATAGGAAAAAAGAAATCCAGGATGAGAAACCTGTAAAACTGAAAGGAGACTTTGACTAGGAAGCCAAATGAAAAATATTTATATTGCATGTCTCTCTATCTTGCCCTCACTCTACAGGGCACGTAAATGCACCCAGCCGTAGATGTCTCAGGATCCCACCACATTTCGGAAGAGCAGGTTTCCCAGCACAGTTGCAGCACGCATACCTCAGCTCATTGACCTCCGAGGTGCAACCAGATCACCTCTCCTGACTTACAGGACGCGTTACATCAACGACAACCCCAACTAGTTTTTGTGCGTATGCGAGCACCTATACCCAGGCTGCGGGAGTTGGGGGCTGGGGGGGTATTTCTGACATTATACAAGATTTTCACAGGGAATACGTGCCTGGAGATTTACAGCTCTGAACAGTGCCCTGCACTGTCCGGTTGCAAAGCACAGTATGTGCCCCACAGCTTAATAACGTACAAATGTCTTGCCTGCTAGCAGGTCAGGGAGAGGGGAGAGAGGGGTGCTGCCTCAAGCCATTATTTCAGCACTGGCTGCCTTCCAGGAACTAACAGAGCTTCAGAAGGCACAGGCAGGATTGCTTACATCTGCTTCCCTCTGCTGTAGCTGCAGACTTACACACCAATATTTTCTTTTTTCTTTTTTTAAATGGGTTTGGACAAGCTTTCAGTAGGTATTCTCAGGCTTCTTTTCCTCATCTCTCTCAATGGAGCTTTGGGAGCAACCACTGCAAATGAATTTGATAAAGAGAAGGCTTCTATAATTGTTTGTCTTGTTCGGTGGCTGGGGCAACGGCAGCATCTGCCCTCATGGTAATGCATCTGTCTACAAAAGCTGTGGAGCCTCTGTTAGCCCCTGTCAACAGAAAAAGTCAGCTACCTGTCTTGTTGCCATACAGGCAGGCACACAAAAAATCCACCTGGACTGCTCAAAGTCATGACCAAATCTAAGCTTTGGGAGTCAGACCTTGTCCAATGGGTGGGATGCATTTCTGGAAATTCAGCTACAGAAACACGAAGATTCAGCTACCAAGGTCCTGGGTTCAATCCCTACTGATCACGACATTTAAATAGTCATTATTCAATTTCCTCCTTTCTACTGAAATAGTAACTAAAAAGACACCTTTACAATGCTCCTGGTGCTCTAGCACATGATTAATACTACAATTAAATTTCAGCATTAAAACAATCAATTCAACAAGGACGCGGCTAGTCAGCCACCACCTATAAAAACTCCCTTGTGTCTCCTTATCTAGGAATCCTATCCCTTGCTTTCTCCAAATCTCTGTTCAAACCATAGTGCTGCAATCACTCCTTTCTGTCAAAATAAAAGTAGGTATATTTCAGTACCCGCATTTTATAAATAATTATCTAGCAGCACGATATTATTAAAAGGTAGATAAGAAAATTAAAGGAAAACCTGAAGGTAAGTGAGATCATAGAATCAAAGAATGGTTTGGGTTGGAAGAGACCTTTAAAATCACCCAGGTGCTAAAATATTCTGACGATGCATATGGGATTACAAGGCTGGGAGAGGTCAGACATGGTTTAAGTTCTCAACTAAGGGTGGGGATTTCCAAAAGCGGGACAATTCTACATTTCCTAGGCACCTAAATGAGACAGAGAGGTACAGGGTCCTTTTGAAAGGACAGTGAGCTGCCACTGGAATGAAAAAAGGTTGAGGAGCATCGGTTTAAGAGTCATAAAGGTCAGGGTGGGGTGGAAGGGTGATCCCAACTTCACATGCCTCATGATGCCATGGAATAAAAAAAGAGCACTTCAGTTTTGTTCTGGGCTCCCTCCACCAACTGATCTCATCCTCAGATAAAACAATAGAATCACATATACAAATATTGGCAGCGCTCAGCCTTGTTTTTCACTGCAAGCCCAAAGGGCACGCGGCAGTGAAATTGCAAGCTCTTCTGAGCATGTCTAATCAGCTCTGCCTGCCAGATTTTCAATCTCTGGTGGCCAGTTCTGTTCCCAATTTATACAAAAATGCAGCTTCTAGTACGCGTGGCGTTCTGAGGACAAGCTCCAGTCCTCAGGCCCATCTGAAACAGGGGAAGAACACACACGGAGGGAGGAGGCACAGAAAGGAGTTTATTAATCGGCCTCTCTTGATCTGCCTGCCGGGATCTCTACCCAAAGCCACGAGGCTTGGTGAGAACAGCTCTCCAATGGATTAATTTTTCCACCGTGCATCCTGGAGGTATAACCTTGGAGGTATGGCACAGAAGGTGGAAGACTAAACCATATCAGGACTCCCAGCTGCTCCACAAGTCAGTGAAATTTGGAGGCTGCTCCACAGCAGAGAGCAAGAACCACCACCCTACTCCCTCACTCATCTGTCCCACCCAGCTCAGAAAGGGGTGGACAATAGTCCATCGTCACCAAGACAGAAGCAATTAGCTCTTTTTCCCTGCATCAGGGGTGTTTCTCAGTCATTTAATTAACACCAATAATTCAGTAGCGCCAACTTGTTTTTAAAGAAGGACAAGCGTGCTTTTTTTGCTGTTGTTTGGGGTTTTTTCACAAGACTTGTGTAAGTGCCTACAGAAGCTATAAAGATTTTCAGACATATCCAATAGATGGGCCCTATTTAAAACACAATGAAACCCCACTAGGCCTTTATCTGCATCTTTCAACAACTAAACAACTTTTAACATATCAGCATTACACATTTAGGGCTGACACTGTACTCATATAACTTTTGACGTAAAAAATCGATTGCCAAAACCATTCACGTAGTCTCCCTCTACAATGCATGGAAAGAACAACACTTCCAATAGGCAATTCACTTCTTCCTAACAGGATCTAAAATAGCTAACATCATTCACCCTCGGACATGCCCCCTTCTCTCCGCTGGTTAGAAAGAGATCCTGACTGACCAGCATAGCCCTAAACTATTCATTTTTAGACATTTAAAATCAGACAAGATTAATCCTCTCCAAAGTGTCCAGCAGTTGTATGACTAACATTGGCATTTCCTACAGGGATGTAGCAGCCTAAAATTCATAAAACTCTTGAATATCCTATGTCATTTGAAAATAACACATTTCAAAAGCCCGAGCCAGTATCTCAACTGTCCCACACGACTTTCTGACATACAAACTGCTATGCCTCATGCATTCCTCTAACATCTCAGAAGCGGAAACTTGTGAGAAAGAGGTTATGGACAATGTTATTTATGCTACTGAAACAAATCCCTTCTTAATTTTAAGTGCTTAATCATTTTCTTGTGTCTGTTACTTTGGTTCTCAGTTTCTTATTATTCTACTACCTCTACTACACTTGTAGATGTACACACACATATAAACATATGTATTTGGTCTCCAGATATGAAGACAACTCTTACAAAAAGGACCTTAATCTTAAATAATGCCAGGATACAGAAAAGAAAAAAAAAAAAAATCTATTTACATTTCTGTGGGCTAAGAAATAAGTCTTATTCACTCAAAAGCTGAGAAGTGGGATAATTTGAGGTACTATCAGATGCTCATCAGATTTATGCCAATGGTAAGTGAGTCTTAACTGCAAACACAGACATATCAGTGTTCTTGTAAGTCAGCTGCTGCATGTTTTAAAGGGAAGTCACCTCTCCTCCAAGAGTACATTAGTCACATGTAAACTGTTGAACCTGGAGAAATAAAACTTTCCTGATGGTCACAGTAGTTGCCCTATGGAAGGCTTTATTACCCTTACATTAGCCTGTAAAATTACCATTATTATTCAACTCAAAACTAACCACTGGTGTTTCGGCTCAGCAGCCTTCTGCAGCAGAATACAACAGGCTGACCATGCCCTGTGAGCATGATTCATACCTTCGAAGGCAGAATATAAGGATTATATGCCGCTTTGGCTCACTGGAGGATGTGCATGAGTCTAAATACCTGTGTATTAGAGTTCAAGAGAAACAGGGGTTTTGGTTCCCCTCAAAGTACTCTGAGACCAACCACATTTGGTCTGAAGTGGATTTACCAAAACCTTATATTCGAGTGGAAATCTGATTAGATTAATATCCTCTAAACAGTTTTTGGCATCTAAGCCCCTACATGGAAAAGATGACCCTACGGAACAAACACGGGGAGTTTGAACTCTCCAGGTTACCTTGAGCCCTTACACAGAGATCGGAGGCCAACCACGCCAGAGGAGCTTGATATAAACTGCTGTCTGTTTCCCAGACACGTTCAGCTATTTATACCAGCACTAAAACTGGCTACTGGGCCATCGTATGATTTTCCAAGTTTTACAATCCAGTTTCTTTTAGGAATCCACCTTCAGAACGTGTGGTAAGAAGAGGATACTGTAAAACCAGTGTTAACACTCTGTAACTCACGTTACCTATGAGCTTGCTCAGACCTCAAAGCAAATGCCTGAAGAACCCCTTGTAAGCCAAGTTTAGCCTGGTGTAAGTAGGTGGTTTCACTAAAAGTACTGAGGTTTTGGCCCAGTTTTTCAATGGAAAATCTGGTACAATGAAGCCTGCAGAACTGAAAAAAAAACATATACAAACCGTGATCGGAGACTTAGGTTTCTAAACCGTATTGAGGTTGCAAAAACAAATTGACATCAACATATGGGGTAAGTCTGAAGATGCAGCAAACATTCACATATGTGAGAAACTTTGGCACGTAAGAGCCCCCATTAAATTCAAATATACAATGCACAAGATTAAAGTTATTCAGAGGCATTAGTGTTTGCAAGATCAGACCCTGAGATTTCTCTGTGTAGTAACAGTTACTTTAGGTTTAATCTGTTATTGCATTAATATCTATAAAGAGCATATATAAATACAAATCAGATGGCAGCTGCAGTCTTACTGAAGAAAAACAAAAAGATTGGAGGGCTAAGGGGGAACTAAAATTTCCACAATGGCAATTTCCAATGCCACGTATTTTGAGATTATCATCCTGCTCAAACTGCAGCTAATTTTTTCATACACAGTGCTCACATATATACATGAGAACAAAGAAGGCAAAGAAATTAATCTGAGAAAGAGAAGGACAATACTGATGGGAAAAATTGCTTCAAAATGGACAGATTGCCCTTACACAGGAGCAAGTGATAGTCTTAAGTATGGCAACCCCCTCAGATTTCTGTGAAAAGCCTGATGTGCTCTACTTAACACTTAAGAAAATGCACTAGGGAATAATGTCCTCTAATTTATTTTGGCTACAGTGATCTTCATCTGTGCTTCTGTTAATCTCACTCTGAAGATTTCAGGGTACTTTTTAACTAGAGACTGACTCATTCTCTAGCTGCCTAGTAGTTAATCTGCTCAGATATTTCCCCAAATAACCATCTGCTCTACCTTGTATTTGTTTCACTCTCTATCTTAGTTCTTGGTCTGTCCTGCTGGCTTATTCAGCACTCTTTAAATTTCTCCTCTGGCCTTATGTCTGGTTGCTTATATTTTGGACAGACAATAGAGGTGATACAGGCCATTATTCATGAGAAGCTTCAAGTGTAACGTGAGAAACATCTCATCTCCTGACCCCTGTTAGCATAAGAATTGCTGATAAAATTCTGGACTGAAAGAGAAGAATCTTCTGGGAAAAATATAGGCAAAAGTTTCACTTGAGAGATAGGTTTTTTAAGAAGAATCCAGATTAATTCTCTGCCTAAGGACCAGATCTAACTCCTAGTGCAGTTACTGGGAATCTAGAGAGGTAGTGCAAGAGAGACCTTACATGCTTGCAAAATTTTAAAATTAAGAATATTTTTTGCCACCCCTACAGCTCTGTGCTCTTGCATTTTATTTTCTTATCCAAGGATCACAAAGTGATTTGCACACTTCAGTGAATTAAGTCTCACAACACTCCTGGAGAGGGTGTAAGTGTAGTTCTATCGATTCCACATCTGGATCACCCAAGTTAAAGATTGAAGCTATCTCCTTGGATCATGCTTTTTCATGCATCATCAAGTTACCAAGTTTTAACCAGTTTCAACTGATTTTAACAGAATTACATATGAAAGTAGTTGGGGTGACACAGCGGAAAAATCAGACATAGCACATACTTTGGCACATCCTCTGCCAAAGGATCATCAGACGCTAAACTGAGAGCACATCTGATCATAGAGAGCACACTATGGAAACAGTAGAGTATATATCTGCAATTTAGAAGCAAAGACAGGAACTGACCCGCCCTACTCTCTGCTGATGTACCCATGGAAAACCCAACCCGTAGATAGACAGGTAGACAGACAGATGCATTTGTCCCGAAGCAACAAATGCCACAATATACCTACATAAAATGCTGAGGACCAAATTCTTTCTAACAAAAAATTTTCAGAGCCTATTAACTTTATCCCAGTTCATTCAATTTACAGATGTATCAGTGGCTCCAGCAATTTTGTGTCACATTGGCTACAGAAATCAATACCGTTAACACTGTCCACGTGGAGCAGCAGAACACAACATTGAACTGGAGGTCCAGTGGAGTGGCACGGACCTTACCCAGAAGGGTATTGGATAGCTTAGAAAGGCAGACACATCCATGGGACAATTGTCAGTAGGAAGAAGTGTCATGCTGCTTGCTGAGATAGGATGAGACAACGTGTTTAGGAAACCCATTCTACCCTGTGTACCCTGCAACTGGGATTAATTATGTGACTGAAGTTCTTCCACATCTAGCTTTGGTGATTCTAATCACAGTTTCTTTTTCCTTTTCCTCGTTTGCTTTGAGACACTGTATCAATCCCAAGTAGACTCACAAGTATTGGTGCTATTTGTAGTGCCACTGGGTATTATTTCACACCAAAGTTGGCACAACTGGCATCAATGGAGTTGCCTTAGCAGAAGAAGAGCACTAGGCCTACCAACTTCATTTGATTTATATGAGGTATACAGACAAGATAATGTGTCATATCTCAAAGTGGCAGAGAGATGTCCAGTCTGTCAATTCTCTCTCTCAGCTTTAGCTAGTGGAACAAACCAAAACTGAGATGGTTTATGTGCTGACTCACCGCATGATAACAGACTAGAGGACTTGCACACAAACCTTGCTGAAGCTCTTTAGCTGAACACTCATCACATCAGAGCACAACCCTTTAAACCGCATCTGTCCTCCACAAATATTTAAAAGGTTGATCATGCATCCAAACTCAACAGGGTGAGACCTGGCACAGATGTAAGGGATGCTAATGAGTCAAAGCAACTTGCAACAGATGGTCCCACTACGTCTAACTGGAGCCCAAAGGGTTTGTCACCCAGCCACGCACAGGATTCCCAGGATAGCCTCTGTGCCTCCAGTGCACGATCCCAGAGATGAATCCAGGATGGTTAGCTCAAATCTGAGGTGAACATGGGCCAGCAACAGAAGGGGATCACTACCCCTTTGAAGATTTTTCAAATGCGTTGGAGCCCAATTCTGACAAGCCATTTAACTGCTCAGCAGCACAAAGCTGTGAATAATAACTCACACATTTGAGAACCTACACAAAATCACCCCTGAAATGCAGCAAGCTCTGCCATTAATAACATGCAAGCACTACAATTTTAATATTATACTGTACCAATACTATTTAAAATCTTACATTCATGAAGGGGAGGTGCTACAGTCGGGTGGAGTGAGATGCAGAGGTGCATATTTTGACCCAGGATATAAATCATGTCTGTGTCGGTCACAGACCACAATAGTTCTCAGTTTTCAGGCTAGTTTTCAGTGCACTAGATCTTACCGGCTTTCACCAGTGTACTTGATTCAGCACAAACTAAACCAATGCTACTTTAAAGGAAAAGTATTAAATAAATGGCAAACAGCAAAGCAAATGGGCAATTAATATTCTTGGATGGATGAAAGGAAAAATCTACATGTACATACTCAAACTATTCCAAAACAAAATCTAAACATACTGAGAAATGTTTATAGATGTTCAAACTGCTAATGGCATGCAAGAGGCTTATCTTTCAAATATCATAGGTCAATGAAAAGGAATATGTGAATTTCCAAATGTTCCTTGCTTGGCTGATCCATCAATATGATAACTAATACATACTTAAACTCCTCAATGTACTCCCTGAAATTAAAACAACCAGATAGCACAGAAAGAGCTTAAATAACCATTATCAATGGATTTCAGATAAAAATCAAGAAATAATTTCAGAAAGATCACCCAACACAATCAAATGAAATAGCTTTGGAAATGGGTCAGGGAAGTGTGAGCTGGCAACCAATTACATTTCGTATGCAGAGGCAGTTCAGCAACAAAAAGTCTCCCCAGATTAAAAGCCTGACAAAGTTGGTCCAAACTACACTCCTCACTAATTGACGGGGAAAAAAACCTTCAGTAAACTAACAACTTTCTACTTACCAACAGCGTTCACGATAGAGTGGATGTTTGCTCAGAGATAGGGTCTGGGTAGAGGCTGCATCTTTTCTCTCCTTGTTCTGTGAAATCAGGAAAGGCTACTTAGCGGTCCCACCACCTCCCAACCTACACACCACACACACGCAGGGCAGCACACGCTCTCCTCCTCACCCCATAACGTGTCCCCAACAAATGACAGCACCGGAGGCAGGATTGCTGGGCATCCTTGTGCCAAGTACAGGCTAACAGAAGCTCAAGGTGCCTGTACCACAGCGTTGCCCACACAACCACACAGCACTCCTGACGTGGGATGTTTTGACATACACATGGAGTTAGGCAAGCTGACTATGTCTGCATTAAAGCTTAAGGGAGAAAATAGAAAAAGATGGGAATGCTTACATAGGTTTACAAGTCACCAGCAGTTTAAAGGCATTTGGGGTCCTAAAGATATAGTGCTAGGAACCTCACTGAATCTCCTGCAACACTGAAACACTAAATTCCTGTTTATTTCAAGAGACGCTAGACACCAAGTCTTTCCTTTGTTGTTTGCTTTTATCTCATTTTCAACCTATCCCCGTCATTATCAACTGAACACTTTTCAAATTGTGGCTCTTAAGCACTTTTTTTTTGTTTGTTTAAAATAGGACTTGGAAGTCCAAGTCATTTACATGCTCTTGTAAATGCGACCCTGCTCTCAGCAGAGAGGAGAGTCCCAGAAGACTACACTATGGAAAAGAAACACACAGTATGGGAGAAAGGAAGGAACGCCATCAAGGAATTAACGTGTTGCCTGCATGACAACACTTTACAGGTTTCACGTGTGGAAATGCAGAAACGCTTACACTTTCCTTTATAAATGATGTTGTTATTTTAATTTTAGTATCATTCAGAGGGTCCAACTGAGATTAGGAAGCCTGAATGCTACAGACACACTCCTGTCACTCTACAATCCAGATCCTTAAGAAAAATACCAAACACTACTCAATTCACCACAAAAACACGTAACTTGGGAACACTGGAAGAGCAGTCTCACTAATTAGTTTGAGGGAGGGCATTTCAAAACAAGGCAATTGAAAGCATGGGTCAAGGTTAGCACTGAATTCGTACATGTGAAGTTTGAGAGGAAAAAAATGCTTCTCTCTGGGCGTATCTTCCTGTTAATCTTGTTTCGGTGCTGGCTGCCCCGTCTGCCTCTCGCACTCCCCTCTCTCCTGGGCGGAACCCTGCAGCTCTTTGATTTCCTTTCGTATTTGCAGCTATGTCATTTCTGGCTGACCCTTTCCAAACCTCGGATGTTTTCCTCTCGATGCTGCAGGAGCATTATGTACACTTATCTAGAGACCAGCCTGGAGCTGGGCTAGTCTTAAGGCTTTGAGGGTCTTCAGCAACTTTTTGACAATTCTGAGAGTTTGGGGAAACCAGGAGGAAAGATGAGATCCAATTTTCCCGTAATTTTAGCTTTCATTTTGCTTTCCCCCCACATGCACCCAGAAAGATAACACCACATATTTTTCTGGCTGTAGAGCCATTGCTGTCTTGGATAATGGGACAGTTGCTCGCAAACATCAGTTACTGAAAATCATGTACAAAATTGTCTTCTCTCCAATTCCTGCTCTTCTCTCCCCCTCCACACAGAGTCTCTTCTAAAAAGAGCACAAATGACTACCATTAAAGATGAGGCTTGTGGGTTGCGAAGTTTTGGCTACTTTAAAAATCAGACAGACCAAGTCAGCTCAGCTCAGCTTAAACTACAGAATCACAGGAGATGGCCAGGCCACCACGGGCTTTTGCAGAGAGGAGCCCAAGCCACATGTCTGCACTATGGTTTAAAACTTCAGGGTTTTCTTTTGGGGTTGCTCAGACCTAGGTAGATGGTTTGGCCTGTTCTCCCACGTGAAATGTGACTCCTATATTGATGTTGCCTTTGGGTGTTTATGGGAGCTATCAAGATACGTTTCAGTTACTGGGCGAGCAACCCCTGATAATCAGTATTCCCACAGGATGTTTCTCATCCTTGATTCCCAGTGCACCAGAAGTACCATCTTATCAGCTCTCCTGAAGTGTTGCAGCGACCCACGCTGCTTGTGCCTGTGCAGGACTGGTCAACAGTTCCCCACAAAAACCTCAGCTGGAATCACTATGTACACCAGAAGACAGACCATGC
Source organism: Aramus guarauna (assembly GCA_013400195.1). Classification (NCBI taxonomy): domain Eukaryota; kingdom Metazoa; phylum Chordata; class Aves; order Gruiformes; family Aramidae; genus Aramus; species Aramus guarauna. The sequence continues at coordinate 222,908 of VXBL01006169.1, read as the reverse complement.
ACATAACCTAGAAATGCCACCCATGAAAGCCTAGACAGCCTCATCTCATACAAATGAAAGTTCAATGCCCTCTGTTAATGTTACTGAAGCTTACTCACTCAAACATGGCATCATCCATATTGTGCTCAAAAGCCTACCAATACAATGCAAAACCACCACTTTCAGGTGTTAGCTGCTTTGAAGGGGCTGGAGCAAAATACATTAGTCCTAAACATCTTGGGTTTTCCAAGGAGAAATATTTCCATGAACAAATGAAGAAAACGGACTCCCAGGGCCCCTCATAAATTCTGGCACAGAAAGGCATGTGCTTCCATTGAGTACATTTCAGAACAATATTTCCTGAGGCATTTCTGAATGGTATTGATTTACATGCAAAAGATTATGTCTGCAGCCATGCAAAAGGACTGGACGACAAAGGTGAAAGAACAATGCATCAAGAAACAAATGTAGACCTTTTTTCTTCAAGTTAATTAAAAGAAACTAGGTCTGATTCTCTTTGTTTGACACCAGTAGGATACCATTCACTGCTCAGGAGTTAATCCTGATTTACTGCAGCAAATCAGAGAGATACGCGCTCAGCATATGAGCCATTCTAAGTTGCAATCAGACACAGACTTCAGCACAATGCTCCCTACATCTGCAACAAACTCAGATCAAATTTTACTAATCACCTACCTCTTTTCAATCCATTATGTTGACCATTAAGATAATCATATGAATTTGTAAGTCTGAGATGGGAGAGCCATGTGAGCCTCCATGGTTGTGTTTCTATGGAAACAATTCCCCTGGCATCTTCGGTCCACATTCGGTATTCCTGTCTGACTGTTCGTCTCATTCACACACTCAAAATCCCCATTTTCCAAACACTCATTTCAGGATGGCTATGTTTTCTTCTTTTTTCTATTCATCCATTGAGCTGGATAGCACAGGGATGATGAGGTATCTAGCAGGTCACTGTGCCCCACTCCTGTCCCAGAGAAAGCAGGATGAGGGCAACAGGGCAGCACAATCTCCATAGGCCCTTTTAGCGCTCTTCCTTTTTTTGATGCAACTGGCAAGCCTGAAAATCAGTCCTAATTATGTTTTAGAAGTTGGGCCGCTTTCATCCCTCAGTGAAGATCACACATGAATTACAATGGAAACCGATATCTGTAGCAACTTCCACCCAGAAGCTACCAGTCTCCCATCTCCTTCCTCTGCTCTTTGGCAGCCTCACCCATCTCGTAAGAGCAATCACTTCTGTAAAGGTGGCAGCTTCTGAACTCCATGCACGGCCAAGCCACACCGCACTTCAGCCCTGGGACAGAGTAACTCCCTACCCAGCTGGAACAAGGAGCGTGCAAGGGAGCCAGAAATTAACTTCTCGGTTAAAATTTGGCCATAATGCTTCAATTAACGCTCCATCATTATGAAAAGTACCACATCCCAAGCAACAGGGCCTCCATCACTTCCCTTCTGAGACTATTTCGCAGTACAATGGGCTTCACACTTAATTTTCCTAAGAGTCAGCCCACGGTTTTAATTGCTCAGTCTCACTGTAATTCAGTCCCTGTGGACCATGGGGAACAATTCATTCCTTGTGTCTGCAGAGTGGCCACCATCTTGATCAGCTCAGCAAGGACGGAACTCGGGGTTTGTAAGGCTGAAAACATGAGCCACTATACCCTGCTCCTCTGTGCAAATGGTTCACAGAAGGAGGCATGTCATATACATCCCCTATATATATAGGGGATTACACCTGAAGCTTCTCAGTACTTCTCATGGCAATGTCCCTCTATTTTCTGGGACCACGTTAGACTTTGCTGGCTTAAAAGCTCTCTGCATTTGTGCAAGAGCAGCTGAAGAAAAAGGTAACAGAAGTGTCCTTTCGGTCGGTCCGTCCTTTTGCCAATATACAGTAAGAAGATTGTACGCTTTCTGGTACCGGCTCTGCTCGCTAGCACTCTTGCTAGGCATCAGCAAAGGCAGAGGCACTCCAGAAGGAAGATGTCCAAATATCTTCTGCATTTAACCACTCTGTATTCTGAATATACCAGGAATTAACTTGCAGGAGTTAAAACACCAGTTGCCTCCCTAAACTACTGCTTCCACTCCTGCTGTTGCCAGTTTTAAAAACGCGCAAGGGGCACATTTTTAGACAGTATAATTTGGCACAGATCCCTTAGCTCCATTGTTTTCACTGGAACCGCGGTAAGTTACACCAGATGAGGATATTGCTCTAAACGATTTTGCTTTAAAACAAACATACAAACAAAAACAGGTTTAGACAAGACCGGGGATTTTGAAGCTGCATTCCTGTCTCCAGAAACTTCCAATGACTTGCAGTAGTCTTTGCTTCACCAAGCCACAAATTTGTAACGCCTTTAATCTTTCCATGTAAGTCAGTTCCTCTACTCCCTTAATCGTTTTTGTTGCTCTTCTCTGAATTCTGTCCAATTTACCACACAGTACAGACTACATTACATCTGAAAGGCCAGAAGTATGGTGTACAGAAGCTCATTTTCAAATTCTATGACCTCAATTCTTGGGAGGATTTCAGAGACCAGACACCAGGCTATAAATGAAGAATGTGTGCCCGTATAGCTGGGTAATTTAAATGCATTTTCTGTGAATAAATCTACTCGGTACTTTCTTGATCTGTACAATCTTCTGCCATAGGGGCCTAACATAAAAATACTTCAAAGGCTCTAACAAATTCCCTCAAGATGTGATCTTCAGCATTTCAAAAGCTGAAAGACATAGACAAGGTTTAAAGTGATCATGATATATTTTCAAGGTAACACTCTTCAGCAACTCCCGTTCACCCATTTCTTGAAAGTGAAATAATATCCCCTCTCTCTACATATATCTTTTTAACTTATTGACTATCTTATGAGCAATGCAAAGATGAAGTGAATTTGACTTTTGGTTAGGGTTTACTATACCTCATTATCTTTAAATGAAGCACAGCAATGCTTCCTTCCTTCAAATAGCTACTAGACAGTTCCAAATGGAAATCCTCTAGCCACAGACCCTCACCACTTCCCTTGCCTCTTGCAGCACTAAAAAAGTTTAGATTTGGATTCGAGTTTCAGCCCCAATCTCTCTCCCCATGTTGAGCTGAAACAAGACCCTGCGTAGTAACACTTTTCTGAAAGATTATTTTTATGTTACACTTCGGTCCCATCTCTGATATTAATTTTACAGCTTGAGCTTTAAGCCAAAAGATATTTTGAAACTGGTGCTCTTGGCTGAAACCAAGATTCCTCATGTCCTCCAAATAGTTTCATAACAAACTCTCCTAGACTGCAGCATATTTAATGAGAATTCAGATGATCAATTGCAGCCCGCCTTGCACGGTTAACTCAATCAACAAACTACTAATGACTCCAGCATGTTACAGCTTTTTTGGCTAATGAGAACCGTATTGACCAGATTTTTCCCGTTCTCCCAGGATCAAACGCCAATATGGAACGAGTTCTGGTACAACTGTAACATTAGCCTGCAAGCAAAACGCTGACCAGCAATAGCAGGACACAGCCTGAGTGTCATTAGGGAGCAAAAAGATCTCCCAGACTTGTGAGCCAGCCTTTCCGAACCCTTCCATCGCATGGGTCCGTCTGATGAAACCAAAGCCCTGAGAAACGCAGAGCTGCAATGCAAGCACGGAGCTTCCACCTTGGTGCACAGCGTTTTGAGACAGAAAAGCCTTTTGTTCCCCACACGCCGGCTGCACCCCTGCCTGTCCCACCACTCCTCCTCCTCCTCCTCACTGCGTTCTGCTGCCATTGGGCTGCGGGATAATTTGTAGCAGGTGAGAAGTAAATACGTTCTGTTTCCTCTTTCGTTCACTTCTGTGCTGCCTGTTGCTGCAATTTACCCTCACCTCCATTTCTTCTTCCCTCCTCCTTCAAACAGAAGTCAACTGACCATTTTCTGTATGGAAATCTAACAGCTGACCATGCTCCAAGTGAAGAGCAGTATTTATTGCAGAGCCTGAGGACTGAGATGGGACACAGTTCATCGAGTGTTATCTTGCCTGTTACCAACCACTGTTAAATAAAGATTTGCTGCCATGGAAAGAATTCCAGTGACTTCAGTCATCTTTGGACCAGGGCTTTGTTTCCTTCCAAAATAACCTTAATTTTCCGGTACAGTCTGATTTCTAAAATGACCAATTTCCAAAACAGACTTTCCATTCTGTACCCTGGAGAAAATGCTGCAGTCTGACCCATTTCTCTCTGTCAAGAGGAGACCTTGGTTCTGGTTTTCTCCGCACTATCATTCTGCTGGGTGACAAGTTACTTCCTTCCTCCAGTCCTTCACTTCCCTCTATCAAACAGGGATAACACTGAATGCTTTGTCCTCTAGGAAGTAAAACTGCTACAGGAAAAAAAAAAAAAAAACAAAAAACCAAAAAAAAAACCAAAACAAAAAACAGATATTATTTTGCTTTTTATCAGCTTCATGCTGCACCACCTGAGAGCTGCTCACTGTGACATACCCAGCTGCAATCAAACCAAAGCAAAAAGTAGAAAAAACCACTGGGTAAAAACAGGAGAGAGAAGGAGTAAATGTAAAGTAGGAGTTGACTTGTGAATTAACTGGAAAGTGTCAGTTCTCCAAAGCTTCTTTTCAGACTAAGCCAATTTGCTCGTATCATTTTGAACAAAAATCATGGAGAATGTGCACAGTTCATCAACAGGGACTGTGTTCCTTCCCCTTAAGAGGTGTTCCTATGCAGTTCTCTCCACTTTAAAAGGCTTAAATATTAAATATCATTCAGCCAAGTCATAGTGGGGGTCCACGCTTGACTTCATTCCTCTCTTAACAATGTCCTCAGGCCAGCCGCCAGGAATTCAGACACTTAATAACTTCCCTGGGCTGAGAACTCTTCACCTCGGGCATGCTCTCCTCTTATCTACAGTGGGAAATGTTCCCGTTCGTTTCATGGTCCGCTCTGACCACAGCACTCCCTGCTCCACTGACTTTCTCCTGCATTATTCTTCAGGTTCAAACTTCCCAGCCTCACCTGCAGGTCCAGGCACACCTATATTCTGGTGGCTTCCTACTCCCTCTTAACTTAGCCTTAGCTTTCACCCTACAACATCTAAACACCTTGTCCCCTTCTCCTACGCTGACGTCCGTGTCGTCTTCTGTACCACCATCCTCTCCCTTGCCAAGGCTGATCCACGGAGCTCTGTGACTCCGCTATGGTGACCAGTTCTGATAAAGGATCTGTTACTCAGCCTTGCATTTTTAATGCTGAAGGGCCTTGTTTTAAAGCAGTATTTCTAACAGTATGCATATGCATTCAGCTTTGCACGAGCAATCCCAGTGACTTGTGAGCAGAAGCTGGAGCTCCGCGTTCGCTAGCAGGTTGCTTGGAGTGTGCTTGGAGGTTCCTGCACAAACACTGATCGTGTTTCTCTCCTCCAACCACTTCACACTCCTTTCCATCCTCCTTTTTTTCCAAAGGATGCAAGCCAACTAGATAGAAATGGCCACCAGAAATGTGCTTTCACTGATTTATTCAGTTTTAATCTCCTTCCTCCCCTCGCCCTGTACAAAAAGTTTACAAAGAAAACTTCAGACTTGGGTCCAAAACTCTGATTTAAGCCCATTCTTGTCCACTGCTAGCAGATAGGAGCTATTCCCTACCAGCATGGCTTAAGAAATGTCCAAGTCACTCTAGGCTTTATTCTGCTGGGCATCAAGAAGCCAGTTTTTGAAAGATATGACTGGCAATGCCTGGGTGTGGCTGCAATCTAAAGTAAATTAAAGTTACGGTAAAAATAAATTTGCCACTGCTCTTGGTTTTCTTTTGTAAATGAAATAGAGCATTAGTACAGCCAGTTTTTGTATTACAGGACTCCTTCCTCAGACTGCTTTTAAGTTCATTAAGTTCTAGCTCCAGGAAGAAAATGGTAGAATTTGATTTATTGGTAGAGGGGAAGAAGGATGAAGTAAGCAATAAATCTAGTAACAGCGGTGTTACTCCAGCTCGCTGCAAGCCAGACCCAAGGAGCACCCAGATTCCAGTCCAAGATTAGCACATATATCTGATGTCCACGGCAAGCCCTCTCCTTGCTCTGTGCCTCGGTTTCCCTGCTCAGAATAAGATGATGCTATCCGTGAAGCTGAATTCCATTACATTTGGCAGAGACATAAAAATATAAAATTATGTACTCACAAGCAAATCCATGGAGACAGTGTTATCAAGCAACACAGTTCTATATGAAGTATGTCTCTAGGATACATACAAAAGAACCAGCGTGAAGGCATTAGGATAGACCTACAGTTACGACCCTGTCTTAGCCCTCGAGGTATTTTGTTCTGTTACCGACTCTGCCACAGGCTCCCTGGGTGAGCCTGGGCAAATCATCAAATCTTTCCCCATCTGCACAACAGAAAAACAATCCATCCCTCCTTGTTTTCTTCCTCCTCTCAGGACCACTGACATTACAATCTCTCAGGGCCAGAAAGTGGCTCCTCCTGGATATGCTTGCAAAACGGACCTGACAGAGCCCCAAATTCAGCTGCTGGGCTACCAAAACAAATAATGGGCCACCAATACAATTAATATTGCACAGACCCAGACTTACAGGCAGAAAAGAAGGAAACTGCTTACCTAGAATGGATTATTTGTGACTTCTGAAGCAAATATAAGAAAATTAATGAAGTTTCTGCCTGGGTATTTTTTGTCTCTTTTTTGCCTTCGAAGACTGGAGAGGAATGACTAGAAGGTTCTCTGGACAAATCAATGAAACGAACACCCAACAAATGACCTTTCCTCAGTGTCTTATAAGTACCTGTCAACTTCAGGAGTGCCACCACAATTGAATGGAGAGATTTAAAGCCAGACTATTCATTAGAGAGCAAACTATTATTCTAGAGACTTAAATGAATTGGCTACTGGCCAGCCTTCCTTACAGTTTAGGTACCACTAGTAAAATGGAAAGTGGCTGCTATTTGGTTTGCACAAAAGCACGGAGGAGAAAAAAGTCTTTGAAGAGGAACAAGAACCAGGCTGTTCAACTGACGATGGTCTGACATCCTCACAAGATGGCTTGAAGGGTAAGCAGATACACAGCATAATCGGGGAACCATGAAAACAAGCAGAAGTCTGTAAACACCAGAGATAGCCTCTATTTTATGGCATCACTAACAATAAACCAACTAAGCGCACTATAATGAATGCATTCATAAAATAAAGACACTGGGAGGGTGTCTCACTAACTCCAGTTTTCTTTTATACAGTAGATACTACTGACTTGCCATATGCAGTTCTGAATTAAAAGCCAAATTATTATCTTCTCTGATATAGCTCCCATTTGCATTAAATGCTAACATTTCAAAGCAGGAGTTACAAACCTCACCATTAATCATCTGTTTTGTATCAAGTGATATGTCACCTTTATCTCCCCAGAGCCCTTTTCTCAGGATAACCTTCTTCTCAAGTTCCCCTTTTAAAACCATTATTTATGATGACTAGGACAAAAGCAAAGGGGACTAACACGAGCTCTGTTAGACAGCATCACACGTGTCTGTACAGTACAACCAGGAATAGCACCTTAGCTAGCAGCAAGCAAGCCAGCCTCCGAACACGAAGAGCACAGCTGTATTGGTTCTTCATCACTCTCAAGTTAAGTAACGCTGTTAGTATGCCCACAGGACACTGAAACAGAGCTATTAGTATTGTATTACTACATAAGAAACAACCTGCAGGAATATCAGAATTAAAAGTCTAATATGCAGAATGGACAGAAAAATTGGGGGAGCAGGAGTAAGTAGCCTCAGACCGCACCTTTTTCCAAGTCCCCATCCATGCTTTGTCCCTTCCCCATGGTTAGAGCAGCTAGAAACCCTTGAGGTGGCAACACTGAATTTTGCTTAGCCTGCTGAGGAACCCTAAGTTAGTTCTGGGTGACTCTACTCTGCAAATACACCAGAATCTTACAAGTTTACTTTCTTTAGTCTCACCACGAAGGCAGCAATTAAAACTGTGCAAGTCAGTTTTCTATCAAAAAGTATCGAGCTACTTGGACAGACATAATTTTTAATATGTCGCTTAGTGCTTCTAATGCACAAGAGTGGCACATCATTTTCTTTTTCATTAAAGCTGGCTCTAATACTTGCTAACAGCCCTTGGTGAAATATTTTAACACAGTCTCCATAACTTCTGTCAAACAGCTGGTTAAGATTTACCCTGCTATTGCTCAAGAAGTAGAAAGACCATCGTACTGGGCAAGAAAATGAAAAGTTATATCAGCAAGAGAGCATTTGTACAAGCTAATCTCCCCATGTCACTGGTGCCTGTGGTGACAGTCAACTTGATCAGGTCCTGTGGCTCTAATCTAGAGAAATAGTATGCAAAATCCTCAGGCACTTGGACGACTCTGAAGCTCCATGCCTTCTAAAAAGTTTTCTCGAGTGAAATAACCTCCTTTTGCAGATGGCAAGTTTTGAAAGATGAAGGAGATCTCATTACTTCATCACTTTATCTCTCTACAGACCTCATCCAGATCCTCAACACCACCGCTACAAAAATCTGCTAAAATATGTCCAAGACGTTCTTGCTACTACACATACAAGTGGCTCAACTTGCCTTAAAACATAAATACAGAGAGTTGCCTACCATTCCGTACCCCATTTTTTCTGACAGCGACACACAAAGTGCTATAAGGAAGCCTGATGTTTCTTGCTGTCCTCCTCTTCTCCCCCACGCCGCAAGATTTTGCAGATCACAAAGCAAACAGTGCTTTCCGTGCTCTGTTCCTAACCTCTCTGAGAAGTATGTGCTTCAGATCCTGCCCTCCACATTTCACCTGGCTGGCTTTCCTGCATTTGGGTTGTGTTACCTCAGCATAGGTCTTTTTCAGTTCGGTTGGCTGGGAAATAGGCATTTATATTAGTAAGATCTCTGACAGATGCCATCTTCCCCTTAGCTTTCCAAGACGTTTCTGCTACCTTCCTGCCACTCTTTTATTTACTCATCGGTCCATTTGAAAACTTTCTGTTCTCCGACACTTTAGCGGAAGCTTGCGGTTACTTATGGTTTTAAAAACGGAAGGGTGCATTTCAGATGACACACAGTAAAACAGTCTGACCATGTGTAAAAATAAGATTACACCGCACAGCCCCTGGTTCCAAGTAGTCCGGCTTTGCCACAGATAATGCAGGTCTGAGGAGGCTTAGGATGCAAATTGAGCACTTTTTTCTTCAAAAACTACCCAGCTGCTGAAGGTGCAAAAGGCAGAGTTTTAGGATAAGCTTCATTGTGCAGTTTGTTTCCAACAAATCCTGCTCATGATGATTTAGCTGAGTGGATCCAGAATCTGTTACAGTACAACAGGCCAAAGTTGATATGGAAAAAGATATTTCTGTTCTTCAAGGCAGAAAAACAATGTTTCATCTTTTCTGACTGGATACAGTTAAAGAAGATTACAGCTGGTATGATTGCTTTCGGCAGCCTAGTGTTTGACCTATAATTCTGTAAAAATATAACTAACCCTTCTTATATTGACTGTCAAGAATTTTCCCCCACGTGCTTTTTCTTCTTCTGTCTACTTTATATGGAAAATTTGCCGTATTATAGAGCTGCATATGAAGACGCCGTGGCCTATTTCATGATCAGACAGAACAGATTAAACAAAATAGAATATAACCACAGTTCAAAACTACATCTGCTCATCTTAACTACCCGAGACCGTGCGCCTTCAAAACAAACGAGGTAAGGAAAGGACAAAAAAAAGGAAATATTGCATCTCTTCCTTGTGTCCGAACAGCTTAGAGAGCACTTCAGCGTCCTGTTTGTCAAAAGACGCCAAACAGCAGCAACTCTGAAGGACTGCAACACACGCTCCCCACTTCCAAACACGAATCCAAACTGTGAGAACACAAACGGGGAGGCAGCAAATCCATCTGCCCGATCCGTCGTCCAACGGGAGACAGCACCGCTCCTCGAGCTACCGCAACACGATGCACAACAGGACCACATTACAGAGCTGCCTTATGCACTTTGAAGCGGAGGGAAACGTTTGTGCAGAAGCCTAACCTCGTGTGAACGTGTTGACAAAGCTCAGAGGAAACAGCTAGCCCGCACAGAGACTTTTTGCTCCCAGCGCAACAAAGAGGGAGGGGAAAAAAATGCAGACTCTGAAAGCCGTTTCCCAATGCTGCTGCTTTGTGCCACCGCAGCAGCTTTCAGAGAAGTACCGCTGCGAGCACAGAAAGGTAAATCAACTCTCTCACCTCTGTGACAGAAGTAAGAATATATGAAGTTCAACATTAGCCTCGCACATCACACCAGATGCAGCCTGTGCTTTAAGGAGTCTCTAAAGGACGGATTGCTAAGAGCTGGGAGGACGTACGAACCCCGCTTTACACCGTCGTTCCCTAAGCACGTGCTACTCACCGCTGCAAGGACTCGGTGTAACAATCCTCACCTTACTGCTGCCGTCACCGCTGCAATACGGAGCAGCTGCACATCACATCCTAACGTGCCACACACAGCAAATACGGATAGTCCTACTGAAAGCGAAGGGAAACTCTCCAAGCATCTGAGCTGTACCAGGTCCCACACCAGTCCAGGGAAAGGGATCTCTCCATCATCAGGGAAAAGTCCTCCACTCTCCTCTAAAGGCCTTTGTTACACGCAGAGCAACCTCAGCTTGGCCAGCTCACCAGAGCTGACACGAGCTCAAGACCACATGGCAGACACAGGGATTGCCTTGTGATTTCTGGTGGTGTGCTGTTGATGACAAAGAGCTTGGTGTAAGATGGAAAAGCAAGGTTAGTGCAGCTAAGCACAGAATAGGTCCTATGCAACGCCTTACTTGCCACTTCAAGTTTAACTTTCTCTGTTTACTTTTTAATTTAATGTATTCTTTTGATCTTTCTTTCTCTCCTTTCTCTTGTCTCCCTGAGTTTGCTGACACAGTAGAAGCATGACAAGCTCAGACAAGCTAACCTACTTTTTTCTTTTTCTCTTGTACATGTTAACGCTCCCACTCTTCTACCTAGCATATGAAAGCATATTGCAAGTATCATTATAATGATACTTCCAATCCCCCTGTGAAGTAATTCCCCCAAATGACAGGTGAAGAAACTGAGACACACAGAGCTCTTAAATTACTTGCCCCTCAAGCTTCCAGAGAAAGCCAGCGACACAAGTGGAAATGAAACCCAGCAGACTTCTGTTTTCCTTGGTCCCAATCTATATAAAATTATATAGATTCCACCCATCACAGGTCTGTCAAATACCTCCTTTTCTAAATACAGTAGTAATAGCAAAACTTTCGATACCCATTACGCAGACTTACTCACTTCTATGATTTAATTGCAGCCAAGGAACACCCATCGCCACGTCCTACGTGCCTTCAGTCCGTACTGCCGCCTGTTAGCTCAGGTTCAAGGGCTCCGTGCTGCCTCCGAGGCTCACGGTGTGTGTTAATGGGAAGGGGCTGCAGCTTACCTGCTTTCTGTAGCCCAAAGCCTGTATACCGCATAGAACAAAGTTGGTTTACACATTAAGCCGCGTAACGTGCTCCATTTTTTTTTACTTCTAGCCTGAGCTTCCAAATGCTCTGGACTCGGTTCCCTGTCTGCGCTCACGTTTGGGAGTTTCAGCCGGAGTTGGACAGGTTCTAACCCACACCTAACTGAACAGCATCGTAACCATGGATATTGCTCAGCCAAGCTGTTTTCCCTCTACGTACAGAATAATTCAGTGCTAAGCCATGAGCTCGATTTTACAGAGATTAGATTTCAAGTTATGACACTGACTGGAATTCAATATCCATCACTCCCCTCCAGGGTGCCGAATAATCTTCAGCATTTACAAACCCGAACTTTCAAAAGCAAGTACACCTTTAAAATTAGTCTGAAATTACTTGAATTCAGATATTGATACCTTTGGGGTTAATATTCTCAAAGATGTTCTCTGCAACAAATCATGCCTTTTTTTATTTTATGAAAGCTGAAATTAGCACATTATTCTGTACTCGGTATTAAAGGCAAAAAATCCAAATACTACAAGAGGCGAATGATAAAATCAAAAGCAGACTTTGGAAAAGGCATGTAATGTTTTTGTGCCAGATGGTTTGTCTACACCAGAGCACTCAAAAAAATTAAACCGTATTCATTTTTGAGGTAAGTTAGTTGAGCACCGTTTAAAATCCCTGTATAGTCTTTTTTACTTCACAAACTGACTTTAAGTAGGTTTCACTAAATTTACTTTGGAAATTTATCAAGTTTAAATGAAAAGAAATCACTTTCACCATAAACAAGAGTGACCACAAAGGGGTTTGGTGCACTTTAACTAATGCATTTTCATAGAATCCCAGACTGGTTTGGGTTGGAAGGGACCTCAAAGCCCATCTATTCCAACCCCCCTGCCATGGGCAGGGACACCCTCCACTAGCCCAGGTTGCCCAAAGCCCCATCCAACCTGGCCTTGAACACTGCCAGGGAGCCAGGGGCAGCCACAGCTTCTCTGGGCACCCTGTGCCAGGGCCTCAGCACCCTCACAGGGAAGGATTTCTTCCTCATATCTAATCTAAACCTCCCCTCCTTCAGCTTAAGGCCATTACACCTTGTCCTATCACTCCCTGCCCTTGTCACCAGTCCCTCTCCAGCTTTCCTGGAGCCCCTTCAGGGATGGGAAGGTGCTCTAAGGTCTCCCTGGAGCCTTCTCTTCTCCAGGCTGAACCAGCCCAACTCTCTCAGCCTATCTCCATAGCAGAGGTGCTCCAGCCCTCTGATCATCTCCGTGGCCTCCTCTGGACTCGCTCCAACAGCTCCATGTCCTCCTTGTCCTGGGGACCCCTGAGCTGGACACAGCACTGCAGGGGGGTCTCCCCAGAACAGAGCAGAGGGGCAGAATCCCCTCCCTCGACCTGCTGCTCACGCTGCTTTTGATGCAGCCCAGCATACGGTTGCATTTTATGTATGCATAATTAGTTTAATATAAATTAACTTCTGACTATTCCAGCGTAGAGAAGCCCACAGTTCTTTTACATCTAAATGTGTAATAATACTCCCTTTGTCTTGTCAGTTTGAGCAGCGAGCTCTCTGGAGCAATTATACTGAACGCACAAGACGTACTACACTTAGGCCAGGATCTCCTGGGATTCAGATGCACACAGCTCCCGCAAGTAAGCAGTAAGTAGCCTCTTTGGACTACTCCTGTGAGTTAAGCTACTAGCATGCGTACCTGCAGGATTAGATACAACAAAGGAAAACCTTAAGCTGTCTAGCATCACAAGCAACACGTTCTCACATGTGCACCACTTAACACCCAAAAGTTTCATCCACAGTCTCTCACACCAAAGCACCAGGGTGGACCTGTGCGTGTGTATTGCAGTTCTAATGTTTAATTATCTTGAACGCAGCGATATCCACACCACTCTAGAAAGAAATCAATTCTCCCTTTGCTCTGAGCTATAAACGCACGTATCCTATGATCAGCCTAACAGAACAGACATATGGGATTGTACATCTGGGAAGCATATGAGAGTCCTTCTCATATATAAAATTATTTTGCAAAGCATCTCTCTCAGACCCAACTTTAGGTATTTTTACTTCGTTTGCACGCTGGAAAATTTGACTGATGCTTTTGGTTTATAAGATATTAAATAATAACTACTCAGTTGCATTACTGGAATGCTTTTCGCTCCTAAAATCTCCCACTATACCTTATACATCTTATCTGCAGTATTTCTTTGACATGCCAGTACTCTCTGGTTCAGCCATTAGCCCTGGGACTCATATCTCCCATCACTGACACGAGGCTGCCTCTGGGGTTAAACTGGGCACACAAATACCTTTCTAGGACAGACAGTAAAGGATGAAAAATCACAAGACTTCTAGAACAGCAAGCAGACATGAAGCAAACATGAACCGGATTCAGATGTGTTTTCAGTGCTGATGGCTCTGAGGAGTTTCTGAAACCAAAGGAGAGGAATTCCTACTGTAAAGCAGCTCCTCAGGAAGGCACTGCTGCCACCACCCTCAGAGAAGCCTGGTGACAGACTCCAAAATGATGGTGGCCATCACAGGTTCATAGCGAACCAAAAAATCTACTCACCTTCCCACCCAAGATCCGATCTTCCCTTCCTCACTCCACCAGCAACAAAACAGTATGGACCAGGAACCCTGGACAATTCTTCATCTGCTAACTGGCAATAATAGCATTATCACTTTTCCCACCTCCTGGCCATCAAGTCTTCATGGTCATGGACTCTTACTCAGTACATACAGCACTTAACACAATGAGGGGTTAAACTCAATGGAGGGTATAAGGCATTCTAGTTATGACATTTTTCTTTTCGAATTCCCAGACCTCTCCAGTGGGTGTCATCCCACATAGTAGGGAGAAAATACAAATGAAAGGCCATAATAATGCCAAGGTGAAACCGAGACTCAGAAGGCCAAACTTATCCACACAACAGAAACCTTCATCCTATCCCACACCACCTTCTGCAGTAAAAACTGAAGACCTCTGCCAAGACATGAGTTTCATGGAGGGACAGGCACACAACAGTAACAAAGCTGCACACATTGATTTATACCTGAAGCACAAAAGCATTTTGATGGTGGTGACACAAGTGCGGAAGAAACACTGAAATCTTAAAGTTTCCCCCCAAGCTGTAAAGTACACACTATTTTCCCATTTCAATTAAAAATGCAACCCTCACGGAAACATTGGGGAAATACCATTTTGGGCAACGCTTCTCCAGTGATTTGCTACCAAAAAAACCAATGGGGTGGGTTCTAGCCAGAGTTAGTCTCTGCATCTGTTACTAGCAAGAGATAAATCAGACCCCAAGGCGTTGTGCTAAATCACGAGGGTGGCTGCTGCCGTGTTTCAGTGAAGCATTTGTATTTCTCCCTCTCTTTTCAGGTTTTCCTTGGAGGCCCAAGAAACCATTCACAGGAGCACGGGGTCTTTTCCATGCTGGAACTCCCTTTCTTTTCCTTCCTCCCTCCCTCTGTTTTAGGAGAGTGGCAATGCTATGAAAAGACCGGATCTTGTTTTACTTTATTGCCATTAGGGGCAAAGTAAAAAGAGTGAGACCTATAAACACAAAGATGCCAAGATACAAGGAGACTACGTGCTTGAATACCCAGCCCTGGCTGCTTTGTTCCGTGAGTAATAACCAATATATTGGCGGAGGTCATATATATACGTTTGCCACAATGCAGAAAGTGGAGGTGCAAAAAGATACACCTTATACCAATGGATCATTTCATTTCCTATGGCATAGCATCCCTTTGCCCCTTGCACAAGTCATAAACCTTTTCTTTATTCACATTTCTCCTCTGAATTGATACCTCCCGTTCCACTTTTCCTCTCTACAGCAGTAGGTGTAGAAATGCTTCTGAGTGATTGACTGCAGAAAATGTTTGGGGAAAGAACAAACATTTATAGCTGTGTGACATGGACCTACTTGGAACCCAAATCACATGGCAAATAACAAGATTTAACTATAAACTTTGAATTCAGGCCAGACCAGTTGAAGTTCCACTAAACTCAGCTATCCCGGGCTAATTTAGTGCTTTCTGTGGCAGCAGCTCCCAGCAAATCACCTGGAAATCTCATACACTTCAACTCCAGAGCACTCTGCATTCCTCTGAAGCTTGACCTTCCCAGCTGGCCTCGCTGCCCTGACCCACAGCAGTAACCCTGGGCTAGGTACTCCTGGGTCAACCCTTCTGAAGCACAAGCCCTAAATTTCCAAGGAAGGCAGTAACTTTGCTTTATGTGAAGCTCGTGTTTTGCTACAGCTCCTTAAAGCTGCCTCTCCTCTGCTGGAGAGCTCAATGAACTCAAACTTGAACACCAAACTTTGGTCTGAATTCCAGAGGCCAGTCAGTCAGTCGAGGAAATCATTCAATATCATCATCATCATCATCTTGGAGATCCAGGGTTCACCACTTTGTGCCACCAATTTCAGAGGACTCGGTGGCTACTGATTAAAAGCCAAAGCAAGGTGGGAGGAGGGGGTCCGTAAAACACCACACGATCTATCCCCATCCTTGCATGCACCCGCAGGACACTGTACCAGTCCAATAAAGTTTTCCACAAAGTTCTCCACAACCCATTGCAGTACACGATGCTCAGCCTTTCTGGGGGGGAACTTGAAAGCAATGTGTTTGCCCTAGAGAAATCCTATGCTATTGATGAACTATGTGGGGCAGGAGGGAAAGACTTCAGCTACACAGGCAGGCCATGAGAGCAAAATTTCAATAGAAAAATGCAAGGGGCCAGCTCAGTATTTGTAGAGTCTAAGCTTCTGTGCGTACGCATCATTTAAGTTTCACATTACTGTCTATAAAAACTGCACAGGAAAGAATATGCGAAAAAAAATAAAATAAAATTAAAAAAAAAAAAAATTCCATCACACTCCCACCACTATGGTCCAAAACAAGTATTCAGCACAAAGTCTTTGTCCATTCACATTCCACCACACAAATTTCAACAGATTAAAGCAACAGTGCTCAGATCCAAGAGACTTCTAAGGCCATCAAGGTGAGACTTTTGATTCAGGCTCATAAACTAGGACGTCACTGTAAATAGTTTAGCAAAATTTTAATACACATGCCAGTATGTGTGACCAAAGGGATTACCCCAGAATGGCTCACCTGATTAGTTATACAAATGCCTTTTTTTTTTTTTTTTCTTTTTTCCCCTCCTTTTAATCCAAGACCGTGCAGAATGCCAAATGGGAGAATGGAGCGGGGTATGTACTGGAATGTCTGAAGGCTACAGACTTGGGATTTATATTCCATGTTGAATTCATTGTTCTCTCTCCTACCCCCGCTGCCCTCTAAAAAATGCTGCAGCCATGACAGAAATAAATTAGCCTGAGGTACAGGTCACACCTTCAAGGGCAGTAAGCATTCTGGGTAAAATCAATAGAGAAGATGGGAGTCTCTAACAGCTGAAGCAGAAAGAATGACGCATTGATAGCTTTACATATACCCAAACAAAGGCACTTTGGAGAAACCCTAGTCCCTGCTGCCTTGTGAACACAAAGCTCATTTTTTCAACCACCTGAACCCCAACAGCAACACAGAGGCAATTCAGAAAGGCACCCATTTCTTTGAAGAATTTGCATATCGATGCAGAAAATTCTGCTTGTTTGCATCTCTGCCCGGGAAGGAGATCCAGATGCTGAATTCTGGCCCAGGTTGCAACTCCCACAAACTTTTAGAGAGACCAGAGTCTGCACTGAACGTCAGCTTAGATTTTGCAGTACTCTCCAAACTCTCAAGTGGCAGAAACTGAAGCCCTGGACAAAAAATCCCCTGAACTTCGGTGAACACGGAAACGAGTCCAGGAGGGACCCACAGGCACTACTCCCATGTGTTGCATTCATTATTTTCACTTGTGATTTTAAAGCAATCATAATATATTCAAAATCACTTACATCCATTGAGAACCTTAAACTCAGGCTTCAGTATTTGTGAATCACAGCTCCTCTGAAATGAGGTGATATAAGATTTATAACGATATGGGATATATGAAGATTCATGCAGAAGTCTAGTGGTTTTTACTAACGCCCCTACGGTGAGTTAAGTATTAACTCTCAGAGAGGCACATAACCTGTTCAGACACTTCACAGATCCCACAGGGTTCCTACCTGCTTTTTCAGGTTCCTAAAAGCTTTAAAGCCTGATTTAAGCTCCCACAATACTTCTAAAAATAGGACTTGGACTCCTCAGTCCCGCAGGAGTGTTTGAAATTGCTACCCAGGAGGTTTCTCAATAGACGGAGCTAAAAGCTTTTCTCCTCTTCTGTCCCTCCCAGGCTTCTCCAGAGACAACTTTGGCCCAAATACAGCAGGATCTAAATCCAAATGAACCCTGATTTTGTGCAAAGCCAGCAAGAGAATGTCAAATATGTAACTTTCCCCCAGCCTCCTTGTTTGTTTGCTTTTTTTTAAAACCCACACAACATTAACATGTGTATTGTTCTTTGATCATTAGACTCACACTTCCACCTATGCTGAAATATAGCGCAGTTTTGAACTATATTTGTACTTACATTTGTGGAGTCTGTGAACAATATCGTAAATAGAACTGTTCTCATTTCCACTGCTACCTGTAAAAATAAATGGAGGAATTCACCATTAGTACCAGCGCTGCACTAAAGGATTCTCTGTCGTTTACAGTCACTGTCCTATGTCTCAAACACACAGCAATTGTGTGGCAATACCTGCAGCGTCTCTCTGCCTTTGAGGAAAAATTACAGTAAAATCAAGACCTTGAGGAAAAGCGTCCCTCAGAAACCATCCATGTTTTGCTGCTTCTGCTCTGAAGGCCTTTGCATCTTTGGATGGCTCCTTGAACCCAGCAGCACGCAGAGAAAAGAAAGCAATTGCTTCACTTTGGTCAATGGAGAGGAAGAGGCACTAAAGCTCTTCAGCAGAGGAGAGCCCTGGCTCTTCAGCTGGCTCTACGGTAATCCTGGGCACCGATGCTCTACGTGTGGCTATGAGTGGCTCAGGAACAGACCTAAAAGGCTCGTTCCTTGCAGCTACTTTCACACACTATTTTTAGGAACAGGGATAGGAGGGAAAGCAAGGCACGCTCAAGATCTTCCCAAGAATGACCAAGATCATCTGCCTCCAAACAAACATTAGACAGAACGGCCTACAATGACGTGGCCTGCTGTTCCTTGGTTCTTCTCAAGTACAAAAACATGGGGCAATAGTCTACATTACTGCCTGCGATACTCTAAAATACTGCCTGAGGTACCATTATCAGCTTTTGCCCCACACTTCTATGCTAGACATGAAAAAATACAGATGCACGTTCTGACATATAGTGCAAACTCTATGCTTCCTCAAAAGCGATGCAATGTCATCTAGTGCAGCTTTCTCTAAAACAAGTCATCCTCTATTTGTTTTATACTTCACCACACTTAGTGACATGGAACGTCCTGCCCAGTTTTGGAGAACATTCCAATAGTCACAAGGGTATATTATCTGAACAGATCACATTTAGCATCTGTAGGTCAAGAATGACCCATTAGAGATACACCCATTTGGGGTCTGTTTGTCTACAGCAGTGCTGGATACCAGCTGGCTTGCTTTCCTGAGTGACTTAGCCAGGGTGTTTCAGATGGGTCTTGACATCCTGAATACTCAAAACGCTCTGAGCAATCACCATCTTCAAAAAAGGCCCCAGTAGCATGTCCCTATCTAAGCACTGAGACAAGGAAGCTGCCACAATTAACTGCTCCCGAAACCCAAGACCATTGCTCTTCTGCTCTGCACGTCCCGGGACAGGAACAGGCTCACAGCAAAGGTAACCAACCGCTCGAGGCAACACGATATATCCCATTCCTGCACCTCCTGCTTTCTCTATTCATATTTCACCTCTGCCTATTGATTATGGCTGTTTTCAGAAGATATGCGTTCATTTCAAAGAGCAAGATCACCGACAGAAGGACGCATTGTAAGTTTTTCCCCATTTAAGTTGCTCAGAAAGCCAGGATTCAGCACACAAATGAAAGACAGACAGAAAACTATGCTATACACATTTGCAACAGCTTGCTCCACTCTGGACGTACATGAACCCTTAGAAAGACCTGGGCCTTTCCAGGAACTATGGAATTCCCCTCCCTTGTTTTAAAAATAAAGGATTTAAATTCAATCAATGAACAGCCGTGGGCTTGCCTGGGAAGATGAAGGGTGAAAATAAAGATGAGCAACAGGTTAAATGGTTTATTGGCCAAAATCTGGCTGATACTCATTTAGTGGACTTTCCTATTATACATCACAGGTAGGGTTGTTAAGATCTGGGCTCCATGGCTGAAGAGTTGTTTTCCACTTATAACTTCTGCAAGCCTATAAATTGCAAAATCTCAACCCTGGAGGGGAAATGAAATAATCCAAAAACATTTCCTGTCCCTAATTATATTTTGCACGTGAAGTGGATTCATACAAAGCTGCTGGATTTGGATACCTGAAATTGAACAATAGCCTTAGGGAGGACATGTTGTTTGTGTCTGAATAAGGACGATATTTTGCCTTTCCACTGTTACTAAAAGCATCCAAGCTAAATCTGTGGACCTGAGGTCCAAACGTCAGTGTTCAAAACTCAAATCTGGACGTGCATTTTTGCAGCCACTTCTCTGCAAGTACAAGGCATTTTTCTTCTATAAATATGCAAAATACCCTACAAAAGACCCTCCCGGTCACCCTCCCCATTTCACAGCTAAGGAAATGGAGGTACTGCATGCAAAGAGGGGAGAGACTAGGCTGTGGCCACACCGAGTCCGTGTCCATCTGCAGCACAACCCTGCCTGCCTCCATAATCCCCTGCAGGTTGCTAAATCAAAGAAGAGGAAAAATGCAAAGAAATTTTCCCTGCCTTCTCTCATCATAAACTTCCTTGGATCACAGGGGATAAACGTAAGGGAAGATCAGAGAGCTTCAGCTTTGGTCATTTGCAGATTCCTTCTGCTTGGCCTAACTGCTCCCCGTCCCTCCACGCACACGCGGCAGGTAATCCCGGTGGGAATCAGACGTAGCATAACCCAGGCACTTCTACTTTTGCTCTGCTCTCGCCATTTGCAAAGAAGAGATGCTGAGGGTTTGTTTTTTTCTGCAGAGTTTTCAGCTCAAAGTGGTGAGCAGCAGCAGCAGCAGAACCTATTGTAGTTTGCAAAGATATTATGCACTGCTTCTCCTGTGACTAGGAGTATGCATCAGGACTAACCTGCTCCCCTTTATTCTTACTGAGATCCCCTGCATGGGAAATCAACTTCCAACATAACCAAATAATAAACACATAGCTTTTAAACACCAGGATTTTACGTCTGCATGTAGAGTTATTTCTTCAATTGTCTCAAGTTTATAAAATGAAATCAAGTATTGAAGGCTGCATATACTCTTCACGCTTACAAAATGAAATGCTAACTTTTGATAAGCAGTGTAACCATTCTGAATAACATCGGAGGACAAAATTTAACACCGGAAACTACCAAATGTTTCTGACCTACTTCAAACAATCATTAACTACAGTCAGTTTCTAATTATTTGAGTCCATTTCACTTCTTATTCAGTGGTTATTTAGTTTCTTGACCATTTGGCCTATGTTCAGAAAAATCCCCATTAGGCAGCACAAAGTCTCAAAAAAATGTATTCTCCTTCCCCTTTCTAAGGCTGGGAATATTTCAAAACCTCGAGAGATAGGAGTTCTAAACATGCCTTTAAAACCAAACAGTAGAGAGCACTTAAAAATTTAAAAGCTCAATAGTCTATTACGTTAAAACGTGTTCTTATCAATCAAGTAAAATTGCTTTCTCTCACCCCTCTGCTAACACTTCTGCAATTCATTTTCCAGAAGGAACTACGAATGAATTAAAAGGCAAAACATCTATGCTCAGGCTGGAAATGATCACATGAACAAGCCACAAGATTTGCTTGATAACATACAGAGTTTATTATTCGAGAAGGAGTCTCATTTTCAGCTCTAAGGGAGAGGGCGGGGAGAGAAGGGGGAACAGTCTTTTAAAACACACACGCTGGAAGCAAAGGATTGCATTTATAGGAACCGCTAGAAAGAAGAAAGAAAAAGTAAAGGAAACAAACCTCTATGCTACCAGCAACTCAAGTTGGGAAAAAACTAGGCTCAGCTCCCACAAGTTTAACTTAAAGCAAGTTTACCTTACCAGAGAGGCTGAACAATCAGAAAGCTGCTAAACTTTTCTAAGGGTTCAGCTCTGCTAAGGATGGGAAGGGGTACAGGAGAGCAGAAAACAAAGGCGTTAGTTGAAAGTCAAAAGCTGCTCGAAAAGTTAAGTTCCTCTGCGTCCCTCTTACTGACCTAAGAAGTCTTCGTCTCACAGGTAGCAAAGTTTGTCCTCCTTCTCCACTGCAAGACTCACACTTGCACGCAGGCACACTGCATTACTGAGAGCGCACACTGATCAAAAGAATATTGTTTCCAATCTTCCGGTGACTGAGGAGGGAAAGAAAAATGCAGTCCGGCCAGGTACTGTTTCTTCGTGAAAAGTAAATCCGGCATCCTGGAATGAGTTCAAACATAGGGCTTGACAGGCAAAGGAGAAAAGCTTTTTCACTGAGCATGCTTCGTCCTGCACTGCCTGCACACTTAATGAACATTACTTCCTTCCCAGTGGTTACTCCTAGTAGAAATCCACACCCCCTACTCTTTCAGAAGTCAGGAATGCAGCTGAAACCAAAGTCCAGAAAACATGCCCGACACCCAGACAAGGCCCCACAGATCAATAAACTCAGGTTGTGACCTGCAGGTCAGTTTGTCAAACAGGACATCGGGGTGAGTTTTTTCTACACTTGGTATAGTTTGCTTTATGCCTCAGCTAATGCTACTCACTCCCCGGAGAAAATAAAACTGCACCGGCTTTTAAAGAATGATTAAATGCTTCAATAACAGATGGGAATTCTCTTTCAAATCTTGTCTTTCCAAACCTGCTTTAAAGTGAGGAAAGAACGCTGCATAAAGAAGTTTTTCAGGCAAAATTAGGTCATTAGATTCCTGAACAAAAGTTATTTGAATTTGTCATAGGTGAGGAGTATCTGATGACCAAAAAAAAAAAAAAAGCGTCTTTTATTTAGTTAGGGCCTAATCCTGTTCCGTTTGCAATCACATGGAGTTTTGTCATTACCTTCCATGGGAATAGTGCTGGGGTTTTATAGGGTTTTAGATTACAAATGCTTTCAGGCAAGAGCTGTGTCTACTTCAGTGACCTGCACAGGACAGACTGGTTTTGGCACTTCAATTTGCAATTTATAATATTGCTCTGTCTGAGTGTTCCAACGCTGTGCAGCAGAAATCCCCCTCCTCACAAAATTCACAGGAGCTGCTGAAGAGAAGCAATTCTACAAAATCGCATGTGTTATTTTTAAAGCTTTTCATTATATTTCAAGCTTTTCAGACGCTTTCCAATTTGTCCTTGAGGTTACACTTAGCTCTCACATCTCAATTCTCCTCCACAATAGGACTAGAAATTTAGCCTTTTTGTAACGAAGTCTAGGCTGGCCCCGACTGCCCTGTCACAGCCTTCATAAAAACACCAAGTGTCCTAAGAATTATAATGAAATAACAAAAGCCGTAATATTGTCAGAGTAAGGAGCACCAATCAGAATTACAACTGGATGGGCCATTATCACTCTAAGACCTCTAAGGTAATGAATATCCCTCTGTATTTTAAAATAGGTTAGAACTTGATCGTGACCTCAGTGTCTGAGTAACTCCGGACTTCACAAGGCTGCGGCTCCTGATTTGAACAGGACAGACCGCGACAGAGGTTGAATCTCTGGATTCCAAATGGCTCAGACCTTTAGAATATACACCAAATTTAGATTGCAAATTTTAATAGTGCACATTGTGACTGTATTCACATGGATATGTGTCCTGGAGAACCACTGTTGGTCATCTGCTCCTAAATGCAATCAAGTGGTTTTGGGGTTTTTTTTTAAATAGTTTAACTGCCCACATATCCCTGCTTGTCCTGGTTTCATTCAAGATCATAAAAGGAAATAGCCCCAAAACTGTTTGACAAAAACAAGTCGTGCTGTATTTCCAGTGTACTGAACTTGAAAAGATTTTGGAAGTCCCGAGAAAGTTTCCTGCAGATTTGGAAAAGCAGCCATGTTAGGCTTATTAAACACGAATGCACTAACCAAAAGACTTTTCCCTTTGGTACGTTTTCCACTTCGTATCCTGAAGCTTTCCTTTGGTCAGGGAAGTCCCTAACAGAGGACTTTCCTAACAGGCAGCTAAATCGAAATTTTATCTCTGGACCATCTCTCAGATGCTTTTCTCGGCTGTGCCAAGAACTAAACCTATTATGTGCTCATTGAGCCGAGACATCAAAAGCAGGTGGACAGTGCATCTTATTCATGACTAAAAGGAATTACCCTAAAGCTCTGAACTCATGAACCCAAAACTTAAACACATGTTCGCGTAGCAAACAGTTGTGGTGATTTTGGACATCCTTGTCTTCCTCAGTTGTTCATTACCACTTCTGCAGCCCAGCTGGATGAACAGGGCACACATGCACTTCGACGTGGCACGCAGGAGCTTGAATGGCCCCCAGAAGTAGGAGCCAAACCAGTGGACACAGCACTGAAGCACCGTTTGCATGTGTGTTTCATCATCGTGGCGCGACGCTGGGATGGTAAAGGCACATTGCAAATAGGCCGTCTGCGAGTCACAACGGAGGGAGCAGACTGCTGATTCCCTTCATGCCTAATTACCCATAAGCCGTTGGCACGATGATTTATTTAGCACAGCGTTGGCCTGGCTTTCAGACGAGTCCTGTGTCCAAATGGAAAACACTCTACCTCCAGTTTTCTTCTTGAAAGAAAAATCATGCAGGGCATTCAAGTCCACAAAACTATGCTCTCCTGTGAATTATTCAAAAACTATATGGACCGCTGTACGCCCAAGCTACAACACCTGTGCCTGAAGACGAGCTCAGCTATGTACTTTCTGTCCTGACATGGGATTACTGGGATCTTGGAGGGAAACCGGGATCAGTCCTACCTGTAACTATTCAGCTGCCTTTCAGCTGGGACTGCAGGATGACATACGAGGTAACAGTCCAAACTGAATTTAAGCGGGAACAGGGTGCTTAAACACCCTTTAGAGCTCTGCAGTTAGGGCCTTTAAAGAGGAAAGAGTTGGGCAGCATTGCAAAGAAGAAAAACAAGGGACATGTCCTATGCCTAGAAGCTCTTAGGTGACTCCCAGATGGACTGCCAGCAACGGAGAGAGGAGAACACAGTCTCCTTCAGGCATCCATGAGTCAGGACAAGGAATGGGAAAGCCTGGATAAGTGAAAAGCCTATAGGGAACAGTACAAGCTTTGGACAGAGAAACAACTTGTGTTTTGGGATGCTGCCCATATATTCTGTTTAACCAGTAAGCCGTGTCCTAAGGCACAGACCTGAAACAGACTTTGGCGTAGCATCAGTCCTTCCCGGGGTGAACGACAGAGCCCACCAACGCACATTCACCAAGATCCAATAGGGAACTATTCTTACTTTAGATGTTGCCACTTTTAATGAGAGCCAAATGGCTGCCCCTCCCAGAGCTAGCAACTCCAGCTGGGGCAGCTTTGCTTCTCTTTTCCCCCTAGGACGCATAAAATGCGTTTTTGCTCTCCTTCCTGACACCAGAAAAGCCTGGATCGCTTCCCACTGTACTGTGAGAGCTTGAAACTTGGCCATGCTATTTACAGCATCTTCTTTGCCCGGAGGAATTGGAGACGCATCGTGATTTTTCCACCATATGCAAGCAGCAGGCACTGCCGCATGTGCCAGCACTACTATATGGCGAGCTCAGCCCTACCTGTCGATGCTTCCTTGTGGCCCCTAAAAGCACTACAGCGAGAGAGAACGGGATTTCCCAAGGGGTGCTGTCTGCTGACTCTCATCTTCATGGTTCTTGGTGTTCAGATGAATCCATCCTTCAATTCTTAGTGGGAAAGGACAAATTAAAGAAAGCTTGTAAAGGGTGGGGCTCTGTTTCTGGTTCTTTTAACTGTAGTGTTAGCTTTTGGCTATAGAGAAGCTTTTCAAAAGGACTTAAGTGACTCAAAAGCCTCAAATCTATTGGTTTTCAGCGGGAGTTGGGCTCGCAGGAGCCCAGTTCCTGCTGGAACTGCAGAAAAGCCTGTTCTGCCTTTGAGGGTCTGGAGGAACATCCAGTCCTTTCCATTTGACATTTAACAGCACGGAGAGAGGCTATGAGCATCCAGCGGTGGTCTGGCTGACCAGGTAAAACTCAGGGGTGACTTCTAGAGCCTGTCGTGGCAGGTTGACCTTGGTCAGCTGCCAGACACCCACCCAGCTGCTCTCTCACTCCCCCTCCTCCGCGTGACAGGGGAACAAAATCAGATAAGAAACCCTCATGGGTTCCCAGAGGCCGCAGTCCTTCAGGATAAACCTGCTCCAGCGTGGGCTTCCTATCAAGAGACCCTGCCCCGGCATGGATGTCTCACCACTACCACCTCGCAGGGCCCAGGTCTGGAGGAGATGCTGGCCAGCACACGCGAGCATCGAGCGCTGCAGAGGAGTGGTCCTCTACAAGGCGGTGAGTCCGAGCCGTTGCACCGTGCAACAGCCACGCGGGAAAAGCAGCGAAGGACAGCAGACCAGCACAGCTCTGTAATCAAAGCAGTCGAGTATATATCACATAACGCTGCCACGCTGGAAATTTCCCAGACAGCAAACCGCAGAGACCTCCGTTGGCAGAACAAGCAGTTGTGACTTTCCAAAGATGTGTTTTTCCTTCGCTTCCCGTTTACTTCAGCAAAGCTTATTCCTACCTTGCGCTGAGAAAAATGTGACCCAGGAGATGTTATTCCTACAGACACTCAGCCAGCCCACACAGGTGGAAGAGCTCAGCCTGGTTTTAGATAATGGTGCGTACAGAAATGTCCCCAAGAGAAGTGTCCCCAAGAGCTCCCATCACCGGACTAGAGGTACCAGATAATGGAGTGAAGGATGCTGAAGGAGGAAGCGTCAGAGCTGGTATTGGAGATAAAGCAGTCCGTCTCAAAGGGAGGGTGATACAAAATGCGGTAGCATTTTGGCTCTATCTTTCTGCTCAGGGTAGCCACCGTAATGTTTATCATCCATGTTACAGAAGGGATATTGGTGGGGGAACAGTGAAAGGACAAGCTGGACAAATTCATTCAAATTTGGACACACTTTGAAACAGTAACCATTATGGTTTGTAAATATTAGACTATTAAGGCTACATATCCTGCTAAACATACACTTTCGTCAAACTCAAAGGGAAGAAATTGAGTGAAACTGTATGATTGTATACAAAGATTGACCCAACTGTCTAAACCTCCCTTCCAACTTTAGGATCTACTAAAATAAGGCAGTCACTCCTTCTATTATTTTTTGATGAAATACTAAATACGAGTAGCTGGCATGTTTTCCAGAATGCAGCAGGTGATCTAGACATATTAAAAGCTAAACCACAAGAAAGTTTAACTTTGAAGATGGTGCAAAGTACTTGCTTTGCTAGGACAGGAGGACAGACCAGTTATTGTGAAGCACAGCAGTTCCCAAGTCTGTGCTACTGTCCCACTGGTCTTCCTCACAGCTTTGGGCAAGACACTTCACATCTCTGATTAAAAGTAATCAAAAGGAACTGGATGTAATGATTACAAAGATGGCTATGATAAATCTGAGACAGCACTGAGACAAAAAGCTACAAATAATGCAGGAAAGATCCGGCCACAGCCACAAAATTCCAGGGGATTCAAACTCAACTTTACGTAAATATGCAAAGCAATTACACATCAGAAAGAAAAAACTGGAGCAAAGCAAGCACGCTTTCCTACCACTCAGCCATTGCTTTTGAAACTCCAAATGAACCGGCTGCCAGCTTTTTTGCAGCAGAAACATTTTCAAGCAAGTGATTCAAGCTAAGGGTGCGGGTAGTGACACCTTCGGAGAGGTGTCTCCCAACAGAGCAGAATGCTACCTGCCAGAAATGACCCCGCCACACGTGGGGCTCAGCCTGCTACAGAGGACTGTGGTTCTGCTAAGGTCAAAGCGACCGGCTGTAGTTGCACGAGCTGATCAGCAGTCTGTCATCTCCTGTTTCACAGGAATTAGGAGCTGGGGTTCACATTCTCTTGTTGACTTTTCTTTTGCATTTCTCAAAAATTTGGGCTGTTTGTTTCCTCCTGACCTATAATACTTATCAATTTCACAAATTATATTAACTATGATTTTTCAGTCTTATTGTAGGATAATAAATGACAGCAAGCATTTCCTATTACAACCTACGGTTTTCTATTCCAGGCAAAATAAAGCTGATTGAGGGACAAGAAAAGACAAACTGCACCAGCAACAGCATTGAGCTCCAGGAATTTAATTTTTCCCCTCACACAGAAGAGAGCTGTCTGCAGGCTAAATGTTTTGTGTGCATAGGTACGTATGATAAATACTTGCAGAGAGATGTTGGTGAAGTGCAATGCTTCTGAAGGAGCTGAGCTACGTCATTTGTGCTACGCCTCTAATCTCAATACAGCTGAGCTTCAATAAGACATGATACTTAAGATTACTAACATTTGTTAGTAATTTCTGATATAAGGCAGAACTGCTTAGAATTTTGCTTCTGATCAAGTATAACTAAAAGCCATTATATCTTACTGAATGGGTTGGATGTGGTTTTGCCAACATGGAAGGACTCACCATCTATCAGTCCCTACAGGATTAATGAGTTTGCTGGTACCTAATCCCAGCAAAGCCATCAGTCTGGTAAAGATCTCGCAGTTGAGCACAACATAGTGCAGTGAATATTGGCATCCAAATATAAGAAAGTTAAGGGCAGATAATAACAAATCGGGAGTGTTGCAATGGACAGGTCAAAAGGCAGGACTCTGCAGACATCACAGTGGCATAGGAATGACGCTGGACCCTAAAGCTAACTGTATCTCCTACAAAACCCAGACAAGGTCAGGGGTTTGCTTTTCTGGTCTTCTTGATCATACAACCTTAGGAAAGATGGAAGATTTCTTTGAAAGGCAACTGCTACGTTCATCTGATGGGCCCTTCCAACACAAATTAAACACCCTACTGTGTGGCTAGCCAGAATTAGAACCTCAGTCTACCAGTTCCCACGTGCAAACCTCCAGACTTAGCACTTCCCAGGAGCTAGCAGCAAAAGCACGTTCCATATTTTGTCCATAAACATCTCAGAGAAAAATGACAACTGTCTATATGCACATCAACAGAGCCAAGACATTAAAAACAAGGCAATAATATCCATCTCCTTAATCATCTCCCTCAGCTAAAAGCCAGTACAGTCTGCCTTAAATTTCAGCCCCAAGTGCTTTTCACAGGATACGCATCATCCCCATGAAACAAATGGATCCATTTCATTTTTTCCACTTAAAGTCGCTGGTGAGTTCAACTTTGGCACTCCAACAAAAAAAGTCTTCATTGCCAGCATGCACAGTGCTCTGGAATCGGACTGGGGTGAGGGGAGTGGAAAGTCATTTATAAAGCAAACTTTGCAGCACTGAGAGAATTGCTAAGCTTTACCTCTGGATTTTGTATTGCGTTTCTTTATGGAGCATTGTGCTTAACTCCTAACAGTCTGTGGCAGAGAGGGAGAGAAAGGTGACAGTTTAATTTTCTCACTTCATTTTTGAGCTTTACAATAGCAGAACCATATCAACGTTTGATTTTTTTTAATGAGATTTTGCTGCATTTTTCATATATCTAGGATTCTAACAACTTGCCTCTGGGGATGTCATTACTTTGCTGAGGGTTCCCCAAGCACCTTGCAAAGGCATGGAACAACGTCAACTGACTTCCCCTGAGGAGCGTCTGTGATTTAGGGGGACCCTAAGTCTTGTAGCTCTAAAGTAGCCCCACGGCATTCCCATGAGCAAGGTGGTCCCAGATGGAGTATTTCAAGTGTGACCACCTTGATTTGAGGAACTTTGGTATAATGTAACAGTACTGTACTTGACAAGATTGAGAGAGAGAAAGCATGATTCTTCATCATCCCATCTGAAAGAGTTCATGGAAAATGTCATGAAAACTGACACTATGAAAACTTCAATTTTGGATATATTGATACTTTACTATCCAAATTTCTCTATCCAGAAATTCCCAAACAGCTTTAGCTTGCACCAATTGATTTTTAACTTTCACCTGAAAACATCAGCTCTTTGGGGTTTTTTTCCATCAAACACACATTCTCTCCCTTTTCAGGCTACTGCCTGATAGCTGATTTATCCCAAGAACTCTCCTTTCTTCTTAATATCTCCCTCATCCTTTCTTTGGCTGTTGGTAACTTGTCTTAGCTTATCCTGTTTAAGTAGTTTGCGGGGTCAAAGCGAGTGTCATGGAATGTTTCTCTTATGTCCCATGAATTTAAAAATACCCTGTCCTGCAAATGCTGTTGTCTATTTATGTGGCTATCACCACTGCTTTAACCGTGCACTACACCACTGCACATAATACCTTTTCTTTTGATCAGCCCCTTTAGTGATTTAGTAGTTTTTAACGTGTCTGGGTGAATTCACGTATCTCCGTATCACTACAGACCTTGAAGTAACTACCTCAGTAACTGCTAGGGAAGTGAAAGCCTTTCATTTGTTACAGAGGTAAATGCAATAAATACATACACATCTCAGTAAAGCTTTCATGCAAGCAGAATTTTGTCTTCTGTTTACTTGGAAACCACTTTAAAACGTACTTCTGCCATAAATACATAATTGTAAAAAAGTCAGCAGGACTAAAACTCTTGGTATTGAGTGCTACACCTAGTGGTAAGTGTTTGCAGGATTTGTAGCTTTTTTGACATTTAAACAAATAATTACATAAAAACAACGTTTAGAGAAACAAGTCATAATACTAGGAGCAGGAGAGGAAAAAACACTCCAGAATGCTTCAGATTCTTATGCAGGGGGCCTATTCTTCTATCAGCATGCAAGAAATTTATGCAATTAAATTATAATCATTAATGAAACTCGCCTACGAATATAACCTATACATCAGAAGAAAAAGCCCAACTGCTTAAGATGCAATTTTAATATAACAAAGCAAGAGCAGTGGATAGTGCTCTGCCGTTCCTGTTCCACGGTACAAGCAGATGCTATAGTATACTTTCTTGTTTACCTGTCTACTGACCCGTCACAACACTTAAGGTACCTCAGAAGCAGCAGCCATGTGAAAGAAAGAACAACTTACAAAATGCACAGTATTACACACCTGCGTGGTTTAAAACAGATTTCTGTTATGAACTTAAGCAGAAATTCACAACTGTCAATAAAGAGTGAACGTACGTTTTAAAAGCAGTGCCTTCAAAGATAGATATCGATCACATATAGGTATTTGAAAATGCAGTAGGCTTAATTCAACAATACTTCTTTTTACTTTGCATTAAACAGGACAACACCAAGACAAAGAGCTTGGAATAGGGACCGGCACCTGCATTCCCCCTCGCCAGGGGAGTGTCACGGCACTCGGCTCAAGAGTCACATTTCCTCTCGCTGGATTACTGAACTTTAACACCTCTTCTGCAGAGTGCAACACCTTCTGCAGGCGGACAGAGCACCGAGTCAACTCAACCCAAAAGGTCTCATTGCAAATAATTTCTAAGAAAAGAAAAAGAATTTCAGGAAAAATCTCTGCCTGCCTTCTTTATTAGCAGCCTATCTTCCTCCTGTTTGAAACTTCCAGGGGAAAATAATTGCCTCCTAAAGGAGCCTCCTTCAATCTGAATGTCCCTGTCTGTTTCACAAGATCAGCGCCCACGTACTTAACGCAGCACAGAGTGATGCAGACCTCCCAGGTACAACACAAGTTCTGCTCCTCAGCTGTACCTGCAATTTGCAGATCTCAGCCTGCTCCGTAAGCCTCGGTTAAGAAAGCGTTCCCTAAACACTTGCCGTCTCCAGCTGTTTAATTAAAGCACACGTAGACTGAACGCTCCGATTCCCGGCGATGCTCAGACTGGCTGCCTGCCCCTCACCTGAGCTGGTGGAGCATCAGGTGTGGAAATGTCACTGCTTGCAGCATGGCCTTTCCAAGACAACCACCTCCAAACACTGTGCTGTTAACTGAAGCGGTTCAGCAGGGAGCTCACGCGTACCGGAGGGCTGGGGTAGAGGAATACACGGGCAGCTGGGAGCCTTCACTCTAAGACATCCCAAATCCTTCCACTCCCACTCACAAATGAGAGTTTGCAGTTATGTGCCCAAGGTTATGCATTGAAATTGATGGAAGAGATGAGACCATAAATCAGGAGTCCCAACTTCCAACACCAGTCAGGCCCACAGACTCCACGTTGCATCGTGTGCGGCAGCACGCACAGTCAAAATAGGACACGAGGGAAGGGAAGAGGCAGAGGGGTCTGAAGCTTCCTCTCTCCTTTCTCTATAGAAAGCAGAATACTGCTGGAGAACTTGGCAAGACAGAACCAGCCCTGTTATACGGTTAGCGCTGTTTGCTTGCCAGTTGGAAGGAGACACAAGTTTCAGGGGTCAAAACTCTTAAATAATGCTCCAGTCT
This sequence comes from Aramus guarauna, assembly GCA_013400195.1. Taxonomy (NCBI): domain Eukaryota; kingdom Metazoa; phylum Chordata; class Aves; order Gruiformes; family Aramidae; genus Aramus; species Aramus guarauna. The sequence continues at coordinate 190,869 of VXBL01006169.1, read as the reverse complement.
CCAGCTCGTGTCTCCCGAGATGCACAAATACCATCCAACTCACTGTGGACATCATTTCCTTTTTATGTTTCTCTATTTTCAAATTACTAAGTAATACAAATGCTTTTAGCAGCCATTTCCACATGCTTGATGTACTCCACAGTTTCTAAAAAGATTTCCTAATGACCCAAACTTATCTAAGTCACTTCTTGTCGGTGTTGCTAACATGCAGAAGTTAAGCAATTGATTAAAGAGGAAACAACTGTTTGGTGTCTGATATGAAATGAGCTTCCAGGTCTCAGAGCATCAAGTGAGTTCCTGTCCATATCAGCAAAGTGAGCGGCAGGTTTTCGGTGGCCTCCACGGAGAGGCTTGGTACACTTGGGACACTGTGCTCCTTTCCCTTTACGTTCGACAGCTAGAAAACATTTATAAATCTCCACGTGTGAAGAGTTTATACGTGAATGGTACATCATTAAATGCATAAGCATTTCTATAGTAAGTAGTAAAGAGTTTAGCAGGTCGATTTGTTGCTTATAACCATTTCTCACATATACTACATGCTGCAATTATTCCTATTACGTAGAATCTGTGAGAGATACTCTGCAAATACAAAATTAAAGACAGACTGGAAGTTTTTGGAGCAAAGACTACCAGCCATATTCATGTGGCTTCATATCCTCTTTCTGTTTAATGTCACATCGTGGCTGGCTTTGGGTATTAAGAGGAACCTGCGCCAACAGAAGACACTAGCCTCAGGGACTCTGGTGACTGGATGTGCCCTTTAGCCTACCCACAAGCAGAAGAGCAGGGAAGACAAAGACGCTGACAACGTATTTAACAAAGTGCAACCAGTGCAGGGAACACTCAGTCAAATGCTGCGTCTGAGCCCGGACCGTGTCTTTGTAATGGGCAGGAGCGAAACACAGGCTCTGACCTTTCCAGTGCAGGGCCATTGCCCCAGACTGCAAGCCCAGGTGTTCTGCTGTTGCGGCTCCTTCTTGCACCATTAAAAGCCTTTGAACCTGAAACACTCAGCAGAGGCCACTGCCACTTGAGTTACAGGCGTAACTCCATTGGCTGCTAACCCATAATATGCCATTGTTCCTTAACCCGACCAGCCATCAAAGGCAAATACACTTCACTATTTCACTGCATCGTTTTTTTCTTGTTGATACCGAGATTAGAGATTTAACTCAACATTTTTTCTTAAGCTCGTGTTCACATGTATTTTGAGAATTAGAGGAAGGTTTAGTGCCAGTATTATCCTGACAGATCTCAGCCTAACTTCCAGGCATCCTATATATGAAAGAAACCAGAAATCTTTCATGATACCACGACCGGAGACATTCAGACGGCTGACACTTTAACATCCTTAGGAATATACAATCATCATCACTTCAGGCAGTCATGCTTTTCAGGCAATAAACCATGATTTGCCTTGTCCTTCACGGGGAAGAGTAATTTAATCCACTTCACTCAATTTAGCAACGGTCCTCTAAAAAGAAGAGCTGGAAACCCAGGTAATTAATTAAGAATAGAGTTTGAACTTGTACTGGAGAGGGAAAGTAATCCTAAGTAGTTATACAATATTGTTCAAAATTTAAAGTTTCTGAACTACATGCACTACAATGCTGGGGGAAAAGCAATTTTGTTACTAAAATGTTCCAGGACAGCAAACATTGTATATGTGCACAATACACATACAAATGTGTAACAAGATTATGAGATTAAGCATTCCAGTCAAAGACTTCACAAAGAACTGGTTACTCCCACAATATTATTTCAGCTATATTTTTATACCTTTCTGTCTGATGTTAACATTACTCAAATTAATACGCTAAGATTTGCATATCAGAAGGCAAAAAGGAACGGGAAGCGTTGTACAAATGACACGTGGCTGATACAGAATTGCTAGGCTGATGTTGACTTCCAGGGAAGTCCCCGGCTCCCTTTTTTCTGTTGTCAAAAGGTGATATTTCTCTGAAGTTTCAGGGGAACTCCAAGAACTTTGCTCGGTTGTAATGACTGAAGCACGGAAACCACATGAATTTCAGGGCAAGCTGCATGATCACTCTGGCTAAATTATATCAAAGCGTGGGAAATACGGACCAGTTCCACATGGAGCTTTGAGGTTTGCCCAGCACCGACGGCTAACATTTCACCGCCAACTCCTGCTAAGCAAAACTAGCCTTGTAAGCTGAAACAGCGGAGGAAGCTGCTGAGATGTCATCTTGAGCAGGTCCATCCCTGCTCCCCCATTACAGACTCCTACTGCTCTGCCTTCACCCCAAATCCTGACAATGCCTGGAGCTGAAGTGAATCCTTGGGAGAAAAATCTGAATTGACTTGCAGATGGGTCTTTGAAAAGGAAATGCATTATCTCTGTTACAGTAGGTGACAAGGTGCCAGTGCTCACGAGTTCGGCACTACACACGCAAACCAGCCGGGGAAGGGAAAACAGAGTATATTAACGCAAGCACAGTGCTGTCACCCTGCTTACTGGGGCTACGGCTACAAGGACTCTTCAGCGGAAGACGACAAATCATTAAATTTATTTTCTACATGCAGCACATGTGGGAAGGGTTACTTTAATGACAAAAGGTGTGGTGATGGTAGGTTCTTCAGGGCAGCAGCCATTTCTAGATACAGCTGTACATAAAAGAACACTTGTTCTTTGCGAGAAACTCTTTCTTGGCCCAAGAACTTCAATTAACACCTAAATATTTAGGGAAACACTTGCACACAGTCACTCCCAGTATTAAACAGGGTGGTCATCCGAGCGTGCCACGGAGCAGAGACACCTTGAGCTGGCCCCATACCAGCACAGGTCTGGTAGGGTAAAGCCAACCACAGGGCTCAGCAGAGGAATGGGGCCAGCGCTGCTCTGGAGCAAATAAACCCTTCCAGAACACAGGGTGCCCAACACAGGGACACTCGGGTGGCACCACGTTCAGTCCCAGACTGGATCTCATCAAAGTAGTGGGAAATCTGAACTAATAAGCTCCCCTGCTCCTAACTTGCTGCCGCATGCGGCCATTCACGTATTTTTTGCTCTGCGTCCTTTAGTAACCCTATTATCCACGTTATCCCATTGTCTGGAGTTTCAGTCGCCCCATTATTTTGGACAATGGAAAACAGACTGCACTATGGTACCTTTCTTGACATTTTAACACCCACCCCTTTTCCTTTCTCTTGAAAGAAAAGGCAGAACAAAGTTCAAAAAAATAAAATTAAATAAAAACCATATCTCGGGTTCTGACCCTGAGCTCTGATCTGCTTGGGCAGTCTGACAGCCCGACTAGCAAAATGATCTGTCAGAGAAAAGAACTAAATACATGTATATATATTAAGCTTTTGTTTAACAGTTAATTAATTAATATTTCTGTAAACATATACACCTCTTTCCCCAAAGTTCTGTAAATCACAGTTTTTCACCGCAGACTGTTGTAGCCCCCCTCCTTTTTTTTTTTTTTTTTTCCCCTTCAAACTTTATTATAAAGCCCCAAAAGTTCACATAATGTCTCGCCATTGTTTCTCTAAAGAGGAATTCTCCTCCCCGCCTCCTCCTTTCTCTGTATCTCTGAGGCACCACATGGCACAATAAGAGCCCTTTCATGTTCAAGACTCAGAGTCGTTGCTGTGGTAACTCACCCAGCCTCACCGAGTATCCAAATAAATAGTTAAAAAAATAAAATCAGAAACCCAGTGGGTCTGACCGCAATCTTATCTTTACCGCGATGGCTTCGAGGGACATTAAGAAGCGAAATAATACCCTTTTGCCCAGATTAGTCACCTAAAAGTGTCGAATTTTTAAGAGACAGAAGGACATTTGTGCTGTTCCAACAAGTATTTGGCTGGAACGGGAGCACAAAGACAGAGAAGACGCAATGCAGAGCACTAGTAGCCAGTGGCATAAAAATTATGGTGTGGAGATTTTAACCACTTGCAGACAGATTTCGCTGCCCCTCCCTCCTCCCTCGTGTAGCAGCTTTGGGATAGACACCATAAGGAAAGCTTCTGAAGGATTTTATCTAACGGGCAATAAGCAGCACCAAGTGTCATTAACTGCTACCTTGCAGGAAATGCTGCTACAAAGAGAAACCCATGCTTTCCGCATGA
>VXBL01006169.1:159083-185428 GCA_013400195.1 Aramus guarauna | reverse complement strand
TTTGTTGTTTTTTTTTTTTTTCTTTTCTTTTTTTTTTTTTTAACCTTAACTGCTGAGAAAGGCAAATGCTTAAGGGAGAAAGGACTATCCATTGTCTGGGGTGTCTGCTTCAGCTTCCTTTGTCTGGGAATTATAAGAGAAAGGTAGAGACTCCTTTTTTTTTTTTCTTTTTATGCATCTAAAAAAAAAATCAATTTTGCATTTAGCAGTGAAAAATAAAATATCGTGATGCTAGAGCAGACAGCCCAGCCTTTCTCCATTTGCCTTTTCTCACTTCTCCCCCTTCCACTTCTCAGCCCCCCTCCATAAGGTAGTAGTCGGATAAAATTTGCAGTCAAGCCCATCAGTCATTCCTGAATCCATTCCAAGGTTCCCCCTCCACCTCGACTCCTTCCACCTCCCCCTGCTCAACTCTGGCTGTACTTGTCTAACAAATCATTTTTGTAGGACAAGCGACTGGCTCATGCAGAGATTGCACACATAACCCAGGCACTGCCGACAAACTGTCAGGGGAGAAAGAGCTTTTAGTGGAGATTTTTTTTTTTATTTTTTTTTTGTTCCTTTATATGTAAAAACATTCCTGCTCTGGGATGCCCTCCTCCTCTGTGCTCTCTCTCAGCAACTCCAACCTCAAGCTGACCACACTGATTTTGCCTGAAGCTTCACTAGAGTGCAGACCATGCTGGGAGTTACATCATATAAAATTATCTTTTTATCAGTGTGTGGCGGCATGGTGGGATCCCTTCAGTGCGCAGCAGCCTCACCCAACCTCATAAAAACATCTTCTGTTGTGCTCAGTGCCTGAGCATGGGGTTTCTGGCCATGCATGCAAAAGGTGCTGTGCCTGCACAGATTTAGTGCTTCCTAAGGCTGGGGAGAAGGGAAAATTACTAGAGCAGGGAGCTGCTGAGAGTCTGGGTGGACTGTTGGCTGGGTGACACAAAGCTCTGCCCATCCTCACGCCGGAGAAGGATGCTGCCACCTCGCTGCAAGTGCCAACAAGAGCCCCATGGCACACGCTCACTGCCTCCAGCAGCAGGGATGGCAGGCCATGCAGAGTGGCTGCCTGCCTCCCAAAAGGAGAAGCACAGTTATTTTAAACAGCACAAGCTATTTAAAACTGTAGTGCTAAAATAACTCTGGACGTGCAGAAAAATGCCCAGGTGAAGCCTCTGGAAACTGCTGATAATGGTGACATTCCCAGACAAGGTATATTCAGAGGGGTTTTCTTGGTTATTGTTCTGGCAAACATTTGAACCAATCAATTAAAATTCATTTTAAGATTTTGTAGTCAGAATCCAAAGTCCTCTGAGATGCCAAGGGACTCTGACTAGAGCTGTGGAAGACCAAGGTTTAAGTCCCATACCTAATTAATTGGGATGAATTAGGTTCACTCTCTCCTGCTGATGGTTCTTCATTGACAATAAATTACACTGTGCATTTTTTCATTCAGTCATGCTAAGTTTCTAGCAGACACACTATTCTTTCTCATTTGTCACTTTTATTATAGCACTATCTTAGACGCATAGTTGTAGACACTTAATCAATCCTGCTGAGCTGTTATGTCTCTCTGCAACTTGCTGCAACTCTGAAGAAGATTCCTACATGATTCAGAGTCTTCACTAGAAAACCTTGGGACTTCTTGCTGGTCTATGTATTTTCTAATGCTGCAAGTTAAGACATTTCATTGTGCCGTTTGCCGCCTAAGAGCAGCTCATTGCCAAACAAAAATCACTCCCTACTTTGCTTAGGTGTCAACTCCCAAAGTATAGGGATAAAACAAATTCAAATGACCCTTCTTCACACAAAAGTCACTCCAAATCCAGAGATCTATTTCTCAGATATTGACATTTCTCCAGCTGTGGCAGTCCAAAGGGTTAAAGCAATGGCACATTTGTGGACGGAGACGCTGCAGGTGTGAGTGCACTAATTGGATAACTGAACAACAATGAAAGCAAGAACAGGGGATGGTGGAAAGGGGTTTATGCAGCAGACTGAACAATTGCAAGCGCACGATTCTGTGAATGAAGATAAAACCACAATGAAGTTTAGTGGATTGACACTGCCCCACACCCAACACGTGCAATTCCCACTGAGCTCAAGGAGAGTTATGCCACCAGTGAGGTCAATTCCGTACATCCCTCATTTGTTTGCCACGTCTCTCTGGAAGTACACATATGGCAAATCTCCAGATCCATATCAGGTTCTGCTGACCCACAGCAGAGCAGTGAGCCCAACCCAAGCCTCCAGCTGAGAAGGGACCCAAATATATCGGGGCTGTGATGGAACAGCACACCTAAAGTTTTCAGCCAAAGCCCAGAGGAAAAAAAAAAAAAGTTTGTACTTTGGGTCAGATTTCAGTGCTAAGAAAACAACGGTAAATGCTATTAATAATTACAAGCAGGTAGGCAGTGGAGGATAAAAATAAAATCCCAAAGTATGGCTTCAGTTCCCTGAAGCCTGGCTCTACTAATGCAAGGACCCCAAGAGCAGCAATATAATCCAACACACGCATGGTAACCACCAATGGCCCTCCAAGCAGGCCACGAAAAAGGCAGGCAAATGCAAAACAAGAGCTAATGCTACAGCAACACCCCAACTTTGGTTTGAATGTCCACAACTGGTCACCTCAAGGGCAGAATCCCAGAATCTATTGGAAAGAGTCAATATGAGCATTAAGAGATCTCTCAAAGCTATGACAGATGAGAAAAGACTGAATGCCTTTCTGCTGGATTGAAAGACTGGATAACTTAGTGGTTTTATAAAAGGGGACTGAGGGTTAGTGGTGGGATGGGCAGGGACCATGATTACAGATACCTAGAAGGCTGGCACAAAAAGGAAGATAATAATGATCATTTAGAATGAGAGGTTTCTTATTCTCAATACAAGGCACACCAAATTTGCTCACCGAGGGATTCAGTAGAGCCTCCAACAAAACTCCAACTGGGAAAGCATCTGCCAAGGGGACACTCTGAGCCTTGCGATCCTGACCTGGAGAGTGGGGATGGACTGCAGAGCATCCCCTCTGACCTTGCGATAATAAAGCAATTTTTAACTCCACCATGCTGTGGAGGTGGCAAACTTAGATACAGACAGGTGAAATCACGAGAGACACTGAGTCCTGAGAGGGGCTCTCATTACAAATTCACTGGGCTTTTTTCCTCAGATGAGTATTAAACGGAGCAATGCAGACCTCAAACAGCATTTGTTCATTATAGCTAACAGGGAATGAATATCAGAGACTTCTAAAGTAGGAACAGCAAAGAACTTAGAGTGAAATTAAAAATGTAAATGTATTTCTGATATCAGTTTCAGATTCCTTCCCCCCATCCCACTTCCTGAAAATTAGTGTACAAGCCTCTGCCACCAGATTTCTAAGATAGCTTCCTGTAATACGACTGGAGGCATATGCTATCAGCACCTGAATATTACTTTGTTGTAAGGGACCTGCCATATGTTTCCTATTTAAAAAAAAATTACTTTATATCACAGGAAGCCACTTTTTCTAGCAACAATAGTGGAGGTTCTTGTAACCGTTTCACCTATAGAAGGAAAAATAATGAGTAACCACCAACTATAGCAGCTTTATCAAAGTCACAAGTGTAACTCATTTTTTGAGTCTTCATATTCAACAAATCTTATGTTCGGATTAATATATTCAGTGAAATGGTGCTATTGCAACAGCAGCCAGGGGAAATTAAAAGACTTCAGGATATGAACAACATGTTGGAATAGCGTCAGCTTCCTCAGTCACTGTGCCTCCTGCCTCAAACTAAAACTCAGCTTTACACAGGGGCAGAAAACTTTAAATCTGACAGGAAGTTTGGCTCTTTGACAAGGGGACGCCTCTCCCTCGTGAAAACTGAGACCCAGTCACTTAACATAGAATTTCCAGAACTGTATTAAAGATAGTTTCTGATACTACACACAACCATAACATGGAGTATCTGGAACGGAAGGCAGGTGGGAGTTTGCCAAAATTATATTACATTTTTCATTTGAAGAGGAAACTTACTTTCAAATAACATTATTTGCAATGGCAGTGATTTTCCTCCTGAAAAACATCCTGAGTCCATTTCAATTTGATAGATCACTGCATCACTCCACACCTGAGATGGGAGGCTGGGGAGCATCGTAGGAGAGGGAGCAAACTGTCACCCATATAAAGAGGAACCAAGATGCATTGCAATTACAGTTCATAAGACACCATGATGTCTTATTTCTGGAACCTAAATCATTTGGGTTTTCAACTACAATATTTAGTGTTTGATTTCTAGCAGGAACAAAAAAAAAAAAATTTTTTTCCTCCTCAGAAGCTCTTCTGGAAAAGCTCCACATCCCATTCCTCCTTTGCCAGCTGGCCAAGCGTTCAGAAACATGGCACTAGGCAGCACTTGCTTGTGGGTATTTATTTCCCTTAGATATTGAGGTAGACATTTGACGCACCTCTTGACAGAAATTGAAGGTGTAAAAAGGTATAAGAAAAAGTGACAATGATAAGGAAAGCTTTCCAAAGATGGAGGGCTCAATATTTCAGTATTTTCAAGGTATTCTGATGGCGGCAGGTACATCTTCAATCTACTTTACAAGAAGAAAGGTATCTGAGTCTCAAACTCTGCTTTGTGAGAAACAACTTCATTTCACTTTTCACTCACAGTTGGAATTTTTCAGTCGCCAATGTCAGAAAATTTCCAGTCAGACGCAGCCACTTGCTAACGCTGGTTTGTCATTGAATTTAGGTTGTCACAACATGAATTTGAATTTGAGTTGAGTTTAAATGCTCATGATGTTTTAGGGACAATGAAAATATATGACAAACTCTGCCTTGCTCTGAAGATAAGCAATTTAGCTTTTATACCCCAATCTAAATTTTCTCCTAAGGAGTAAAAGTACTGCTCATCGTGTAAAACTCTGGCACGCACGGTCTTTCCTGGTCTCGCCGCACTGTAATTCAAACTTGTCCCTCTCAAATTCCCACAAGTTCAGAGTCAGACACGAGATACTCTTTCCCTCAGAGCTTTGGCTGATGTTTTCAGTTCTAGATGAAACCACAGAGCTCCTAAACGCGTGAAAATTAGCAAACAAATACTTAGGGGGAAAAAAAAAAAATTCTTTTTCTGCCAAGTAGATATTTTGGACAAAGATTGTGGTTGGCTGCGGGTGTGTGCGAAGTGGTTCAAACTGCCATCTGCGTTAGAGACAGTAATGGGATGTGATAGGAGCGCAGACACAACACAGCGAAGGCAGCTCTCCCTCGCTCACGTTATTGTCTTTCAGCCTCTGGGAGCTCTGCCTGCATCTGGCAGAAAAGTTGATCAACTTGGGGTAGCTAATCAGGCTGCTGCAATTTCCGGCCCTTTCTTTCCCAGATTCCTCAGATCAAAGTTCAAGTCCCAGAATTATTATTCCCCGAATGCTTAATGAGCTCCAACTGAGGGACACCAAAGGCAAAGCTAAAACATTGACCGTGCACTTCATTGAGTTTGGCCAATGTGGCTAAAAACAAGAGGGTGGGATCCATAGCATGCAAAATCACAATATACAGATTTGTATTTTAATCCAATTAAGATTCCTGTGCACAAGCAGGAACGGCAAAGGGCTTCAGTCACTTTGTAAAGAGACGTCTGCTTTCCTCGTTGCTTTCCCCATATTAAAATTTTGCAAAGGTAGAAATTGGCCTTGTCGTCAATCATTTCTAAAGAACTCTCTTTTGGGAGAATAGCAGAGCCCCACAAGCACAAAAGCTTCCTTGAAGACTAAAGTTCAGGATGTTGAAATGCAAAAGTCAGATTTTGCCAGGAGGCACGATTTCTGAAGCCAGATGATTCCACCTCAGATTAAGTTATTGAAGATCTTTGCATGCAGAAACATTTCTTTGTTCTGGCAAACACTCCCTGAGTTTTCTATTCACAAATGTGACCCCTAGGAAAGCCAGCCAAGATTCTTTCGTGTTATCAGGTCAGAATGTTCAGGGCCCAATTATTTTAATAGTTATAAAAAAAACCCCGACAATGGTTCAGTACGCCAGTGAGAATAGTATTCAGGGACTTAACAAGTCAGTCACTCTAACATCTGGCATGTTCTTTCGAGAAGACTAAACACATGGAGAGTCTTGCTGCAAAAGTCAATGGAAAGGAATGATAATTGCTCATTAGAATGCCTCCTCCACAGGTTATTTTTAACTTCCCCTACTCTTTCTAATCATGGTGCATGCATCAGATGATACTGAAAAGGGTCAGTGCATAGGTTTCTCCTCTCCAAAAACTCACTTATAACAAAGCCTTTTCATGAAGCTGAAGATTCACATGCTACATCGATGGCACCTGTTTTGTTTTTAAACTACAAGCAGGGCCCAAAGAAAATACTCCCAAAGCTCCATGCCTTCAGCCAGCAAGCCCGATTGCAAAGGCAAAGACACTGACTATAAAAATCAGAAGCTTTATTTTAATCTATGACAAAGACAATTGTTTTCCCTCTTCCTCAGCGTTAAGAGCGCAGTGCAGGGGAAGAATCTGAGATGCCCAAATGCAAAGGCATTAGAGGATGTAAGACACAGAGAACAAGGACAGAGTCCTAATATCAGGAGCCCGGTGTCAACAAAGCAATAAAGCAGAAGCTACTAAGTGTCAAATGAAGCAAAACAGCTATTCATCTACTTTTGAAGGAAGAAAAATTCTCGCTGAATTTCCAGTGTATTTCACCTTGTGTTTTCAAGACTAGGGGCTGAAGGGTTTTTGCATTCTTAAAACCAGTGTTACCAGAGCATACCCACGAGTATGCAGAGGAGAGACAGCAAACTGCTCAGGTCTGCGCACTCTTCTTGAAAGGATGGGCTGTATTAGCCTAGCTTGGCAGGGATGCCTTTATATCCCTCGCTGCGTCTCCTCTGCCTTTCAGCCAGTGCAATGCAAAGACATCTCAGCTCAGCCCTGTCTAAATGAGTTCAGATCTTTTCGCTGAACCCATCACCATAGCATCTGAGCCTTTGTAAGGGACACAAAAACTATTTGCATGGGTCACCCCACTTCCTCTCAACCTAGTTACATAAAACTTTTTTTTTTTTTTTTTTTAATGGGGGTTCAGCAGAGCATTAGGAAAAAGGGGAGATTCTTTGTGGTGTAACATCAAAGACTGCACACAAGGAATCTTGTTCTGAAGCCTCTCACCAGGAAAAGCCAAACGAATGAAAAGCTCACATCAGACAGTTAGAAGACAGCAAAGGCAACGGACCTAGAGGCACAAGGAAAGCTTAAATCCAACAGTTTACGGCCAAGACTCAGGAGGCTGTGTCCTTATTTAAGGCTTTTTAAAACAGCAAAAAGCTGTTTGAAGAGGAACTGAAGGACATGCTCATAATGGGCTGTAATTTGTTTGTTTATCTGTCTGTTTTTAATGAAGGAACCACAGAGCCTACTGGAGAATATTTGAGTTTCACTTCTGCCATTGTCCCAGCCATTCTCTAAAAGCACTGCGACCACATCAAATAGCTGCCAGAGCTCCCCAGGAATGGGCCTTAAAACATGTTTCAGAGCACTGAGCCCTGGGGGAAGGCAGTGGCTGGACGCTCCTGGAATGCAAATCTTCTTTCAGCAACCAGACACAACCCTGACGGTAGCCGTGCAAGCATCCCTCACGCCTCCTGCACCAACCTGCCCCCCGGACCACCCTGGAAGGATAAATTGCAGGCAGAGGGATTGAGATCAGGCATAGAGGGATTTTCAGCCTTGATAACTGGAGCGAAGCTGCCAACAAGCAGGCCACCTGCGCAGCAGCCGCGTACGGCGGGATGTTGGACACCCTCCACTCCAAGCTGGCCCGCGGCTGCCAAACCGCTTCACCTCCGACAAAGAGCTGTCTGAGGCCACGAGGCAACGCTTGGGCCAAAAGCAAGGCAATGATTTGGAGGTGAAAGGCTGCAGCCCCCAGGACCAATTCAGACCTGAGCCATCTAGCGTCAGTTCCCAGCCCCCAGCCTCCCCAACGGCGTGAAATCTGGACCCGCGCTCCTTTTGCAGTTTTCCTTTCACACTCGTGACAAATCCCCGTTCCTCCCAGGAACGTATACCTCACCAGCACCGGGGTTTTGCTGAACACAGAAGCAAAACCAGGTAGCAAGCTACCCAGAAGTGCCAAAAAAAAAAAAAAAAAAAAAAAAATTAACCCTCCCTTCTGGGTCAAGTTTTCCTCCAAGGGCATGCTGCCTTTTTGCAGCCGTATCCACAGTGCAACACTGACCTCCTGTGGCTGCGGCTCCTCAGCCACGACCCGGAGCAGCCAGCAGCAGGCCTTTCCCTTTTTCCCTTGGCCAGCTGATTATCTACCCCATTTGGGGGGGGAAGAAAAAAACAGAAAACAACAGAAAACACGGGGAAGAAAAAGGGGGGGGAAAGGGAGCTGAAAAAACTCCCTCTGTGCACATCCCTCTACTTGGGTTGTCTTCCATGTGCCTATGGCCACAGCAAGGATGAAGGAAAGTTTGTCTTCACTCAACTCAACTTTTCAGTCCCAAGATAAAAGCTCCCTTCAGGAGATAAAACTAGATAAAACTAGTGTCTGACAAAGGGGCAAAGCCACGTGTTTCTACAAAATCAGGCTTGTGCCATGCAGGGGCCTTGCGAAGTCATCTACAAACAGATTAATTCCACCCATATTTCGGTGGCAACATTAAGTGATTTCTGTTTTTTTCTTATGGCTGCCTAAATTGCAACAGAAATGGCATCTTGCCTGTGTCCGAAGGGGGTCTCAGGGAAGCCAGGAGGTACAGTCATTCCCATAGACAACCGCTCTTCTGAGCAACAGAGCGGGAAGGCAGCTTGTTGGGGTATTTATGGTTGTCACAGCTACCAGGTGTTGAAACAACTTCCATAGTGTGTTTTCCTTCCTGCAAGCTTATGCTCCTTTACCACAGGCAATACGAAAATCCCTTCTGGGAGACAAATGCAGATTGTCCTTGAGTTTCCACCTCAGAAATCATGCTGACCTGCCGTACAGCTCAGAGCTCACAGAAGCAAGGAATCTCACAGTAAATTCAAGTGCTTTTAAAAGGTCACCATGGTAAAGACTTTCAAAATCTGAGTCCTACTCAAAAAAGGTCTGGCCTGCATTCACAGCATTACCTGCCTTAGTTTTGCAAGCAAGCTTGTTCCTGAAGAGCTCTGTTTTCTGGCTGGCACTGCCACGGAGAATGTCGGGAGCAGGGAGAGCCTCTCTGCAGCAGACTAATATCCCCATACAACAGTCCCAAGACACACGCCTCAGACCTCCGCGAGCCAAAGATGAAGAGGGCTCTGGGATCACCTTGTAGGAGGAAGATGACAGCAGATCCCCCAGGGAATTGCTCCATTCAGGACTACGGTAAGCCTGGCTGTGCAACTGAGCCACGCGGAAGCAGGCAATGCTGGCCTCAGCCGTGCGCTCGGATACCCGCTGGGATGCTCAGCAGCACCCAGCCCTGTACTGCCTCACTCCCATGTCCACCGAGCCACACACATGTTCCCAGGAACCACAGTTTGACCATCCACAGACCATACTACCTCCAGTTATCACCAGACACCTTTTGTTGTTGCTGTTCCTGCCTTGTTTTAAATATTTTAGGATGCTCTTTAAAACAGCCTGGCATTAGAAGAGTTTTATACTAAACAGCAGCAACACACCACTCAAACAGCTGCCTCCTAGATGCAACGGGAAATCAGCAGGGTCACAGGGTGAAATTATACCTGTCGAGCTGCTCTGGATGACCCCAAAACCTGACAAGGTCCTGCAGACACAGCTTGGAAGCTGTACAGAGGGTATGCTCAGCTGAGAGCGGTAACTTGCCATAGGAAAGGACACTTTCTGTGTCGTGCCAGCAAGAAGCAAGAGGGAACCAAGAACCGCTGCCCTTGCCAGAAGCTGTCAATCAGTTGGGTTTTGCCCCCGTGCAGAACAGTGGCTCCTGCTGAGCTGAGAATTACAAACCTACTTCTTCACTCCCACCTGCCCCCAGCCTGCCCCTCATTTTGAACATTGGGTTGTAAATGATGCATAACCCTTCTGGGCCTTCTGCCTGGGCACAGAAACTTTCCCATATCAAGGGAATTAAAAACTAGGTTAAACATACTTGTCACTCCAGGAAGTTCCTTAAAGCAGATGCAAAAGACTTTTTTTGGTCACTTCTCATTAGAGTTTTGAGACAAGATTCCCTGCAAAGGCTGGAGGTGTTAGATCACAGCTGAAACACAGCAGAGAGGGGCTTGTGGTGGCCCATCCAGACAGCCACCTCCATGTGTTTAACAGGCTCGTTCTCCAACAACTACCAGCCCTTCCAGAATTTATCAGGGTAAAGCCATAAAAATCACGTAAGAGATTAAACTGACAACATACCTGAATGCACACATTCATTACCCGGAATGCTTGGTCCCTAACTGAGCATATTGTAGCTCTATCACCCCTAAGGAAAGCCGGATGGCAATATTGATGTTTGGATATGAAGCATCCCAAAGTACAAATGATCAGGTTACCACATGGGGCATCTTCTCTGCCAGCTCCACATTATTTAAAGACAAGGTAGAAGCATTCAGAAGATTCTTGTCTAAAGCCCTGTTCTCAACACATGGTATACATGTCATTGATACACAATTAACTGCATGTGTGCAATGACGGAGGCATTGGCAGAAGAAATCATGTACGTCTAAAGGAAAAGAAAAGCAGAGAGACATGCCGTGACATGTTATCATTAGGGAGTCATAATTTCCTTCCTGTAGTCATACAACAGCTGTCACTAACATCTTGAACACAGACCATGTATTAGAATACCATAGCAAATGCCTTTTCAGGCAAAAGAAAGAGAGGGCATGTTAACTGGGTGAATAGCAGGAAGAATATTTTGACAGCTTGAATGCATTAACCTCCCCGTAGAACGCCCACAACCTTTGCTAGAACTTGGTTTGGTAGATACCTTCCGCACGCTGGGCGAGGAGCGAGGGACTCCAGCAGCTCTATCGCAGGCAGACCCAGAGGCCTCAGCTGTCCAGGGGCCCGTTTTGGCAGGCGGGGGAGATGCATTTGCCTATAGTCACCTCTGGGGTGCATCTCTCCATCTCCACCCTCCCAGCTTTGCACTGTCAGCTTGGATTCAGAAGGGCCAAAGAGGATGTCTGATACAGTGTCAGTGTCCTATCTTGTACAGAGAGGGAACGATAGTACAGGTTGACCTTATGCATGAGAATATATCCTCTAGGCTTGCCTTCAGGAGGAGGGAAGGCATTTTCTTACCTTCTAGCTATGACTGTTAACCAACATAGAGGCCCCACCAAAGACACTATAGTTACCATTTCAAAACCGAAGTCATTCAACCTAAGTAACTAGATTTCTCATGGTTTCTGCCTCAATCTTGTAACTTCTGAGGAAGCTACACACCACCATCTTCACTAGGACTCCACCTTCTCTTAGCGATAACAGGTCAGCCAATGCATTTTAAGAACACATTTTCTTCACATGGATGAGGTCCTCAAAGGTTACCATGATAGGACCATGTTCAGGTACCTTGAATGTTTGACGTAAGTAGTTTATCTGAGGCAGACCGATCATGAATGCTTTTAGTGCAGCTTTTCCAGGAGCAGTAGTTCTCATTACAAGGCAGGCTGCAGCAACTCATCAATCTTGGAATCTTGAGCTAAAGATAATTAATCAGCACCCAGAGCCATTTTTGCAAATACAAAGCCTGGTTGAAACAAACCAAAATAAGAGAGAGGGGGAAAAAAGAAAAACAACAAACCCCAAAACATGACAGAGCTGTTGGCACTTGGCAACTCCTCTTGATTAAACTTATTTTCACCTCCAGGTGCATACACAGGATGAGTTTTGTTAATTAAACCTGCCAGTCAACTCATTATGTATTCAATTAAAAAAGCCTGATGCCTTGATTTTATGCAGCTGGCAGGCTGCATGGTGACAGGCCATGTTGTTATAGTGCATAAGTTCTAATGGGGAAGGGAGAGGAGATGCTCCAAAATATGGCTAAGTGCGATATTTGCTAATTGGACATCCTCTTGGTGTTTTGTCTCTTTTTTTTTTTTTTAAGGCTATAACGGATGGGGTTGTTTATCACACATACAGCCTGGCTGTGTAAAGTGAAAGTCGAGGCAGAGAGTGGAAAAGCATGTTCATCTCATTTGGAAACCCATCTAGATGATCAGAATATTCATGATAGACTCTGGCAAGGTTAAGAGATGAGGAGAGTGGCACCTAGATGCCATGGTGATGAATGCTGTGTGAATAGATTAGACAGAGGCCCTGAAGCTTCTATAAAATTGTGGGGGTTTAATTTAGATGAAAGATAGCCTTTATTCGTAAGGCATCGCACTGAGAGTTGGCAGATCTGGATGCAGGCCCTGGCTCTGCTACAAACTCCTTGCATGACCTTGAATAAATCCCAGAGGACCACGCTTTAAAGGTATCTACAGTTATATCTTTGAAGTGGCAACCCTTAGCCACCTCTGTGTTCCTCATCTGTCCACCAGGAACTGAAGGCTATTTCTCCTGCCGTGCCTACCACTCTCTGAGCTATTTATATTCAACTTCCTAAGAACAGACAGTACCTCTTGTTCTACACTGCAAGAAAATCTGTTACAATGGATCTCCCATCTCAGATGACAGACAGAATGAAAACCTCTAACATTTGTGACAAAAGAATTTGTGGTTGCATGCAACAGTTTTGCAGTTATCTCACGCTGACATTTCTAAGCCTACTTCATGCTGGCCACAAATATGAGGAACGACCTACAACAGAGGTGACCCATCTGCTGTGCTCTGAGGCAGAGAATTAATTTCTTTTCCACTGTTCCTGTTGTTTTCTTCAAGTTTGCAGGCTTTCGATACAGCTGCTTGTACAGACAAGAGGTATACTATTCCAGTACTATGTTAACGTGTTAAGGACATCTCCCCACCTCAGACCATGCTCCAGTTCTTGTGATAATCTGGGAACTTTAATGCATATACCATTAATGAAAAGACCTTAGGACACTGGCAATAGCATTTCTTCTTTTGTGTGTGTGTCTGTGTGCAGTGATTTATGATTGTGACGTCTCACGTCTTTACTGCGCCTCTTCAGTTTGTTACTGGATATTTTGCGACTGATGAGGAATGAAGCGGATGTTCTGTGGAGCCCTCTAAACTACACCTCTGTCCTGGAGTTGACTGTAAGTGTGAGGAACTGAACTTTGACCAAGGAGATCCCTTGAGTCTTGTATGTTTTGTCAGACCCTGAAACGGAGAGGGTTTTGTTATTACTGTCGTAACCTTCTTTGCTATCTGGTTTCATGCCCCCTGCAACTGCTGGAAGCAATGGCCCAGATTCACCTAAAGACAAAAAAAGATACACCAAATACTTGGTAAATCCCAACAGATATCTCTAGTGAGCTAAATCTCATTGTCCACTAACATATGAGAATTGGTCCAAATGCAGAATGACTCTTCCAGACTCCAGCTAAATGCAAATCAACAGTCATGCCTCTTTTCCCTTGCTGGATTTTTTTTTTTCCCCCCTGTTAGCAGCTGTGTCCCTATCATCAAAACTGGCAAGGCAATTAGTGGTTGGCAGTAGCTGTCGCAGCTGGTCTGAATTTTTTATTACAACTTTCATTGAGAAATACTAGTTTGTCAGGACAAAAAAAACAAACAAAAAAAAACCAAAACAAAAAAAAAAGTTGTGGAGGGTGTTGGGTCAGATATTCTCTGTTGGGACCAAACCACAGGATGGATCATAGTCTCAGGGAGACACTGACCCCCATTGAGCCAAATACCCTTGTGATTGAATCTGTTATTTGGAAAATGCCGTGCTTAGGTTCAGATCTGTTTTCTGACCCAGACTTGAACTGAAGCCTTCTACACCCCAGGTGATAACCTGGCCCTCTGAGCCAGCAGTTTCTGTGTTCAAAGAGTCTCATTTCCCTATGAAAGTTTTCTAAAAATCACAGCTTAGCCTCACATCTGGATAGAAGAAAGTGATAAAACCTCAGGCTTTTTTAAGCAACCTGTCATTCTTGAATTCCAGCCAACCATAGATATTTATCACCTTTTCCAATAGAAGATGGTTTGCAATTCCACCCACACGTGAACAGTTTATTAACACATCCCAACACACAGAGACCAGCAGCTACTGCTACACAATCTTAAGACCAGACAAAATTTTCTGCCCCTCCTCAAACTTCCAGTACAGGAACATAGTTAGGTTTGCATGGAAGATATCCCACCAAAGAGTTAAGGTTTTTTCACATGAAGGCAGCCCAAATTAGATGCTGCATCTGGTTCTCCCAGGAGACACAATGCAGGCAAGCAAGTGTGTGTAAGCTGGTGTGTACGTGGAGGGGAGATTATGCAGGTGAGATCAACAGCCCATCTACTCCACGTATCCTGTATGGCCACGGTGCTCAAAGGAAATTCAAAGTGAATATAAAATAAAAATAACAGATAGTCAAGAGAAGTTGTAAAGCCTTTTTCCATCCCATCAGTGTAATTGCTGCTGTCCTCTATTCACATTCATTTGCAAAGATAAAACAGAAAATCGCTGGTCTAGAAGTAATTGCTTTCTCCTCCTGACCTAGAAAATAATAATAGTTTGCATTTCTATAGCTCCTTCCATCCAGAGATCTCAAAGCACATTGCAATCACTTATTATCCATTGCTCTCAGACCTCTGCAAGGCAGGTAACCAAAGCACAGTCACTTTGTAATGCACAGAAAACACGTGGCACAATCACAGATAAGCCTACAGGAAATCTGACGGAGTCCCTCTCACCAAGCAATGACCTGTACCCCCAGTCACATGGGAACAGCCCCAGTCCCCTCTATTCCACTGCTGCCTAACAGCACGACGGGAGGTGCGTGTCCCCCTCTCCAGGCTGGGGCAGCTCAGGGCACGGTCCAAGCTCCAGCACCCCTGAGAACGGTTTTGCAAGGCTGCTCCGCAGGTCCTTGTAAAACACAACAGTTCTCCCTGTGCTGCTCATCTCTCTTTCCATCATCCTGACCTTGCTCTCCACTCTATGGACTACAAAGCTGGAGGCTGTGCAAATTTTATGTCACTTTTGCAACGAGTGGGAACGCTCTGGCTATACGTTCAGCATGCCTTCCCAATAACTAGCCTTCGGGCAACTGAAAATGGAGCACAATTTCTGAGAAGGGAAAGGCAGGACATGTCCAGGGTCTATGTATAAATTTGTCTCATCCTTTAAAGACCTAACGCTGTTATTTCGGTTCCCTGTTCCTTTAGGCAACAATTGAAAATGCTACACCTAGCACGGGTCATTGTCAGCAAATTACTGCTTTCTAAAGATGAGGAGGCAGTGACTTCAGCAGCAAGGAAAGATTAACATAACCCGAACAGATTCAGAGTTACTGCACTTTATAATGGTAAGTCCTCATTCCACTAGCTCTTTCCTACTTGAAACACTTGTTACTACCCTTATGGTGTGTTGTGTCCAATACTTAACCAGATTAAAAGTATGCCTGAAAGAAGACTATCTCTTTTAGCATATTAGAGTAAATGAAATAATAATCGTTCCCTTACCACTCTGACTTTTTATCCAAGAACTGTAATAATATTTTACATGAATTTAATTAAGACTCCATCTCTACAAGTTAGGAAATATTCCCACTTGTGGAATCAAGAGACAAAGAATCGGCCACTGCACATAATACCACAGCCTCTATGCACTCTGCTGGGAAGGAAATATGCCTGATTTGTGAGTGTTACAGAGCTGTTAGCAGAGCAGAGAAGCTTTGGAAAGCACATAACTGAACTAGGAGCTTCAGTTCTGTTTTCAGAAGTCTCTCGAGACCTTGCAGTTCATGTTACTTTTCAGTGACAGGAGGGTCCTTACCGTGCTTTTGGAAGTGAAGTGCTATTCCTAACCCACAGCCACCCATAAGACAGTCACTACCCTCAACCCTTGCACCATACTGATTATTCAGTTTCCATCTAAAATCCTCCACTGATCCTCAAGCCAGATGGCCCTTTAGTACAAACTGACCTCTTTGGCCCAGGAGATAAACGCATCAACAAAATTTCTTGCAAGAAATATCCTTCTCTCTACTGAGGTCTGAAAATTATTTCTCCCTCCTGGCAGATGGCAGAGCTGCCACACAATTCACGTCCTGGCACCGCTACAGGCCAGGCCTGCCAGGGGTTTTCTGGAGCACGGGACCATTACGAGCTTCATAGAGAAGTTTGGAGGGAGTCAGTGACGCAGAGGAAGATGGGGAAGTGCGTTCAGGTCTTGGATATCAGTTCTATAGTGGCATTGCGAAACACCAAACAACGCTGAGGTCATATAGGGTATTTCAGACATTAAGCACACTTATGGCATCCCCAAGAAAGCAAGGTTAATTTTGTGCCAGCATTTTAATACTTTACGCTAGATCCGAGTGAATTTGCTTAACGATTAAGAAAACTATTTCATTCTTATTTATTCTCAAAAACGCCAAGAACAGCCTCATCGCACGCTGAAGAGTCCCCTTGCACCATTTAAAACTGCAATATGAATTAAGCTTTTTAAAGGAGGGACCTTCTCCGCATGAGAAATAGCTGTTCTGGAAAAGGGAGGAGGAAGGGGAAAGACCTCCCCAACCCATCACACAAGGGAGAACAAGACGCAGCACTGATACAAAAACCAAGCTACAAAACCACCAGCCCAGGAACAGCTAGCCCGTCCTAGCTCCACATGACCAACTTGTCCTCTCCCCTTTCTTGTCCCTCACTAGGGTCTCCTGGGACTTACTAGCTGCTCCTCGACACGCCACGTGCTCGCAGGAAGTCGAGAGGACATTCACGTCACGCGTGACCTCTGCCAAGGCAGCATCAGAGCTCAGCTGCACTGCTGCCGCGGCTGGGCAGACGTCAGTGACACGGAGAGGCTCGCGCGCACCCTGCTCGGTCAAACAGTCACTCCCTTGGCCAAAAAACAGGGTTCTCTGCTTCATGGTCCCAATTCTCATCTTCCCTGCAAGCAGGAGGGCAGGGAAAGACCCGTAATACACTTTCCGTGTCTACAGTAAGTCCCTGTTTTCCTTGCCTTTCGCTCTGAGGCACAGCGAAACCTTATTTCTCCAGAAGCAGAATGGGTACAAATGCGGTACACAGCAGAGCGTGGCCACCCCGGCAAGGTTACAGCCAGAGCCACCAAGCATTCGTCATTTGAACATTCCTGATTAAAAAATCCAGCCGAGAGAACTCTTCCTCCAAAATGCGTTGGGTTTCAGATGAATGTGCTTTACATTCTCTAAGTTTTGTTCTGTTTTTTCCCAGTTCTGAACACTCATCCTTTTAACCCCATACCCTCACCTACAAAATCTTTGCATTTTCCACACTGCTCTTTTTGTAATCTCATTCTGCAAAAAATGTTCCCTATTCACTCACCACTTCCTTTCTCCACTAGTGCTTCAGCTATTTCTCTGTGTGAGAACTAACTCTCTCTGCGTATTTAACATGTACAAGTATTGCTCAAACAGCCAGAAGGCAAAACTAAAATCAGGGACCAAGAGCCGCGTTAGAGAAATCAAGTTCTGGGATTGAAATACTCCGACAAACTCCAGGTTCAATACATAGCGTACCCACTAGATGGGGCAAAAAGCTATATTCTGTTTTTAAAAA
The DNA here is from genome assembly GCA_013400195.1 of Aramus guarauna. NCBI lineage: Eukaryota > Metazoa > Chordata > Aves > Gruiformes > Aramidae > Aramus > Aramus guarauna. The sequence continues at coordinate 167,800 of VXBL01006169.1, read as the reverse complement.
AAAAAAAAAAAAAAAAGGCTCTCCAGGTGCTCCTTTCACTACAGTTTCACCTGGCCCATAGGACAAGGGAGAAGGTCAGGGCAGAAAGCTCTGGGTGCTAAACTGCTTTTTTTTTTTTCCACTTCTAAAAGTGCTCCGTGCCAGAGCAGCCCAGCACCTTGGCTGTGCTCCCACATTCCCCACGTACAGGCTGACCTGCCGGGCCTGAATCACTGCAGCCAGGAATTAAATCGCCCAGCCGAACCTGGGCTCTATGTCAGAGCTCTCACTTAGGAAAGGGATCCTCTGATGAGGCTGGTCACATTCAGGGGCTCCTGCGCCCCGCCGTGACGTTGCAGAGGAAGGAAGGACACGGTCCTTTGCAGAAGTGTATGTCCGTGACACAGCTGCCCCAACCGACAGCTCAGCATGCTGTAAGCGCCCATGAACCCCACGAAACCCTCAGCTCCACGGAAGCTGAATGTAGCTAGAGGAAACAAAAGGACTTTAACTCTTCCCCTGCCAAAAATTTCCCTCCCACACAAACGTTTTAGGTAGCTTAATGCGCCAGAGCATTTGCTAAGCTTGGACTGTTGCCTTCGTTTCAAGGCCCTGCTGCTTTGGGCATACGAGAGCCTTTTGTCCAGACGGTGTTGGTGTTAGGAAGTGGTTTTAGGCTGGGCTCTGCGCTGCGTATGGAGCAACTCTGTTCACCCCTGTGGAATTACACCAGCCCCAAAATGATGTCCCTGAGGGGACAATCAGGACATCTGCTTCCTAAGGAATGGCTCTGGAAGCTGCACTTCTCCTTCGGCATCACAACTATGTCCAGTATTTGCCTTTCACAGGATGAGCGTGACATTCTATTCAGAGTGATTTCAGGTACAGCAGAGGAATGAATTGCATTTATTGACTAGCACTGCACTAACAGGCTGCCAAAGTCAGCAGCATCCTCCAGCTTTTATGCTTCTAGGATGCGGGAATTTACACACAACAACGTGAATTTACACACAAGCGTGTTCACCACCCTGAAATCAAGGCATTACAGGCACACTCATCCCGTATCTGTCCTCCTAGCAATTCCTGCAACAACTGGAGTGGACATTAGACCCCAGTCTGTACATAACAAAATAATGTCAGTATTTGCTATAGGCACACACCACAAATGAGTTTTATAATCACCACAGTCTCCTCTCCATCAACCCACACCCAGAATTACCAGCTGATTAACGAAATTTTCCCACCTCAAAAGGCTTCTTTTTCTTCTTTATGCTTTAATGACACCACGTTACAAGAACTGAAATAAAGCTTGGCGAAGCTCCACGAACAAAAGCAAACAAAAACAAACAAAACCTCAGTTTGAGTTACTGTGAACTTCCACCCTCTGAAGCCAGGAAGATCTGATTCACCAAAACAGTTGCTGTGCCCCTGTAGCTCCTTTTTATAGCACAGCTCTGGTCTCTGCTGGGTGCCTGATTGCCCGTTTCTCTTTACGCTGAGCACCTGTATAAAACCTGGCACAATTAACTTTTTGCTGCCTTCGACTTGCTTCGTGCTTTCGCCCCCCCTCCTGCAGTGACTCATCACTTCCAACAGACTTCTTGAAAACGACCCGTTCGCACAGAAAAAGCCTGATTCAGCACCCAAAATGGAACGAGTCGACTCACTGTAATCCTGTACGTCTCACTATCGAAATCCAGCTGCTCCTGCTCAGCAGTGCGCTGACGTTTTGAGAGGGATGAGTTTAAGGCAGGGAATAAGACATCTTCAGTCCAGACTCAGTGGGACCAGCGAACAGGCTGGCCGCCAGCTCCCAGGCTGAATCGGAGCACATATGAATGAAGCCAGTTAATTCAGTTTGCCTTCCTGTGGGCAGACTGGCTTGGGTTTCTTATCTCTATGCTGAAAGCCCTCCCGTACCTTAAGGATGGCAATTCATCGCTAACAAGCCACAAACCTTTCTCCATCGCTACCAAAGCACCGTGCAGTACTCGGAGAGGCAGCATGTGGCTCACGATCCCGTTCCTGCTAAATATACTAATGCAGTCCCATTAAAGGTCTCACATCATGTCTGAAAACCTCATCTTCAATCACACACTTGGCCTGCAGATCCCGTACCTCGATTCATTTTTTCCCCTCCTTGTTTTGTAATAAATAATTGCCAGGCTTTCAAGGAGGAGGATAAATGGAAACAAGTCATTTGAGGCTTGCATTAAAATCAAGTGCTCTCATCTCTCCGTGCCTGACCTGCTGGAAACTTCCTCTTCGGCCCTGCTCCAAATCAATAGCTGAGAGCAGCATGGTGCACGCTAAATAGCACCAAGCAAACCTACTTTGTATGGGAAGAAGAGAAAGAAAGTCCGTACTTAAACACCCCAGGGGAACTTTTGCCAAAGAGGTAACTGCATCTCACCACAGAGACGGATAAATTTCAGCAGAGCAGCTCTGTATCTTTTGCAGACATGACTGGAAAATATTTCTATACAATATTCAGTGTTAGAAGTCCCTTTCAGCATAGTTAAGTAAGGGAAGCTGATCCCAACTCATATGTCTGCCTTCCTTATGGTGTCAAATCCAGAGCTGAGGGAGGAAGACAGGCATCTGTCTGTATGTACCATAAGGATGCCTGATCTTGCACGCCCCATCTGCTATAAAACTATATGTTTGGATTTGTTGGGGTTTTTTTGATTTGTCAAAAAAGTACCCAAATATTGTGCCGAATGCAGTAAAATCTTCCAGAAATAAAGCAGAACTTCCATATATGCCGCGGTAGCTCCCTGCTTCAAAATACTTCCGTGGGAGTATTGGTGGTCTGAGACTTCAACCTCTGGCAAACAGCTTAGGAACAGCAAAACCAGGAAAAAACCCACTATTAGTCGCACTGTAATTCCACAGCTCCAACCTCCTTATTCATCCTGGTGAGAAACAATTTGCTGGAGTCACTGTAGTTCTGGGGTTTTCAATACTACTTTATTTTTCTTTACAGCAAAAATTAGAAAAATGTGCTGGAGCACAACTGCCGATAGAAAACCTCATCGCTTCATTTCTTGCCTTAAAAAAGTCAGGATATACAATCATGCTTCAGACTTAATAGCTCTGGAACCAGACCCTAATTTTGCCACTGTTTACAGGCTGGTTTAAACTCCATGGACTGGAGTGTGAAAGGACAGGCAGGACCTTGCCCTCTTGGGAGAAATCTCTGTTCCCTTACATGGAGTTTTCTTTCATAAAAAAGTCAAAATGTCACTGTCCCAGGGCAACTCTCTTCTTGTGACCTCAGCCATATGGTACACAAGCTGGTCAGAATCATCTCATGCTGTATTCAGTGCACAAAACCAGGGCTACCACCTCAGGAAAAAAAAATAAAATAAAGTAAAAAACCGTATGGGGAATTATTTAATTATTCCAGCAACTCTAGGAAAGAAGAAAATCAAGGGAGGGTAAACAGAAGCTGTTCAAGATTCATCAGGATTTGAGGGGGACGCTCTTGAGGAGTGCGAGGCTCTCTGCGCACCTTGCAGGCAGGCAGAGAAGAAATACAGTATTTTCAGCCAACACAAGAGGGAAGTGCAGCACCAAAATCCAGCCCGGTGCCAGGAAAGAGCCACAGGATTTCAGCCTCAGCTTAAAGGTTTGTGCTCACACGCTGGGGCACGGCGGCATCAGAGAGATGGGGCATTTCGTGGCAGAGGCTTTTCCCCCGGCCCCTCCTAGTGATGCCCGGACCCATGAAGAATCTCAGCGACTTCGCGTGGCTTCAAGGAGGCCGTTCCAGTGAGCAGCACCGCGAGCCCAGCCCGCGCGCGAGATGTATTGTAGCCACGGTCTCCAACTACTTAAGCAAACGCTGTCATTTAAGCCCAGTATTAAATTCAACTGGACCGCAAGGTCTATCGAAGGTACATTTGCAATTATCCATATTTTTGCTGGTCTAAATTCAACTGTTTCATCTACTAGACTTTGACAGAATGCCTCTAAAAAGACAATGTTACTAGACCCGAGGGCAGGAATGAAATCCAGTCACTTAGAACTTTTTCTTCAGTATTTCAGAGCTTTCAGAGGATATGGGAAATCCTACCAGATTTAATGCAGACTGGGAGTTTCCAGACTGTACTTTGAAGACAGCCACAACAATTCTCCACCTTAATGATGCTACAGAATGATTCAAATCCCCTCTGTCCAACAGAACCTTACAATATTTTTGTTGCTGTTATTATTTTTAAGTTGTAAAAAGAACTAATGCAGGATCCCTTTACATTTCCAGAAAACCCAAAAGGACTGTTCTCTAGGAACCCTAGCAGTTCTCTGAAGACCTTTTCTCAGAGGCGAAAGTCCCTGGCGCTTTACGTTTTCACCGAAATAGCACATGGGTCCTCAGAAACGAAGGGGTAACGGCTGATGATCTTGCTGGGGCTGAGAGCTCCGGAGCGGCATCAGCATCAGTGGCTCTGCGGCTGTTCCTCAGCAGCCCCTGAGCTCTCCTCTGCCCTCGGGACTCCTGATCTGGCCGACCGAGCCCTGCTGCAATCCCATCTCCATCTTCTACGCTTTCCCGTTTCTGAGCAGGGCTATGCTTCACTCGGTGTGCGGTGAAGTGTCAGCCCCTGCACCGGGGAGTATCTCCTCTGCTAGGCAGCAGCTCTGAACTCGGTTGTAATTACTCCAGGTTTGCTTTTAGCCCATCGTGGCACTAAGGATTCCTGCAGGGCCGTGGGCCATTTACACAGATCCGAGTGAAATAGGAACCCGGTTCAGAAGTAGGAAGCTCAAAGTGTTCATCCAGACTTTGTGTTCTTTAAAATGAGATGTATACAGTGTGGAAATGTTCCCCGGAGTCAAACAGAATGAGAAACAGATGGGAAATTATTTGCAAACAGGAACTCTTTTCTTTCCTTGTGTGCTTGCCTTGTTTTGTTTACCCCTCAAAATCCTAACAAGAAACACAAGCAGGATAATACGACTGCAAGCTACTTCATACTAGCAGAGCCGGATAAACACAACTACAAAGCACTGACAAAACAACACATTTATTTTTATGTGATGTGTTGAGTAAGGCATCGAGTCTTACCTTGGGCCCCAGCCCAGCAGACGCTGATGCATGGACTTAATTTCATTGCTGGGAGTACAATGAGGCTGTGCTGAGCAGTAAAGTTAAACATATGTGTACACATTCAGGACTGCGGCCTCAACCAGTAAATCTTAATTATTCTTTTTGCGGATGACAAGAGCAAGGTTTATGCTAAGTGTTATTAGTAGAGATTAGAGTTTTGACTGAGGGAACAGAGAGTATTTAATTTGCTGCATCGTTCAGTCAGATAAAGACAGCAGCAGCTGAAATCAAAGCGCCGTGGAAATTTATGCTCTAAGTCTGAATGTAACATTTTAGTAAATGATTGCAAAGAGTTACACATAGAGCCACATACGGTGGAATTTAATTTACGGAGAACAGCCTCTATCTTTTAGCCATTCATGTAATGAAGATTTAAATATGAAATAAATTGCAAACCCTTGCAGCTGAAGCAGGATGTTGGGTGATGTTCATTCATATTGAAATTACATCTTTAAGTTCCTCTCAAGCTACATAAATGTATCTATAACGGACGTAAACGTACATGTAAAACAATCCTCTTCTGTAATAAAAACGTGTATTATTAAAGTGCTGTTTTCCAGATAAAATTCTTATCATAAACATTAAAAATTGGTCTCTCATCCTCCTAAGCATGTTGGATGACTACATTAGAAACATTTTTTTCAAATTTTGTTTATCTCTACCATTCCTGCTTTATTGCTGTTTTATTATTTCTATTCCAATGAACTTTGTGAAACTTGATTAATCATTTTCACTTTTACTTGTAAGCACTTTCTCTCCAGGCTGTTGCCTTTGTATCCAAAGAGAGGAAAGTTAAAAAGTAAAAATAACTAAAGAAAAATGAGAAAAGGAACCAAGGCAATCCTTAGAGTAACTCAACTGCTTTTAGTTTGTTATTGCCTGTCGTTGAGACTAAACCAAATCACCAATCTTCGTATCTTTTCAAACAATTCTACAAAAGTTAGGAAGATTTCAAGTGACCATAAACACCCCCTTCCCTTCCTTTTCATCAATATTATATCAAACAGATGCATTTTTCTTGAAGTAATCTGACAAGGGCCCCGTTAATGATACAGGAATGCACCTAAACAAATCGCAGCAAAAATAATTACAGCAAAAGCAAACGTCAAAAAGAAAGGTCTTTGCAGAAATGCTGCAGACTTTGTACAACCTCCTGCAGATCAGCATATTTTACTGTGTGTGGGAGTTGGGGAAATCCCAGCAGCTTTCTATTGTATCTTGTTATTTCTTGGCTCATTCCCAAGCAAATAAATAATCATTGTAATAACCAAGATTCATACAAGTGTAGCAGAAACAGACATGAAACGCAATAGATAAGACAGCCAATGCTCAAGATGTTTCTTGCACATGGGCTAGAAGTTGGGAGCCTATTAAACTTTTGTTTGCTCAACTCTTCTGCCATTAACAGAGACCAGGATTACACAGCAGACCATGGCAGGACCAAGCTAACCGTGCTTCTCCAGCCCAGCCTAAGTGGATTTCAGACCGATATGCCAATTTACTGGTGGCTTTAGTTCCCTTTGAAAATCCCACCTGAACAGAGCCTGTGAGCATTTTTCACAGCACACTGTACATGCACTTCCCCCTGGTCAGCTGTGCTGCTGCGGCAAGCAAGTCTGCAAAGAGAAATTAAAAGGAAGCTCTGCTGCATGCAACTATTTGCTGCATATACGAAAGAACGCAGTGCTGCACAGGTTAGGAGAGGGTAAACTCTGTCTTTGCAAAGCCTCAGCTACTCACTACTCCTACGTCCATGGTTTGTTCGGTTTTTAATGACCCATGAAAGGCCATTCTGCTAAGACTGCCAAATGAAGCTGGTCTCACGTACCCTGAGTACCCTCACCCACGGGGCCACCGAACCGAGAGAACTGGCCTCCAGAGGAGAAGTGTTGGCACAGTAAATCATCTCCTATGCACATCCAGCGAGAAAGCCAGGAAGTCCTTCCTCACACACGATCCCCTGTTGCCTGCTAACCAAAAATAGCTCAAAGCATTTTAAAATACATATGCTGTTTTTCTTTTACATTCAGAACTGGGCTGGAAAGTGAGGCGAGCTGCACTCGATGTCATCTCCTGCCCTCTGCTCTCCAAGTGCAGTGTCTGAAGGACACTTTGCTTCTTGGCTCATACCTGACGGTCCTGCTCAAGATTATGGTGAAATTAAAGTGGATTTTGTTCGTAATGAGGAAAATACGTTCCACATTTGAAGGAAATCCAAGCTAGCAAAGCAAATTCTCCTGTGCCTGTGGCCAGCTTGGATCCTCCAGGCCCAAGCCCCAGCTGCTCTCTGTTGAAGCCAATAGTGCTGTGACCAGCCCTGGACCCGAATCCACCCCCGCACCTCCACGTCTGCAGCAGAGTTTGGAGTTACAGCCTCGAGGCAATAAAAGCGGGAGATGGATAAAAAATCCCTGGTCCTTCGGGAGTGCTCTGCAGCCCTAATGAATCCTCCCAGAGCCCAAATCTCATGGCAGAGGTTTGAGGTGAGGTAGATACAGTGAAGGGTGAGAAAGTCCTTCCACGGCCCTCTGGACAAAATACAGAATCCTGGTCTCCTATAAACCAGCTGCTCTTTCTATTTTTAAATACTCTGGAGGGACTCAAATATTGCGATGATGAGAGAAGAGGAGGCTCACATAAGTACCTAGGCAGATGGATGCTTAGCAAAGGAAGGAAACTATCCCTGTGGGACAGAGCCACAAATAAATGCTCATTCCAGCTCAATTATCGAAGCCCAAACAGGTAAAATATCTGGACAAAGGTGTTTTAGGCTTTAAGACTAAGCTGCTCTCAGGAATGCTGTTCTTCCACTTTCCCCAAGGCTCAGCAGTTGTTCCAAACATGCTCAGATGGGTGTTATAACACAAAGCCCAAGCAGTCACAAAACGCTGCCCACAGAGCAATTACCAACTGCTTAGGAAATGGGCTGAAGTTTGCTGAAGTTTCTTTGGTCTTAGCTTTGTAAAAACTCTGAGTAATAATTTTGACTCAATTTTCATGCTGTTTTGAATCAAGTGTGAGGCAGCTGTTCATTTTTCTCAGTGATAAATCACCGTTTCTTGACATTTGGAAACACAGGAGACAAAAAAAAAAAACAAAAAAAAAAACAGGGGGAAAAAGTCCGCTGAGGGCGGACTCATATTTATTTTTAATTATTTAGCGCATGCAGATGCTCAGCCCCAAAGGCGCATTGACACCACTTCAACATGCAGGCAAATAATCCAAGGATGGACTTGCCAAAGCAAGATAAGGGCTGTAGCCCTCCTTCCCCCCAGCTGCCCATGGGCCTGAAGCTGCCATGTGGGATATCTGCCTGTGTAAAACGGCTTAAGCATGCAAATCATTGCAAGATCAGGCTCAAAATCTAGGAAACGGTGATCTTGCCACATCCTTCGTTGTTCAGCTTTTACTCAATGTTTGCCTTATGGCAGACTTCTTATCTTTTCCCTGGGAGTGGGAGGGAGAAGGGACAGTCCTTTCCTTGAAAAAAAAAACCTCCTTGTCCCTCTCCTTGTCCCTGTCCCTGTCCCTCTCCCCGGGGCAGCAACGCAATTCAATCGGTAATAATTCAAAAGCAGAGTCTTCAACAAGGACTTTCTGAAAGCATCTCTATTCCCCGCCCCCCCCC
>VXBL01006169.1:23777-155400 GCA_013400195.1 Aramus guarauna | reverse complement strand
CAGCGCATCACGTCCCCGCCGCCCGCGGAAGCCGGGGTGCTGAAGGGCCCGGAGCAGCCCGCCTGCAAAGTTTGGGATCGGCAGGGAGGCAATTTTTTGCATCCCCAGTTGAAATCAGAGCCCATCGCTCCCTGTGCTTTGATAGTAAATAGTCCCTGGCGCAATGGCTTTGGCTGACTCGGTCGCCCGGGAGATTTTCTTTAACCCACGTAGAAGTCAACCGAAAAGGAACAGAGAGATAGAAGAAAATTTCCATAGTCCGAAGTGGTAGGGCTTTTTTGCCCAATTTAGCAATGCCCTGGTGTAATCTCCCTGCCTGTGCTTATGCTTTAAATTAATTAGGCAGCAACCTAATGATAACTTAATAATGACTCTCCCAGTTTTAAACATAGTGACTCCTGAAGTGGGACCGCGCGCTTTAGGATGCAAATGAAACCAGCGGGGATTTGGATGATTCCTTGATCTGCTTAAGTTTTCCTTTTGTTGTTGATACCAAGCAGAACTCGGTGGTTTTGCAGCCTCTCCTTGTGCGTTTTTTTTATAAATCTGGAGATACGTGCATGCAGTTTTAAGGATATATATGTCATCTGTGGATTCATGAGATTACCGTGGATCCACTAGCACATACAGAAAATCTAATGTGTGTTTTCCATTGTCCTACTTAGGCTCCTTATGTCTGTCAGTGATCTATAGTTATCTATCAAAATCAACATGCAGCATTTATATACAATGCCTGCAAACGCAGACAGTAGGAGACCGGTGACTTCATGCTCTGCTCGTTTGGAAAAACAGATGTGCATCTTTCAGTGTAGCTAGAGAAAAAAACAGCTTGATGCTATGAATGAAACTAGTGATTACCTGTACAACAGTGCCATCAAGGCTGACAAGTTATCCCCAGCCTTACCTGTTAGCTGAGGAACTATGCCGATGCTTCATATTCTTGCCCAAGAAAACGCTAACATTTGACAAAAATGGACTCAAAGCTTCATCTCACAAGCTAGGGAAGGTTAAACACAGAGAGCAAGCCAGAGAAATGCGTAAAATATCCCCAACTGCAAAGCGCGCTTATTGCGAATATAACCAGCCAGCCAGGTAAAACTGTCTTGATACTAAATTCAGGATGCTGCGATATAACCCTGCTTGACAGACAGCTCAGCCGTCTGCTGGGAGAGGGCCGCTCTACCGATCTGAAGTAGCAATTAAGTGCCCCTATTCCAGCCTACTGGAAATACTACAAATAATTAATCATTAAAATTCAGATAAGAAGCAAAACGGAAATAAAACCAAATGACTAAGTACTGCCACCAAGGGCACAGTATGAAACGGCGCACAGGTTCAGAGGTGTGGGAGATAGGACCGCATGGCAAAAGGACATTCCCTAAAGGTCACTGCTTCCCAGAAGCTGCTTTTTAACCCACAGCATACTGCTCTGCAAGTGTGAATGAAAGAGATTTCTGGGTTGCCAAGGAGGTAAAAACACACTGTCTCCCAATGACGTTATTAAGAAGTAGCCTTAGAGTAAAGCCCTTTTGAGTCTTCTCCCAAAACTCTCCCACCCCTGTTTTCTACCCCAAAGCCACAGCTACAACAGGAGACAGAGAACTCAGCGAAACGGGGGATTTCAGATCTGCGCCTGCAGATCCTGCGTACGAATACAAGCCAGACTGATACTTAGAAGTGGTGACCATCTGTTTGGATGGCTTACGCAAAACAAAGCTCCAAGTTGTCAGACTAGTCTGTCAGGCATGTCACAAAATGCCATCGCTGTTGGCATCAGTGGCCTCGCGGCTCCTTGTTAGAGCTGGGGGGGCATTGATTGGGGCAGGGGACAGAGAGGACTGTTGAAGCCAGGGTAAGAGGCACGGGAGCTACCCGGAGATCACGAGAGTGCTGTTTTCAGATGCGGTATTGAGACAGTACTGAGCTCCTGGGGAGTTCTTGCATTGCCTAACTTTCAGCTTCTAATTCAGCTCAAGTAACTTCACCTACCTCACACCCCTACCAATGGACAGGTCAGCATTTGTCTCTTCAAATCTGAAACTGTTAATTATTTGATAATACTTCTCCATGCTTACAGGTTATAACAGCAATAAGAGCTCAGATGGCCAGGACGATCCTGGGCTTGCACTGAGGATTCTCATACTCATATTATTTTTCTGGTTTCGTATTACTTTGGGCAAGCCACTTCCACCCTATGTATGCTAAAATAATCAAAGGTGAAAGACTAAATATGATTTCCAAGTATTACTGGATGGTTAGTATAGACTAGCTCAGTTAAGGGTAGAAAATTATACAAGCCAGGCTGAAAGCAAGAAAGGATGTCATAGGTATTTACGCTTCAGGTGTCAAGTGCAAAACTGCCATGGATCTTCTATTCAAATCAAGGCGTTATTAAATGAGCCTTTATTTGTCCATCCTACGTGTGGTTTATGGGGGACTGGGGATAAAGGGTCCATCAAAGAGGGACATATCCTACCTTTCTGAACTAAGATAAATTGAGAGCAGGTATCGACATTAACAGAGCTCCACTGATGTCGGTGTCCCACAACACAGAGTGAGATGCTGGAGGTTTTCCCCAGTCCCCCACAAAGTCCTTGTCGGCACAGGTAGCAGAGCAGAAATGTCCATCTGTCTCTTTTCCTCCTTCCCAGCAACAGCTTCAGTTCAGCTGGGCTACTCTGAATTACACGGTGATGCAGTGATGTACAAACCACTTTTGGATGCATTTACTTGTGGATGGCAATTGCTCAAACTACTGTAGTATGTCATCGCTTTGGACCATTACCATGAAGAGTTGTTCTCTTTTGTTTGGTTTTTTTTTTGTCAGCACACAATCATTATTTTTTTATTTTGCAATTAGCCCATTATATTACGTACTGTCTAGTCACACAGGAGGAGGCTGTCCCTATCCCAAGTTGTTTCTGATTTAAACAAGGAAGGCAAAGGTGATGTTATGATTGCCATTTTGCAATTTGGGCACTGAGACAAACATTTACCCAGGGTCACACAAGAGTCTAACCAGATCCCCGGTGTCTTAAGACCCTAAACACAAGAACAAGCTTCCTCTAGAAAGAGATTTCACGCAACTATTTTTTCCCAGTTGCCCTGAAGTATCATGTCTCCTCTTGTTATGGATCTGCTGTCAGTGGCTGCACCCACAGATCTAATGTGACTGCCAGCACCCCTCGTCCTTGTGTGATACTCCTGAGGGTAAATAGAAGGGGAAGCACAATGTAGTTTACAGGCCATTGAAACCACAGGGGATACTTAAAACTATTATGCGTGTACAAGCAATTAACAAAAAATCTACGTGTAACATGGATATCTGTAAAACAGTAAACATAAGAAAATTTAGTGATGGACTGCTTGTTTTTTTCAGGATGGAAGAAGGCTTTTGGCCAAACTTAAGTTATTGGAACTAATACAGGGATAAGCAGTTGAAATCCTCTAGCCTGCCTGGTGCAGAAATCAGTGTGGCTCCAGAATCTGTGAGTTCAGTGATTCACAGTGTTAAAAGGTTCATGTCAGAATTTACACTCCTCCAAAATATCCTCAAAAACAGAAAGTTAAAATTCTAGTATGAGAAAAAATCCTGCTTGCTTTGTTTTAATTCTGGGTGCGCACGAGTATATAAATTTATAAGATTTAAAATGTTACTTCAGTTTCTGCATACAACTCTGAATTCAAGCCACAGCCCCAAGGCACTGTTTTAGAAGAGATCCAGAGCTAGAAAAATTAAGGTAATTCTCTGGCCCCTGCCATTACTCAAACCGGGTAAATCACTGTCCGTAAGCAGAACACTTAAATTAAAGGCATCATGCTTTTTTTGGATGCCATGCTCTGTGTTGTGATAAGCGTAAGAGATGAGTGCTGTTCTTGATGCAGGTGGCAAAGCTTTCCAAAACTAAACTGGTGTTCCTTCCCATCATCTCAACTGAAAGAGGGGGACCATGTTCTACAGCCAGGTCCATAACGTTGGTTCGATGTGTAATGCTGTGCTCCTGGGTGGATTTGCTGACGCTAGCCATAATTTCAAACACTTCCCCATCATAAAAAAGGGAGAGACAGGAATATTGTACAGTTTACCGTGAATCAACTTCACTGCTTGCCCTACGCTACACATTTCCTCCTCCATCCCTCCTTCCCACAAAAGACCACCTGGGTTTAACTCTGTGCTCATGGGCATGAAGAGGAGTTCATTCACAAAGCTGTACCGCATTTCCCCTGGTCCTGAATAGAACCAAGCCAGTCTGATTATGATTTGCTTTCTCAGTAACTATGAGAATTTAGGACTATTAAGAGTTTCATTATTCTCAAAGAACAGAAGCTCAGATCCAGTTTACAAACAGTAAAATCTTCTCTTGTGTTTTGAAAATGTTTTCTAGGCTGCTAAAACATGTTTTGCCTAGTAACAGACTTAGCAACATAGCAGTATTTCAGCACAGAAAGGCTGCGAAGTCTCTCATTCCTCTATGGTTTGAGCTGGATTTGGGAAAATACTACATGGGAAAAAAGTGCCGCAGATAATCTTTTGATTTTGAAGTGGGTTTTGTTCCTCCACAGCCTTGCCTTCAGGGTATTAGTTTTCTGCAAACACTCTTGGCTGAAATTCAGGCTACTACAAAGGACCAGCCCACAGCATAGGCATCCCCTAAGTCCCACTTAAGCCCAAGCTTTAGAAGGGTTTCCATGATTCACAGTGTCTTCTGTTGGCCTGGGGTGTGGAGGGAAACCCCATCCCGAGTGAAGAAGCTGATGGGTAGAAATGTTTCTGGAAGCAACAGTTCAGAAGGCTACACTGAAAGTGGATTTCTAAGTTTGTTAACAGCGCTGGAGGAAATCCTCAGCTACTGAAGAGAAAATCCAGGTGGTGCAGCCACAAGGGCTTAGGCACAAGCTTCCTCTAATGTTCTGTCTGTGCCCATCGTTCAAGACGATACAGGGCATGGGCTTGGACAGAGCCACTGGACCGTGCAGCAGAGAAACTGTCTAACCAAAATACTTCCAAAGTACTGCGTATCAGCCATCAGACCGATGGACGTTTTTAAGTCGGAGCTTCGTAGGAAGCGTTTGTGACTAGTTTACAGTCTGCAAATAGTGCAAGAGGAAGACCACTCGCTGGAGGTGCACCCTTTGGTAGATCGCTTGGACAAGACCTGCTTGCCCTGCTGTGACCCTCCCTTTCTATGCGCCTGTCGAAGCTTTTGTGAGAAGTTATGGGGCAGGCAGGTCTTTGGCCACAGCAGGGTTTAACGGATGAGAATTCTGCGTTGTAACTTGAGCAACAGTTTGAGCAATTAACTGGTCTAGTTCACGTATTGCAATTCGTAGGTTCAGCACTGAGGCCTCTGAACAATTTTGTACATCTGTGCTGGAAGGGATCCAACAGGTCTGCACTGCGCAGCGGAACACGGATACTGCGATTGAGTTAGCAGCTGCCAGGAAGGTGCACTGGAGAAGGGCTTGAGCAAACATACATTTGGGACTGAGTCCCATGGCTGCTCTGCATGCGGATTTTTTTATTTTATTTTTTTCATTGGCTTTATTGCAGTTTTCTGCTGTGGGACTGAGAGATGATTACTGCAGTATTCAGCCGGTTACATGCCAGCAGCTCCATTGTGTTTGGTGTGGGGGAGATCTCTATCAAACAGTTCCTTACTTTAAAGATCTAAAGTGATAAAACATAGAGGGCTTTTTATTTCCCCTGTATAGTCTGGACACTGAGGCACAGAGAAGCTTAGATATATATGTCAAATCCGTAGTTAGGCTGGCACTTGCACCTAAATCAGTAGAGTTTCAGTCTATTAGTTTAATCAGAAGATTTACTTATCTGGTCTAAGTAGAACATCTATTTCCATGACATTGTATAAAATTTTCAAATGGAGAGAGACCTTCTCAGAGGCTGAAGAAGTCATTCCTGTGATAAGATCACACTCTAAAATGATAATGGCAGCTGTAGCACTCCGTATTACCTCAGTGATTCAGGATACTGTATACATAACTGCCATTAATCATATCTGATAGTTGGGAGAAGTGGAACAATCAGATATTCAGGTTCTGATATCGACAAAGAAAACGCTTCTGCCACAAACATGGAGAAAACTGTTGAAGGACAGAGCATCCCTATACAAAGATGGCTCACAGCAGAGCCAAGGTCAATGAGTCACCGCAATGCTAGCTGCCCAGAAAGCAAGCTTGCACATGTTCAGGGGAGAAAAGAAAAACCCAACACCTTTATAGTACATTCACACACTGTGCTTCATTGGGATCTCATATTTAAATGTCTAAGTAGCATCACCACACGCAGGGAGTTCCTGCTTCAGTGGCAAGTCAGCCAGAGGACAGCAATTCCTGGATTTCTGAGAGGTGTTTTTCAGGGCTATCTAACTTTGACACCGTAAGCGATGTCAGAAAGCTTCCTGGTCCCTCAGTACTTAGCTCGTTGCGGTAGTAAAATGACATGGTGACAAGAAAACGTTTGCTTGTGCT
This sequence comes from Aramus guarauna, assembly GCA_013400195.1. NCBI lineage: Eukaryota > Metazoa > Chordata > Aves > Gruiformes > Aramidae > Aramus > Aramus guarauna. The sequence goes on along the minus strand of VXBL01006169.1, from coordinate 148,911 downwards.
TCTGTCTCTCTGATGACTTCTTTGTCTTGGAGCAAAGGTCCTGAACTTGATCCTACCCTCCACACTAGGAAGGAGAGGAGCTTCAGAAAGTGCAACCCAGACCCCACCTGTCACTGATGGAGCCTGAAAAAATACTTTGTGCCTTCTGTGTCAAAACCCCATAAAGTTAATAACTTGATCCTTAGCGTGCAATTCCCTTTCAAGCTGCGTATCAGTTTCCAGTGATACAGGTACCAATGTTATCTTTTCCTTTTCTGTCCCTTTTTCTCTCACTTCACAGACCTGATACTACTGTCAGGAGCCAGTATAAATTTACTGAAGAGATTCTCGAGACAAAGACTCACTAGAGAAACTCATGATTTCAGATATCCAGCATGGACTATTTGAATGGAGGCTTGTTTGCATAAGATGCGGATTATTCTTCCCCCTTGGAGGCAGTGGCAGCGTGTTGTCCTGTTTTTGCAGAATTCTGCAGCTCTTCCTTATAAAGCTCTCTGGAAGTTTACCCCTAGATTACTGCTGCCACTTTGCTATGCAAGAACCCATGCCTGAAGGGTGCTGCCAGCCCTTGGGACCTCCTGAATAAATACATGGATAAATACACGGGAGGAATCCCGCTCTTTGAAAGATCATGAGCAAAAGTTTTAAAAAAAAAAAATTTAAAAAAATCGGTGCTTTTAAATGTCAAGTGCTAACCCTGCTGTCTCCTGATGAGACTTGCGTTTTTAAGTCACCTTTGAAAGTGAATCTTGGACTCCCAAGTCTTGCTCACACTTGAAAACGTTGCCCTAGGTTTTAACTGGCGCTCATAGTGGATTCACAGCATGCGCTCTGCAACTGCAAAAAGAATAGAGACATCCGTGTGTGTGTGTCTGTACTGCACCAGTCTAATTATCCTCAACAAGCAGAGTCATCAAAAGAGCTGTAGTGTAGCAGCTGACAGTGTTTTGGATTCCATCACCAAGACTCGCTGCAGGCTTTGTGCATTACAATGGGGTGCGACACAGCGCCTGTGTCTTACTCACCCCCTATATAAACAGACCTGAGAAGAATAGGCCTCGGCTTTGCTTGGCATTATTCTGTCCCCGCCGTATCCTGTGCTTGGACGTGCACAAAGACTGAATCTAGAGAGCGGCGTAAAGCGGAGGGGAATAAAAACCCAAACCCCCAGCAGCAAGAAATAATAGGATGGGTTGAGGGAATTGCTCAAAGCAACAAAGCAGCTGACAACCTACGTAAACAGTGTTTTAGACACCTTGCACCTCTTCTCTATGTTCATAAGCCACAGCTGCTGCCCTTTCTAGTCCACTCTCGCAGTATTTCTCCTGAAGCTTTGACAAGTCCCAGCAGCAAAAGGCGCTTTTTAAGGTACCTCTGAAATACCCACAACTCCCAGTATGCAGCTAAGAGATGTCGATCTCGCACACCTAGGGAGCAGGAGTCATCACTCCTCCGTTCCCCGGGAAGCCTTAGCCTTCCCTGTTTTGCTTTGTTGGGTTTTTTTACAAGGATTCCCAAAAGAATAAAGATAGGCACGAAGAGCAGAGTTGCACGTGCGGATATGACAATATCCTGACAGGTATTGTCAGGACCTGAGTGGTTTCTGTCACCCACCGAGCAGCAGCGTAAAATTGAAACAGAAAGCAAGCAATTATAAACTGGAACCTGGAATGAATGACAGGAGGCACGTTTGATGTCTTTGCTTTCCCCAGACACCAAATTCAAGTCCTTGGGGCTGAAGCCTCCTGTCATTGCCAACACGAATACCTTGCCGGCCAGTCCCTGTCAGCAGGAGATGCGCGTGAAAAATGCTAGTGACAGGTTACACACGCGACTGAGCAAAGAGCAGCCCCGAGTAAACGTTGGGATATCTGTCTTCTGTGCTAGAAACGTAGAGGCGTACCCAAAGATAGATAGCTCGGATCAACACCCCGGCCTTTCATAGCCCGACATCGAAAGAGGTTTTAGCTGTATTTCGCTCACACCCATCACCCCCCTGCCATTATCAAACGCAAGGCAAGTGCCACTGTTTTCCCTTTCATGTAGTATTAGCTGGGCTCTGCAGTTCATCAGAGTGCAGAATTAATCATTTGTGGTTGGTGACTGTGAAATAATTGCCAGCATAGAGGCGGGTGTGTTTCAGAGAAATTTTTCATCTCCTGATTTGTAAAAATGACTATTTTCTTTCTCCTCTACCTAACGAAATATAGCAAGTTCTTAAATGACATAAATCTCGTTAATGGCCTGATTGAGCAAAGCCCTTCAGCACATGCTTCTCTTGAATGGCTGAGATCGAGATGTTCGATACATTCCTACCGAGCATGAAGGGGGATGCGTTAAATGGCATTAGAAATGCCTGAAATAGATAAAGTGGTACTGTTTTGCTTCTAAGCTTTTCCTCATTTTATTGAGAGCGATTGAATCAGTTTCATGACGCAAATTTCAAGCCCTGAGTTTGTGCCGACGTGAAACACCAGTACTGTTTTTCCCTTGTGTGGCACCAGTGAGCAGAAGCCTTATTTTCATGCACCGCAATCCTGTTGTGCTGGGGGCTGTACAAACACAAAAGGAAAACATCAGCCCTGCTCCAAGAGCCGGCAATCTAAAAAAAAGCCAGAAAGAGCAAATGTCTCTAGAGAGGAGGACAGGGAGAGGCCACATGAGGAAGCAGACAGTATCATCTCCTGCTGACAGGCAGTGATCCCAGTATTGCCTCCAAAATCCCTTACTCCCAGTCGTTACCCATAGTTACGGCGAGTTAGATTGATGGGTGAAATTCACAGCTGCATCAGAATGGCGCTGTCATGAGCAGCTACTTTGCAATAAGTACCGTTCCCATTTTACAGACAGAAAAATTTGAAATGAGACAATACATCAAGTCGCTTGATGCCAGAGAGGGCACCTTAATTAACATTTGCCATCCAGTCGAGACAAAGGGCGCTCCAGAATTGCCGGCTGTAAATGGTGTCAATGATGTCCTGCTCCCTTGTTCTACTATTATATTGAATTTATTCTTCACAATCAATATTTCTTCCTGAGAGTAGCTGCCAAGTCCTAGCAAGTGTCAAATCACAATATATTACTCATGGATAAGTTGCAGTCAGTTCTCCCAGCCACCGTTCAAAGAAATCTCAAACTAAAGAAGAATTGGATCTGGTTCATAATCACACTAGTCCGTAGGCAACAGAAAGAAGCCTTGGAATAAATGTAACTCACAGCTGCACCTTACAAGACACATTTATATTCCCTTTACAGCCTCTGTGACCCCCTCCCATAGCGTAGCTGTATCATAAATACATTCATGTTCTACAGGGCAAAGCCTCCGGTCGTGTAAATCAGCCCAGCGCCATTGACTTTGCTGGAGCGACACTAATACACACCAGCTGAGGATCTTACCCAGAAATAACTCGACTTTCATTGCTACGAAAGCTCCCTTCAGAGAAGCAGTTCAGATGATGCAAAGAGCCTGTGTGTAAATAAGAATCAGCACCAAAGCCTCTGGGAGAAAAGTATAAACCTCAGGTGTTTCTCGCCTCTTTATGGTGCATTTATATGTTGGGGCCACAGAGTCTTTTATAAATAGTAACTTTGCACCGCAGCGCACCTACTCGCAGCCCAGCTGCTGTGTGTTCGGGGAGCGCCGGGGCCTCAGCGCTTCCCAGAGCTGGTGCACGTAATAATATTTTCCCGGGTGCAGCTGGTTCCCCAGGTATCCTGATTATTTGGGTCTGAAACACGTCACCCAAGCGCAGCAGGCTGGGGAGAGGATGAGTCAGGATGGGTCCACAGAGACCCGAATCGTGCCCGCTCCCCGCAGCGGGCAGATAGCTTGTGCTGCCATGGCATAGGACAGCTGATGCTCTTTCCTCCCAGTATTATGGCAATTACAGGTTCCCTGCTCCACCAGCATCCATCCTCTATCCTGCTTCACCCTCTCTCTTCTCATAGTTAGCCCTGATGCGTACAGGAGACCTCCTGCGTGGGGTGAGTGGCACAACTGGGACCCCTTACACCAACCTGAAACCAGCTGTATGGGGGTATTTTAAGTCTTACTTTGATTTTATAAAAATAATGCAATTTGAGGGGGGGGGAAATATGAACCACTCCCCCATGGTATTTCCTCTTTTCTCCCTAAGGTAAAATTTTCTAGTTGCAAATGGAAAGGTCAGTGTTTATAAGAATTCTCCATTTCATCATCCAGCTTCCCAACGAAATTCATCAGATGCCATCTCTGAGAGAGGAATTAACTTCCTATGAAGACCCTGACTTTGGGGGTCAATGTATCTTTCCAACTTCCGCCGCTTCCTGCCCCAAAGCTGCTGATCCTCATTGGGATCAAAGGATTTTAAGCCCTTGGGAAATTCTAAGGGAGAGAATGGCGTGTTAGAAGTGCATGGTGTGATTGGGGTTTTGTTTGATTCCCATATGGCTACCAACATTTGACGGCGGTCATTCGCACAGCCTTTAACTCCTCTGAAAGCGCATTGCATGGAGAAAAACTTCAGCTAGTGCATCGCCCCTCTGGTTTTAGCCTAGGCTGTGTCTTAGCAACTTGAACTTAGCCCAAGAAACGTGTCTCACCAGGCTTCTTGCGTGAGTCAGCCTAACCAAGGGTGCTGGGCAGCCTGCTGCGATCCTTTTCATGTTCTCCTAGGAAACTCCTGTGACCAGCTGCTGATTTTTTTTGCTTGCGCTCGCTGTTTAGATAGGCCCATCTGCTGCAAAGTGAACTTTAAAAGGGCAGGGCCAAGGCCGCCCAGCTAAAATGTGACAACAGGCAGGAAAAAAAATGAATAGGTCTTTGGGGATGACGCAGAAACGGGCTGCAAGAGCCTGAGGCCAGATTGGCAGAACTACATGTGGATGTAGGTACTGAGATCCTCTGGGCTTAGAGATCGGTTAGCATGGGAAGAGGATTGCCATGTCTTAATGATCTTTCCTCCCTCCATTCGCCCCACACCTCTGCTCCACCAGTCTGCCTGAGAAACGAAGATAAAATTCTCCTGTTGTTGCTGCCGCTGCCTCTTTCCAATGCTAGGACTAGGAGCTTGCTGAGGTGTGATAGGATTTCCCTGGACCACAGCTTAAGAATTTTACATACTTGCTGTCGCCAGCTTGTTCTAGGGGAGAAGGATGGCAGAGACGTCATTTCAGTCCTTCCTGACGGCCAGTGGGGTCACCCAGATGTGGGAAGGGACGAGGGCAGCGTATGCCAGAGCATGCCACCCAAGCCGAGCACCTCTCTTACTTCTGTGGGAGCGGAGGGCAGTGGAGAGGACACAGTCACTAGGGTCTATCATCCTTTCTGACAGCTAAAGGTCAGTGGGAAACCTCGTCAGGTCTAACAGGAAGCTCAAGTGAGCAACGCAGCGAGAGCTGCCGCAGAGCAGCCTGCCCAGCAGACCGGCTGCTGGCTTAGGAGAAGAAACATCTGCCACGGTTCCGTGCACCACAGCCAGCTTCGAGGGCAAGGTGCTTCTTTCTTTTGGCTTCAGGTGCCCATTGCTGGACAAAGAGGATCAAAGATTGGGAATGTAAAGGTGCGAGCTACGATAGTAATGGGGCACAGTGGTTGTATATGGACCATAAAAGGGCATGATTCCCCCCCTCAGATCACCAAAAGCCAAAAAAAACCCAAAAACCCCAAACCCAAAAACCATCACGTAGCACATGGGAGAAAGTTGTATTGCTGGGTTTTGGGGGTTTTTTCCTTGCAAATGAGAGTTGATTTACCAATAGAAACTATGAAACCCAAGTACTTTGCTGTGCCTGGAAACCAAGCCCCTTTCAGAGGTCCGAAATGGATTACCTAAAGTCAGCAACCACTTTGGAACATCTTGGCTAACCGATACTTAGTGTCTCTGCAAATTAAACATCTCCCAACAAGCATGAAAGCATTATAAGGTATTTGCCTGAGGACAGAGACTCTCTTGCAATACTGGGTTTAGATCTCAGTAATTTGGATTTGCCATCAGGCCAGAAGTAACACAAAAATGTTCTGTTATGTGGCAATTAGATACTGTTCCAGGCATCTAGCTCAACTTTCCACGGACAAAATATTATCTCAATTTTGCTGCAGCATATCCCTAAGTCTTACAGGACCATTTGATGTGACTTTCATTTCAGTAATAGACATGAAATTTTGTGGTTTCGTAGGTTGGGTGTAAGTAATGGTAAGGAAGGAATCCTTTTTCCATGCTGCTTTATCTTTCCCTTGCAACACATTAGTTTTGAGTGTCAGGTACGTGCAGTCAGTTTATTTGTGGAGTATCTTTCTAATCACAAAAGTATTTGAAGCAGTTGAACAATTTAGATGAGATTATGCAAATGGGATTGAGTGTTGTGACTAGATAATTGTCCCTTTGCTTCGAGGTATACGTCAAAGCAGAGACAAGTTTTCGGTTGGAATGAAAAATCCTGAAAACTAGGGCTTTTCTGTTACTGTTATCGGTGGTCGGTGCGAAAACAGTTGGCGAATCCTAGAAACATCCCGTCTCTACACCCTGCAAGGTCTGGGCAGAGTTGATTCCACTGCTGAGGAGTAGTTTAAGGTATGCCCAGTGTACAAACACGCCGGCGGCTTTTGAGGTTTAAGGCAAAGCCGAGCTTTGCAGCAGCACGTCAGGCAGAGGGAATGTCATCCTTTGAACAGCGCGCTCCGAGGAACCACGCCGGACCCCACCTGCAGGGAGGAAACCGGGATGAATTTAGGTGCCAATCTGGCAAAGGATTCAAACGTGTTGCTTAAGTTCAAACACCTAAGTGATTCCATTGGTTTTAATTGAGAGTACTCAGGCGAGTAAACGCACGGCTAGCTTGTGCCTTTGAAACAATTTTGGTTTTAAATACTGTGGCGCAGGGTGGAGCTCTGCTGATAGCCCTTTGCTGTTGTTACCATTAGCTGACTGCCATCCCACGTTAGAACTGCTCGATTTGGTTATCTGGATTAGTGTCTCTCTAATTTCATTTCCTCTTGCGTGTTAATCAAGAAGGTTTTTTTCTCTTATGTCTATGTGTGCATCCTGTTTGTTCTGAAATGCGCAATTCCATTATTTGGCTCTAATTATTTCTGTACCCGCTGCCCATGCTGTTGCCCACGTCCCTGATCTGCAGCTTGTAAAGGAACAGGGTTTCAAGTACAGACATTGCCCCATAAAAGCTGTGAATGTTCTGCCACCCACTGCAGTCTAAGGAGGGCAGAGAAATTTCCCGCAGCTTGCTTTGCCATCCGCAGGGTGGTAAGTGTTATCGCCATCCCCATTTCACAGATACGGAAACTGCAAGTGCATAAGGATTAAGCTTCTGTTTTCAAAACTGGCTTTCAGTTTTTCAGTTTTAAACATGTAAAAACGGGCATGTGTGAGCGCTCACACATCCAATCCCAGATGCGTCACGCTCACCGTCTTTGAAAATCCGTGCACAAGTGAAAGGGAAGCATTCAAAATCAGCACCTGCTTTTGACAAACTGATTCTGTGCAGTTTGCCCAAAGCCAAACTACCAGCCCAATTTGCATATACAACCTGGTATGACACGTCTAACATAATCTATGAATTCAATTGCTATTTTCAAAGGTGACTTGGGGTTAGATTTTCGAAAGTATTTAGGCATCCAGACACACAACAATTCCACCTTGTTTTCAGCTGTCTTTTTTAAAAGAAACCTCAACTACAGTCCTGCCCTGGTCCCCATGTGAAACCCAGGACCAGCCCAGGATGGGGTCAGCCATCACCTCCTTTTTATTCTCAGCAATTCTCCCAGCACCATCTTGGCTGCTACCACGTACCATTCTGCACTTCCCTGCCTGCCAGATTTTGCTGTACCTCTGAAAGGGCTCCACTCACACCTGTGGTGTTACATTGCATTAATGCGGCGTGTAAGTCAGAAGAAAAAGAGACGTGTATTCTACCTTATTCAGGTTAACCTTTCTTTTTCAATACTAGTGCTTAAGATCTTCTAACCACACGGAGGAGGCAAGGGGATCTGAGATATAACAGAAGAGCTTTCTTTAAAGATGTAGATTGCATTATAGGAAATGAGAAGCAATAATCAAAGGAAGTTCTTCATTCTCATTATCAGTTCTCACCGTCTCATTTCTCACAGTAGAGTACTTCTGTATATCCAGCACAGCCCCTCTCAATTGTCTTCATTAGAGACTGGAGCCTGCCTGCGTCTCGTCGTCGCAACCTCTGCACAGCCACAATCACCTTCCCCAAGCCGGCATGGATTTTGCCTTTATTTTTAAACAACTCATTTTCAAACCTAGCAAAAGAGGTAGCTCCTTTCCCTCAAAAATCAATCGCTGTCAAAGCTTTCTTTTGTCTAGCCTCTTTCAGAGCATGCTGGCTCGAAGAGGAATCATTCCCTTGGATTCAGCAGCCTTTGAATCGGGTTGTAAGCATTGATTTTCCTCCCTCGCTTGTGTGCTAGTGATATCCAAGTCATCTATAAACTAGCTGCAGCCAGGAAATGTGATTAGCCTGGCCAGCGAGCTTGGCATGGCTTCAGCTGGTCAGAAGACCAGGCTGAGAAGAGAACATGTAAATGTTTGCAATAGTTGGTGACAATGAATCTTCTATGCTGGTGGCTAAATGGGATCTATTAAGACACACAGAGGAGGACGTTTAGGATCCCGTTCAAGAGAGCCCTGAACACATGTTTACATCCCATTGATTTCAGTGAACGGGATGGACTGAGGTAGAAAAATATTTTGCTGTCTCCCTCCCTGTGCAAGCTGAGCACAGCGGGCAGCCTGTCAGCACGAGTCGTTTCCCCACTTTGCATGTGTGCAAAATGGCTGCATAAAGCAAATGGCAGTAGGAAACCCAACCCTCTGGGTTTCAGAGAGCGGCGTGCTTTACCGATACTGGTTAAAGTTTTCAGAAAGCACCGAAGTAACTAGAGGGTTTGACTTGGAGGAGGTTTCTGAGTCACTGTGAGCATCCAGCTCGGTGCCGTTTTCGCCCCACTGGGCTTTCAGTGCCAGCGACATGTTTGCAGAGGTGCGTCTCTGTGAGCGACATTTGGGGAAACAAGACGAGCAGATGTGGAGAGGGCCGTCGCCATCGCGACCTCGCATCCAGCTGCAGAGCGTATCCCTCACGTGTAAACACGTGGCAAACCTTTCCTCCCCATTGCACTAACACTTTGCAGGCACGCTCCATCGCCAGCTTTTGCTGGGGCTGTTGGGCATATTTTTTCCCTTCTCGGGGTCTCCGTTTTTGCAGAATCTCGTATTCCCATGATGCGATAGCTCACAGCAAAGCAGCACTGAATGCATCCCAGAAACACAGTTCCTGGCTTCCTTTCCATCCCTTCCCTCTCCCTGGAGCATGTCGGACAGAGCGCAGCACGCAACTGGGCAGGAAACAAAGGTCAGAAATCTGTAAATGTGCCACCAGTGGCCATTTCTGGTTTTAGCTCAGAAATATGCTCTGGTGACAGGTGATTTCACTGGCCCACCTTAGGTGAAATGTTGAAATACTGGATTTTTGTGTCTTCCTCTCCCCTCCTCTTTATGACGCGTTCAAAGGGGAGAAACACTAATTCTGCCCCCCCCGAACTCCGCAAGTTTTAAAACTGCTATGACTTTTTATAAGTCATATTCTTCTGGCCCCTGGAGCACTTCTGACTTTTACCCATCTCCATAATCTTTACAAGCCATAACAGAAGCACAGAGTATCCAGGAGATACTGGTGGCCCCTTCCTCCACCCAAACATTGGTACTCGAGTTTGCTCGAGTACCCTACGTCCCCTACCATCCTGGGGAACTTGTCATGACACAATGTGGGCAGTTTGTCTCCTGTGTATTTCTGAATCTGGGAAGGGAAGGAAAGGGCTTCTACCATCTCTGCAACCCTTCTGCAACTATCTAGCTCACCCAAAACATCTTAAGGCAATTGTGTATCTATTCAAATACAACATATCGATAATGCTGAAAATCACCGAGATTACTTAGGGCTAGTAGCTGTAAAAATACACAGCAATATACCTACTTACTATATATACACAGGCATATGCACACATTTACATAGACATACACAAGCATATGTTCCTACAATATATACAATGAAGTATGCAGGGTGTGTACAGTTGAAGTTAGGCAGCAATTTGTGGCCAACGTGTGGGTTTCTTCTTTCTTTTTTTTTTCCTCTCTACACTACAAACCAAACCATCCTCAGAATTAGCAGTAGAAGCCAGGAGAGCTTGTTGGCTCAGAGAAGAACCTGGAGACCGACGACAAACACCACTTACAAAAGCTGAACGACACATCCCAACCAGCCAGCGAACTATTGCGGAGGGTCTGCAGCGTTAAGGGATTCAGACCACAAGCAAACTATGTGCAAGGGCTGGCACTAGAAACACAAACCTGTCCTACAACATACTTGTTCTGATGAGGTATGTCTTCCTGACCACATTCGTAGGAACTTGATGCCTGATTAATAAAATCTTAGTTTGCACAATATATTGCGTTACTATTTCACCCGTGCTTTGCAAGTTGTGGCCTGGAGTAACAGCGGGCTATTGTCAAGCAATACATAGGACAGGGCTTAAAAAGAACGGGACACTCAGCAAATCACCCTCAGACCCTTAATGAGATGAACAGTGCTTTGGGGAAAGTGGTGTGTGTATATATTGTCTTGCAAGGCCTCCTTTTCTGTGGTTTCATCTAAGAGATGCACACCATTGCATGGTTGAACATAGACAGGATGTGAGCCAGTGGTTTCAGGAAATGAATGGGCTTAATTCTGATCACGTTCGCACAAGTGATAAGTGAGCAGCCCAAATCCCCTGCTGCCAGTGGGGCTCTACCACGGTTATCACACTGAACTCAGCGATCAGCGCTGGCCTGCGAGGATACGAGGGATGTCAGAAATCATTCGTCCATGCTATAAAGAATAACGGCTTGCCCTTGCTTTAATGTGCACACGTAAAAATATAAGACTTGCACAGCCCATTGGATGAAAGGTTCGTTTAGCTTAATGTGCCACTAAGCAGTTCTTCTGTTCTTAGTCTCTGCCAATCAACAGCTTGGAAATTTCCTGAGCCAAACATTGCATTTGGCCCAAAATTCTTGAAAACCACCACTAAGCCAATCCTAATTTATATTTCCTTTTCTCAATGCATTTATACTTTGACCTCCACAACACTACGTGCCAGTCATTTCCACCACTCAGTAATGCATTATCTTAAAAGTACTTGAGTTTGTTTGCTTATGTTTTTAAGCACAAAAGACCTTGACTCTTTTAAGCTCAGATCTCAGGTTGCCTGAATAACCATCTAGATCAAGTCCAGAGGATGCCCAAGTCTCCTAAGCTTTTATTTTAGGTGGCTCAGTTAAACACACCTAGTTATGTGAAAAGCATCCAAACCTGAGTTTAGCAAACAAGATTCAGCAGAGAGGACTGAATTTTACTGGTAAAAAAAGGCAAACATCTGCCTTCCCACTCTCCCCCCCAAAATACCTAAGCCCTTTATTCCTCAGCCGCTTGCGGGGATGCTACTTGTATATTTTTAAAATTGATAGATCTGGGAAAAAGCATGGACACGGCACGCCCTTAGTTCTTTTAAATGCATTTGACAAAACTTGGTTATTGATCTTAGTATAAGTTTTGACAGCACAGAAAGTTTTAGATCAGATACCTTTTAATCCTGGCCTTCAGCGGGTATTAACAAACCTATAGTTCATCTGGGCTGGGCATGCGCTTGCTGTAAATCCATCAAGCACTATGCCGAGGCCATGAGCATCTTATGGAGAGGTTTCAAAGACAATGCTGCAAAGCCACATGAAAATCAATGGGAGCACAGTTCTGACGTGTAATCAGATCATAGCGAATACAGTTTACAAGTCCAATCTCACTGATTTTTGAAGGAAACGGAGAGAACCGAGGATGCAAGTTACTGCAAGAGTCCAGACAAACAGGGATCGGTGGCTATTATTTAGCTAAATTCTCTCCTAATGGGAAGCAAAAAGGCATTCAGTAGAAGTGGGAAATCCCCCTTCTCCCTTTTAGATTAAAAAAATGAGCTTAAAGTTTCAGCGTGAGAATCCTGTCTCCCGGCTGCTGCTCGGTATTCCCCTATTCTCCAGTCTGCAAGGAGGGCTGCGTGATACTTCAGTATTAAAGTATTCTGAACTCAGCCTAGGTTGAACATCCCCGAAATTAGTGAGCAAGAACAGGAGTGAGCCATTATCAGGCAAAGCAGTCATGTTTCTTCTCTGAGACAGCTCTGGGATGAACAGAATTATAAACCAGTTTACAGGACCACGTAAAAGTGTGATAGAAGCAAATCCCAGTGCCTAATTCCTTTGATTCTTAGCTGAGTTTATTATTGGATGGATAACGGTTAATTGAACGGGGGGACACACGACAATACTGGAATAGTTGGAAGCAAAGTCTTCCCCTTTGGTCTGTGCAGTTTATCCAGAAGAAAGTACCCCCACGTGAGCTTACATCTGCACAACCAAGGAACTGGAAGGACCTCTGAATTTGTCCTGCAGTTAACATAGTCTGCCATCTGAACAAGAGCCAAATTGTGAAATCACTGGGATCCCTGCCATTCGATTTCCTTTGACCTGAATGGAAAGGTCGCAGCCTCTACATTTTAAAAGTGACTAAGACTAATAAACAGCTGGGCTATCTTTTGGTAGCAGAAGAAGGTGTCATTGTATCTGCTGTGTGGGTGGGAAAATTCCTTACTTCTAGCTGGTGCCTCTTTTGTCTATTCATTCATCCCGGACACCTTATAACAGAGCTTGCTCTAAAAGCTGTGGCTTGTCCCCTGAGGAGCAGGCAGTGTGCGGACCCTCAGCCGGGTGTGCAGGTGAGTGCAACAAAGGCCACAAGATCATGCTATGACCACCGGTGTCTTCATGCTAGCTGCACTTTTACCCCTCTTTCCTCAGAGCAAGTCACTTTAAGTGCAAGAGGACTTCTCCTGAGCGTAGTTTGCAAGAAAAAAAGATGATCCTTGGCTAAACAGGAGAGGCCAAAAGGTTGAGGAACAGTTGCAGGGCTACCGGGATAAGGACTCTTCCCAGAAGAGTGTGGATGGAAGCACTTTGACAGCGAAGACTGAATTCTGCACATGTAGCATGAATGAACCTTTATTCCCCAACCGAATGTGCACCAGATGTTGGGCTTAAAACTGAAACTTTTCTCTATGGTCCTAGGAAGGCAGAATAAAATCTAAACGTGGGCCACTTCAAAGCTCAACAGCGTTGGAAAGCTGCTTTGCTGTGATCTCTGGTGGTTCTGCTCTTAGCAGGTGCAGTGGTTGTAGTTGACAGGAGATTCAGCTGCTGACGATGTGGAAAAAGCTTCACACAAACAGGTCACTTTTCAGTTTGGGAGTGAAGCTGAAAGTCATGTGAATGACCAAATATTGGGCAGTTTTACAACCACCGCCTCTCCCCCGCCACAATCACACATCCTGCACACGTCTTAGACCGGGGTGCGGGGGGGTGTTTTGCCAAAGTCTGCAGGATTACAATTTGGGGAAATACTGAAGGGAGAGAATTAGTCCGTTGGGTTCCGTTACAACCTGCAGCTAAACCTATAGATTCCAGCATCACATAGTCCACATTCCTGGATGTTTGTGCAGAGAGGTGATAAATCTCGTTATTTCCCAGATAAAGCCCCTCTACCTATTAAGAGTGGTTCCACTGACACATAGTCTTCTATGCAAGAGCCTGAGGGCATTTTACAGTGCAGAGTGGGATGTCCTGTGTGAAAGCTACTTTCCGGACAGAGGAGTTGCCTCCCCGAAGACCCCGACTGGTGCCTGTCTGTAAGAGTGCTGCAAGCTCCTTGTTCAAGCTTTGCTTTCAATTCCTTGCAGCAGCTTGAGCTGATTTACGTACTCGGTGACTTGTCGGGCAGCTGAACACTCCCTTGTGTAGCCAAGGGCTGTGCTAGTTTATGTGGAAGGGGAATAACCGAAATGATAGTGCTACTGCAGAAATTACACTGCTTTGTAAACGAAAAGCTTAGTAAAACAAGGGCTGAGACCTGTGCAACACATCTGACCCGCTCCCTCTTTGATGCTAGGAGGTCCCAAGGATGATATACTGTTTACTCCATTCCCTGTCTTCTCTGTTTAAGCTGTGAGTACTTCAGGGCAGGGATCGTGCTTTATCCTTTGAACAAACAGCAGCTCTGGGCCTGAAGGAAGTTAAAGCATCTCTCTCAACCTGCATATTTTAGTATGGTCGAGGAGCATGGCTGTGAAAGCTCTGGGGAACGGCACACCGGGTTCAGCTCTTAAACTAACAGAATACACGAGATGGGAGAATGTATAGTAAACAACACCAGGTTATTACTCTTTATTTGATACGGGGTTTGGGGATGTAGGTGGTGTGATTTTTTTTTTTACCCCCCAGTCAAATCATAGTTTCTTGACTATTGGGTTGTGCCATGTTATAGTGAGAACTGATGGTTTGTTCCTGTGGAAATAGATGGAGCATTCGAAGAAACAACACCCTATTAGTTATGAGCAGATTTAACACCCCTGCAAAGCTACCATCTGCCACCAAGAAAGCGAAATTAAAGCAAGATGCCTGAGATTCAGACGGCTGCCAGGGCTTGACTGCCTCCTTGCTTTCTGCTTTCCCTCTAAGCAGTGATTCGATCTAAGTAAGCATCAGCAGACAAGAAAGAAGACACACACAGTTCAGGTGCTGTGCCATTAAAAGAGCATTTCCACAACTTCTTGAAAATGACTGTTGAGTTTGTTTGGGGTTTTGTGTTTGTCACTGATAATTGTCAGCCTTGGGACTATAATTAGCTTTTCTGTACCATGTATTTATACAGGGAAAAACAGTGCTTTAAAGATCATGATTTTCCTTCTGTTAACAAAATGGTTGTACCACATGCTGTTTGCTCTTTGCTGAGTCTTTCAGGGCTCGGATGAATGCAAAACTAGCAGTACCGCTCATTTCACCCCATCGATAGCACAGGAAGTGGTTCTCTGAGTATTTCCTAGACAACTACAAGAAGGAAGTACTCACCAAGGCAAGACTCCCCAAATGTCACACTCTGGGTCCAGACCAAAAGTCCCCCATTATATTCATATGGGGACACCCACAATATATCCCAGCCTACAGACAAAGGCAGCGCCTATTCCGTAATGGTCTTAATCTAAGCATGGAGGCAGAAGAGGGAGCAAGAACCAGGTGGCATTATACAAGTCAGATGAATTGATGGCTGGCAGAAAGAAGAGATACTTTGGTCTCTGTGAAGTCACACAAAGGGACTGGTGTGAGCAGGGGCAGCGTTTGGATAAAGGAGAGAGGAATTTCATAGGACGTGATGAGGAACACATCTATGTATAAATAGATGTGAGTTTAGACTGTGAGGCTATTCGGTATTTCCACAGAGAGTTGCCAAACTCCAGCCTTCGCTGGAGACTGAAGGACACATCTGTGGCACTGCGCTGGGACGTTATCTCTGCTGCCGTATCTCTGCGGTGCCTCATTGTGCTGGAATGCAGCATCCTGCCGTGAGGGCACCGAGCTCTTTCAAGGAGATGGGGAAAATGATGCCAGAAGCATAAGCACCAGCTTTTTCTCCCTTTTCTGGGGGTGTACTGTCCCTAGCAAGCTGTAAGCACAGAAATGACCAACCAAGCTTGTTGGGTTTTTTGGTTCTTTTTCTCTCTTCCGAATTGGTCAACATAGTACGGTGAAAAAAGCAAGTACACCAGAACTTGGTTTCGTCAGCTCTTCTGCCCATTGGTGAGGTCAAAATGACTGGGAGCCCATAAAAAAAAAAAAACACCCCACATTCAGGATTATTCCTATGCTGATAAAAGCCAAATTAATTTCTACAGATGTACTCATATGCTCAACACATGAAAATCAGAATTTCCTGGAAGTAGCTGGACCAAACTGTGACCATTATCAAGGCAGTGGTCTTTACAGAAAAGGATAGACAATTCCAGAGACATGAACTATTCACCATTATGAATAAAATTCCTAACATGAATCAGTCAGATGTTTTCATCTCTAATGAGCTTAGATAATTCCACCATGAAATTTTACTGTATATGCTTCTGGTTTTTTCTTCCTTTATAAATGAAGTCCTCACCATTCTACCACTAACAGATCTGCTAAACTTTTTGCCCTTAAGTCCCTGAATATATCATTATCTATAAAAAGACAATTCTTGAGACAACAAACAATAGGAGCAGAAAAAAGATGAGAGGGTTTTTTTCCTTCTAACGTTCAGCAAGCAGGACAAAGGAGTTATCTTTGTTCCTTGTTCTCTCACTGAATTACCGTGTTCTAAGTTTAGCTGCTAAACCCTTTTGTGCCGTGGTTTTCTCTCTGTTAATAAGGGTAATGACTACCTGAGACAGCAGTTTAATGCACTGAGCGCTCTGAAGCATTCTGAAATTCTCAGAGAACAGGTGCAGGAGTAATGCTTACCTTCAAATTATGGAAAATTCAGATTTATTCCTAAGTGAAACACTGTCCCTTTAAGTCATTAAATACCTAACTGCTATACTGACACACTTAAATAAATTATTTAAAATATTTCTAGTTGTGTGTGGGAGGTGGGTGGGTGATGAAGTTGATACTTAGTGGTTAGAGCAGCCTTTAGCCTTTACATTTCTCCCCGCTTTTGCACAAGCATTTTTTTTTTTTGTCTTTTTAAATTGTCTNGGGGGGGAGAGTTTATTCATGTGCCTTGAAAATGTCGGTTTGCAACTATAGAAAAGCAGCTTTGCACTGTCCCATCGGTGACATGATGAGAGGCCAGGAAGGGCTCCTCACGCTTCAGAAGGTTTTTCAGACTCTTGGCTTCTATACTTTTTATTTAAGGATTAAAAAATATCATTTCCATGGGATCCTAGTGGCTTTTTGCATGAAACTTCATCTGTCTATAACCAAAACTGAAAAATCATTCCTAAGCCTGAATTTACCGCCCTGTGAATGTTCCTTAATGAACCCAAAATTCAATGCCAATTTCTCTCCCCATCCATCACACGTCTAATCACTGCGGTACCCAGGTACAAACGTTTGCGCTGCAGGAGACGGAGCGAATAACATAAACCTCAATACTGACTTCTCCCTTTTGCTGCACTTCTTTACTGTCTATTTCCTCTTGTAAAAATTGTTGGTTGGGAAAAATTGATAACAGACAATTTCACCTTTTTCTTTTTAACAAAAAGAAAATACTGACTTTAGCCAATGAATTTAGTATGAATAGGATTTAGTTTCAGAGAGAGGCAGGAAAATAGCAATGCTAGAAGATGAAAAGTGATGATTCTCTGAAAAAACCTGATCAGAAGGGTTCTACAGGATCGAAAAATACAGTTGCAGTTGACTTAGATCTGGATTGAGAAGGAACTACACAGACTCATGCACTGAGGACAGACGCATACACTGACACCTTGAAAGCTGACTATATAATTCCTGTAAATGGCTTTTAATGTGTATTTGTTTATGACTTGCTTCCTTGAAAGCTATATATGAGCCTAGCATACATTTTCTGTCTTTCTCCACAGCTGTAACCTGCTAGTCCCCAGACAGCATGACCACAATCAGATTGTGTTGACTGGACATAAAAATTGCTCATCATTTTAAAAACAATTTCTCAAGTTAATAAGAAAAATCTACTGAAGCTTTGAAAATGCCAGCATTTTTAAGGAGCTCTAGCTTAGACACAGCAAATACAAATGAAGCCACTTGATCTATCCACATAGACCTTTAGATACCGTAGTACAAGGGAGGAAAATTCTGGTTCCTCACAACTAGTTGTTATGATATTTGCATTAATAATGCATATGCTGGTGGAACCAAAAAGCCTCCTTCTGACAGCAAGGTCACAAGCTGTAAAGCACTCCTATACTGATGCCCTTTACTACAAAAAGCTTCACCTAAGTGATGGAGAGGTGACATCACATGAATACAGACAGGGACAATGCAAGGAAAGATGGGGACTGTAGCACAGGAGGAACTGCCCGCTTCATTCTCCTCTACAGGGACAGGCTTTGCGTTGCAAATGGGCGTGCAGGACTACAAATTGTCTACCCACAGAGCTTCCTAAAAGGACAGAAAAGTTAGCCCTTGTATCGTACCATGTATGTATAATTCTATTTATTTCCCTCTGCAAGTTACTGACCCCACACTGAGCCACATTTCAGCACGCACAGCATGGACATTGTAGATGAGCTCTAACTTATGAAGTCTTTCAGGGGTGGGGTTTTCAGAGGAGGCTAAAGTAGTTAAGCAATTTAGATCTTTGCAAAACAAGGTGATTTTTAAAACCAAAGTTGTTTTGGGAAGCTCACGCTTCAGTGTGCCAGAAAAAATCCCAGCTCAGGTGCTCCAAAATGCACAGGAAGGAAAAAAATCATCAAAGACTTTGTTCTGCTGAAGTACCTACAGCAGACAGCTATCGACAAAGCAACGAAAATCAGAGAAAAGCTGCAATGCATGAATGGAAGGAATAAAATGTACGTTGGCTGAGTGACAGGGATATGAATCTCATGCCCTTGCTGGAGCATCGTGCACTGGGGAAGTGGTTGGTATGTAGGACTAACAGCCCAGTGCTGTTACCAGTTAGTGGACACGTTCCCTTGATGTGACTGCCAAAGCTCTGCGCTCTGGCTCTGAGGACCCTGGCTTCAAACCCTGCTTTCAATCCATGCAAAAAAAGTCCTTCCCTAAGCGGCCAGAAGGGAATGCAATTAACATCACCTCATAAAGTTCATAAAGGCTAACGCATGAAAACGAGCAAAAGACAAATTACAGTGGAATATTAGGAAGAACATTTCTAATTGCAAGGTTGGCTGGCCTCGTTCCTTGAGCCTCTGACTACGGAGCTGAAGAAGGCAAATGAGACCATGCTACCAGGAACAATTCTGTGCTGTCTGGGAGACGGGCAGGATGAGTAACACGGAAACTCCTTCCCTACAATATAACGCGCTTCAGACTTTCTCTAGAAATCCAGCCACATTTTCTGGCACTTATTTATTAACCTGTGTCCTTCAGAAATGAAAAACTTTTTTGTTGTTGTTTTTGCCAAGCAGTTTTCTCTCCTCACTGGCATGTTTCCTTACCATAGTTTAGGATGTTAGCATGGGCTTTACTGATTCAGGAGAAAGAAGCATCTCCTATCCTTAAACTCTCCCTCACTGCTGGAATTGGTCTCCAACTCATGTTAAAATATTTGGCTCTTTTTTTTTTGGTTTGTTTTCAGAGTTTGGCTGTGACGTGAGCTTGAATTACACAAATACCGCATGCACACAGTAGGAAAAAAAAAAAGGCAACCGTTCTCAATGTTTCCTGCCATTAAGAGCCAGATACTCTGCCTATTCTGGCCTCCTTTCCAAGCAACTCTTGTAGGCTTGTGTGGTTCTTGCCATTTAGTTCAAGGAGGGAAGCCTGGGAAACCATCACCTTGAATCGATCCCCAGTCTTCTCAGTGCTTAGGACCACCCACTAACTTGTTTTATGCCTATGCCTATTTTCCAAACTGTAAAATGGGAATATTCCATTAGTAACCCAAGCACTCTAGCAAAAACCAGCAAGCTTTTTCATGAGAGTGTAACGGTGGGAATTAGCCTATTTGTCACAAATGTACCAGTGATTAAAACTTTTTCAGGGTTCATTCATGCCTCAGTGGGGAATGTGAGATGAATATGAATATGCATGTACATTTTGAGTCTGTATCTCATATCTTCCAAGACAGCTGCAGGGCGGGGGGATGGACAAATAGTAGCATTATTCTGAAGTATGCATGTGTGTATATCTCACACACTCGTGTACTGGGAAAAAATCATAAGATGGTGGTTAAATAAGTCTTTGTGTAATTTTTATCTACAATTTTCCACTATGAGTCACCATAATTTACATGTTATCTAACATTGAGAGTCCCAAGTTTATGTTACTTTCTGTTCTATTCAATGCTCAGTGGGAGAAATCGACTTCTGAGGCTTATCCAGCTTGCTTGGAAGAGGTCCTCTGGGGCTGAAGGAGTTAATGGTTTGCTAGAATAACTGTCATCAGACAATTGTGTTATAAAGAGCAGCAGTTACCAAAATACATTTTAGCCTGCAGCATACAAGAACAATACAGCTATTGTATTGTAACCACAGAACTTGGCACACAGATAAGCTTGAAAGGGAATCATGTTTTGTTTATTACGGAAGTGATGGAATCCATTGAAAGGTTATTGTTTGACTGCTTTTGAAGCAAATTCCAGCCCCTTTTGTGAAGGGTGTTTGCAATCTTTGGGTGAAAGGCAGAAGGGCGTTTATTCAGTGGCGTTACCTTTCTTCCACCAGAGATAGTCTGGAGGATAACAACATCAACCTGCCACCAGGTGACCCTTCAGAAACTCCTACCAAACCATAATTTCTATTACAAAGGCATGGAATGGCTGAAATGGTCAGTAGAAGAGTTTATCAGAATTTTCTGTTTTCATCAAAAAACGCACTCCCTTAAAAATAAATCCAAATTTGAAAGCAGACCATTTTCAGCTCTTTTCAACAACAACAAATGCACGGCTTGTTGGCGAATGTACAGCTCTGAGACAGGGGAGAAAAGTTGATTTTCAGGCTACATAAAATGCTCTCTCCTGATGGAAACAGACAAAGTGTAGGGCTGTCACTTGGCTTTTGCCCAGGATGATGTGTTGCGGTCTTAGTAAAGGTCCTCCATCACTTGATCTGTAGCTCCCTAGTGTATTATACTGACGATCTGAGTTACCTTTTTACGCATTGCTTTGGCCACAAGCAACGTAAGAGCCTGCCCGGGTCCTACAGTGGTGCAGGAGGCAAAAAGCTTAAAACAAGCTCAAGGAAGAACTTTTTCCCGCAGCAAAAACTCACGTGGAAGTCACAGAGGCAGGGTGTTGTAAAGGGGGAAAGTGAAGGTGGGTTCAGAGATCATCTATCAAATCATGCAGATGCACTTTTTGGCTCCAGAAATACTTAAATTGCCAGTTGCTGAATGCTGGCAAGGTGCAAAGGTATGGGCAGAGGAAGACAACTTCTGTGTGCCTGCTTTTATACTGGTTTGAAGTACCCGGTGTTGGCCACGGAACAGGAAAAAATAGTCTGCACGGGCCTTTTACATGATCTAATGTAACACTTCTCAAGTGTCACGAAGATCAAGTGGCAAATACTGCAATAAAAACAAAACAACCAACCAACAGTGGATGAGAATGCTCTCAGAGAAGGTTTTTTTCAGTGAGTACTTGCTGTTTCTGCATGAGTAATGTCTGAATTATTTCAAGCCACCTCGATTTGAGAGAAGAGAGGAGGAAGATGATGGGGACTTTAATATAGTGAGTGGATTTTTAAACGGTGGTAGATTGCCCCAAAAAATGTTCTTGCAGGTCTCCCTGTAAATGGGATGGAGGAATAGAGAAAATTAGCCACATGCTCACCATAAACTGCCATATATTTTTAATTCCTGTGGGGAACTGCCACAAAGTTTGAGGGATGGAAGAACTGGAGTTTCTGAGCCCTTTTTCTCTCCATCTTGCACCTACTCTGTTAGAGGACTGCAAAACTTAGGGTTTATGACTAAGGACAGAACCTCATGAGATTGGCTTAAAGACAGTGAGATTTAATAACCAGAACATTAAAAGTTGAATTTTTTTTTTCATCATGTTCTCTAAGGTTTTAGGATACAATTAAGTTGTTTTCTTAGGCTTTTCTACCCTGCCAGGAAGGATATGGAATGACTTTGCTTTTTTCTAATGAAACTCCTTGATTCTGAAATAATTGCTTGATATTAGGAGCTGTGCCATTAAAAAAAAAAAAAAAAAGAAAAAAAGAAAAAGAAAAGGAAGTAAAATTACAGGATTGAGGAACTCTAATAATATGAATATGAAAGGGCTTTTAAAATTCTTCAAAGGTTATTATGCTCTCAACACTTCGCTGATTTTTTAAAGTGCATAATTTTATTTGAGTCACTTCCCCTATAAATTACATTCTTAAAAACCTGCTGATGTTGCCTCCAATACTTAGAAAAACATCCCATTTTAGACTTTTTTTCCATCCCCCACTGCATCTCAGTTTTACTTCGATAAATATTGTCAGGCTTTTTTTTTTCTTTTTTTTACCTCAGGAGCAGCATATATGAACTCAATCACAATTAGCTATAATGTACAATGCAGAGCCATCTTAAATCTTCCGTCCTTCTAGTTGTTTTTCAACTGGAGGTTTATTTCCTGTGATTTTAATTAACTTTGGACTTGGTATTACTAATTTTAAGCCAAGTTCAGTAGGGACCAGTGGCATTTCACATATTGTGGGATCTAACCCAAAATGCCTACACCTTTAATTAGAAATATTAAATCCAAAGACATTCAGGCTTGGGTTTGTTAAGTTAAGCAGCAACATCCATATAAAGCAAAAGAAAACCAATCTGGTTTGACAAAAATACTGAGTGTCTGCTGATCCTCGGAGCCACAGATTTTAACACCACATTTGAAAATCAAGGCAATTTTGTTTAGGTTCCTATTGAGATGCCTGCCCTCAGTGACTGACATTTGCAATTTTTTGCCCAAATAATCAAAATTCACAGTGCCCTGTGCAGCCCACAGCTTATAAAACCCTCCTCCATCTTACAGATGCTGAAACCAAATGCAGAGCAGCAGATCCCTCCCTCCCTGTAGCCGTGTTGAACTGGAACACACACATAAAGCAATTCTTTCACCTATCCTGAAAGAATCAGACCATTTTATATAGATGACCCAAAGGCTTTTGGAAGCCACTGGGATTTTCTTCTGTGGACTTCAGCAGATTTTGGAAGAAATGTATGATAACCTAAAGAGTATCAGCAGCAGACAGAGACCTCACTAACTCTATTTTGGCTGCAATATAAAATGTGCCCAGAAATAAGCAGATTTGTCAACATCAGCCAGCAAAAGAAAACCAAATCCAGCTACTCAAGTCCCCTCACAACTTTAATAGTCACGATTCTCCCTGAGTTTTGCTTGACCTTCCTTTTCTGCAACAAAGAAGCTCCTTCATTAGGAAAAAAGCTACTTCTAATTTCTCTTCTACCCATAGTCCATCCTTTCTTCCTTCCTTCCTTCCTTCCTTCCTTCCTTCCATCCATCCATCCATCCATCCATCCACCTATCCGTCCTTCTGGGTACCACAAAGAACTGTGATTTCATGACACAGATGATGTGCAGCGGGAATTCATGAGATATCTTTGGTATTGGTGAATTATCAAACAATAGAGGTTCTGTATTCATGTAAACACCCCAAAGAAAAAAAAATAAAAAAGGGGAAACTCAGAAAAGTATAAATATGTTTATATCCAGAACAGTCTCCACAAAGAATACTTCGTACAGTTTTATTATTGTTTTTTCCCAGAAGCATCAGTAGTTCCTTAGGCATGTAATTTATAAGAAGCTAAAATCTAAATTATGCATCAAAAAGGGAGGGATGCAACTGGAGGGTAATAATGCGTTTCAAAAATAACTTCAAATGCGTAGTTCAGAGCAGCATCCTATAGCTGGAAATGAGTGCCCAGTCAGCAAAGGCAGCAGAGGAGTAAAAATGACTCTTCCCTACATAAAAAAAACTGGTAGGGATCTTTATTTTTAAATCTGGCAGCAGCAGGGCTATATCCTGGAATCCTGAATCTATTGGATGGAATTATCTGAGAGGGTGATCCTTCAGAAATACTCTGAACAAAACAGACAAGTCTTGCATGCGGGCAGCTGGGTTGCAGTACTGAACTCTTCCTTCATACGTGACTAGATATCCAAAAAGGACACTGCAAATCGACAACGGAGGAGCTATCTGAAATTATATTTCAAACCGAAAATAAAAGAATCCCTTCTGTTTAACAGACACATGGCTGTAATATAGCCCAGGGCAGATGTGCCTACAGATTCCTCCGAGTCCCAGAGCCGTCACTTTGACATCTCAGAGAGCTCTGCAAGCGTGCAATCCCTTTGAGTCCTCCTTGAGCTGTTGTATGCCAGTCTGCAGCAGGGATATAACTTTCTGCTAAACTTCACTGAAGCCTACAGACGGGTGATCTTTTACTAATAATGTCTATCAGGCTTCTTACAAGGGGTATTTAGTGGAGGATAAAGAAACTGTGAGTCATACGTAAAAGCTGCTTGCATGGCTTAAGGTAAAAGAACTTCCCCCTCAGCTCTTTTGATAGCATAGAGACCACACTGTGAATAGTTGGTCTCTCTCAACTGAATTTTTTTTTTTTCCTGTCTGTATGTACTAATTGGAAAGTATTGTACTGTTATTTTTGTGATGGTACCGCTGAAAGATCCCAAGATACTGTCACGCTGACGTCACTCATTACAAGAGCTTACAGTGCCGAGGGGAACTTGCAATCTAAATATACAGGAGAAAAGGATGGAGCACACCAACAAGAGAGTGTAGGCACAGAAAAAGAGAGGGCAGGAGTACTTTCACACAGCCTTACGTGTCAGTAGGCGATGCCCGTGTCTGGATTAGCTGTCTCACTCTTTTTCCAGGAAATGGGGAGAAACAGACACTTGTAGAGCGTGAGTCATCTGACCTGTTTGAAATGCCTACCCTCGCCAAACGTAAACATGCCCTGCAAGTGCCTCTGCTGACTGTAAGGACAAGTCTAGATGCAGGTAACTACAGTATGAATAACTATATTTAAAAGGAAGGATGCTGCCACCACCACCCGATTCATTCCCTTCACTGCAACGAGCCACAGAGTGAGCGGTTGGTGCCACGGCTGGTGGTTTAATGGAGCAAATCCCCCTCAAGCTTCCCTGGAGGCAGAAGCCCGTCCTGACACTACTGCCGTATCACGAGGCTTTTTAACCATCCGCATTTACTGCCGCCAAGGAACAGACCCAACCTGAAATTTGACTAGACAAAGGAAAGGTGGAGAAATCTAGGCATAAAATGATAAAGAACCACCAGAATAGGATGATACGGATTCTCCTCCCCGTGTTGCCTTACTCTTTCCCGCTAACAGCTGGCACTCAAAATATAAGCCAGATTCTGCTCCTGGCGACCCAGATGGAGTCCCTCCAGATTTGCTGTGAATCCAGCACAGTTCTTGGGGATTCCTGCCAGGATAACAGAGAAAAGCACATCCTCCCCAGCTCCCTTCACACTGCACTGCAAGAGTAACAGTGTGAAACACTTGTTTGGGAGGTGACAGAGCCCTGGGCCACCTTATGCTCTCTCAGCAGACCCCAAAAATGCCAGTTTTTTATTTGGGAGTGCTAGATGCAGGGCAATAGCAATACGGAGAGCAATAAGTCTGAGACAGATGACTTTGGACATGCTATTTCTTATCTCTTGGGCTTTAGTTTCTCATCCGGGCTGTGTTGCAAATGAAAGCCTTGACTATCACAGTGAGCTAATTTTTATCCTTTACCGATATCAGGCCTTCAGCGAGGTGTCGGGACCAGGGCTGGAGCTGGTAACAGATTTTTCCTCTTTTAATGGAGTTTCTCATTTTCCTCCTGTGACTAGGTTTACTGCTCCCAGGGAACGCAGTGACATTGAAATACTACCTGAATATGTGATCGTAATGTGAGGAGATAAAACAATAATCACTGATTAAAAAGGAAGAATGAAAGGAGTAAGAGCTGGTGGCAGAATTGCTAAATGCTGATCAGTGCTGTAAGACAGCCTTTGATTTTTTTAATTAATTATACATTCCCTCATACTTTGTACTGCTGTTGATTTAATTGGACTCCTTATTTTTAGACAACTACAGCAAGAGGAAGATAGCATACAGCTTTCAGAAGCTCAGCTCTAGCCTAATTCTGCCTCATTCAATACCACTGGGAGCAAAATTAGGCTAATGCTGAGCTCTTCTGAAAGCCTTGTGGTCTTGATGCAGTTTAGCACACTGCATGTTTATCTGCCTTGCGGGATGCAGCAATTTCTATGCAGTTTAGTCTGTCCGCACAGGAATCCATGCAGAACTGGGATTAGTATCCACAAACATCCCAAAACAGTAATGCAGGAAAGAGTAAGTGCTGAGCAGCAGAAAACGGTACCAAGGTCTGTCTCCTGCCAACAGGATTTGCCTCGATACTCTCTTCAGCCTCACCCCATGCAATTTATTTGCACCCTGTACAGAAACACGTCTGCCAACATGCTTTGCGGAGATAAAGCATTAAATGTTAAACTGCAGAAGGGCCAAAGAGGAATGCACTAAGAAAGGTCTGGTTTCAGCTGCAGTCTGACATCATGTATTGCCAAAGCGAAGGGGACAGGGGGGGGACAGAGGACCCCTGCGTGTACACAGTAATTCGTATTTCATGGAACCTCCTTATCTGTGCTTCCCGAGGGTGTTTTGAGAAATTGTGGAGAGCGGTAGGAGCAGCGAGAGGCTGGCAGAAGCAGGTCTGTTCAGAGAACAGGGAAGGACGGAGGAAAGGTTACGTTATCTCACGTGCCCGTACGCGCCAGCCGCCAGCACGGGAGCACAGGAGCCTGCAGATCTCCAGCTGGGAGGCCCTTACCCTGCAATATCGGTTGCTTTTCTCTAAGCCTCAGCTCCTGTAGTTGCGGGATCCCCCAGACACGTATGTCTTGTTGAAAAACACATTCTGCTCTTCCGGCTTTCCCAGGATAGTAATTTCTGCAAAACTTTACCAATATATCTGCAACTGTGGCAGCGTAGAAGTGCTTGTGTTGGTTCAGTTTATGCACTTTCAGATTAGAACTCTTGTACAGTCCTGATCTTGCTCGGGCTTTCACCGTCTGCACAAAAGCCCTGCCTGCCCTGATGAATCTACGGCAGAAAAATGTGCAGAGCATGCCGTAGCTGCCTTTGAACCTTCACTGTCTTTGAACAACCAGCTCCGGGAATGCCAGAACTCACAAAGCCTCGTTTTGTGCACATGTCTTTCTGATGGTTGATGCTTTTCTTATGACTGCAGCATTTCTTAGGGCTTGCTTCTGTGAGGATTCTCTGATGTCTAACAAAAAGTGAGCTCACCTCACAGTCTTTTCCAGCTGGTGCACTCCTGAGGTTACTTATGGCTATCCAGGAACCTACTTTCACAGAAGCTGCAAGACATGAAATATCCTTGGTACCTCTATGTTCTCTGTCACACTGGGTTTAAATATACTAGCAGATTCAGAAGTTATTGTAGGAAGTTAGAGAGACTCGCAGACACACACACGGACACAGCACGGTCCTACAAGCCTCAGTTCCTTTGAGAACCAGACTAAAGGAAGATGTCACTACAGAGAAAAGCTTGAAGCGTGTTCCCAGGATACCCTCAAATTTAAAACCTAGAAAAAAATGCAAAAAGAAATCACTATGTCTTCCTTTTCAATATTTTTAAGAACTGGTTTCCATTTTTTTTAAGTCCTTCAACTTAAAATTTTGTGTTTTCTCTTTTTGCCTTAATCTGAGGATCTCTAAGCCTGTCTCCTGCTCTCGTGATGGCAAGCCTGCAGCTGACTTGGGCTGCAGACTGTAGGGCAGTGGCTCAAATGGGCATTTGCATTCAGAAGGCAGTGCGGGGCAGGGATAAAAGCAGGGTTGCAGTTTTCTGTTCCTGTGAAACCCACTGGAATGAGTTTGTCTCTTGGAAGAGTGCGATTCTGGACTCCAGAAGGGTTCTCCCACCTCTAAGAGCACACTTACAGGCACAATTTACCATTCATTCCTTGCTATTGGCCTCTGAAATTTACTGCAAATAATTATTCTTAACAGATACATAGTATTCTCCTTTCTTGCCTACTTTTCACACGGCAGCAATTAAATATTTACCAAGAAGGAAGCTCACGTCCGTCTAGATCCTCTACCATAATCACAGGAGTCTGCATAACAAAGTACTCCTTAAAAACCAAGAGGACTTTATAACCAATCCTTATCCACACTAAGCACATGCCATGCCATTAATTTAATTTCTCGCTCTTTCTTACTTCATCTCCCAAGAGCCCACTCTGACAGGGTAGAGAGGGTCTCTTGCTGTAAGCATAGCTATTACTTTGCAGTACCAACGTCGCAGGGTGCTCTTCTAGGGTACCGCCGCCGCCGTGCCGCACTTGCTAATGCTGCTGTTAGTGACAGCTGCCCGGCTGGCAAAAGCTGAAGTGGATCAGTGACATACAGCACAGGACAGGCTACCTCATCAGCGTGATGGAAAGAAAGGCTGCAATATTATTACCATTCCTTCTGCATTTAAGACAAAAAAATTGCACTTCTTAGTATGCTTTCAAGATATCAGACACACATGCAAAATAGATAAGATGGGGATCACTTGTAAAAGATTTGCATCATGAGTAATTTTAGAAATACACCCCCACATCAGTACTTATACTCCAGCGCGGGGGAGAGCTACGCTATGGAAATGAGGTGATGCTAGTGTGTATGTGTGTCTGTCTGTCTAACAGTACCTGCATGAAAAGATCAATCTGGATAACAAGGTCTTCAAGGCAAGCATCCAAGACTTGGCCTCCTACACAACCCTGGCACTAGGATGAAGTGTGCCTCCACATGGGAGATGCTTCTGGTAAAGTGCTAAGGCGAAGTGCTAGCTGTGTTTGGTGACTGGCAAAGGAAAAATCATGAGAAAAAAACCACTTCGTACTCAGACAGCACATCTCATCTAAGAATCCTTATGGTCAAAACTCTTAACTAAAGGAAGCCCCAAGTCTCCCACCATTTAGGTACCCAAGCAATCACAAAGCATCAGTAGTCATACTGACCAAGCATATGACTATTCAGGTGTAGGACAGGCCAGATGATGTCTCTGATCTTCATACACACACACACTACAAACTTTGGTCAGGCAAAAGGAGCAAGGACTATCTCCTCACTTACTCCCAGTCCGTTGCTCCTAGTACCTGACTTCCTAGGTGTCAGAAATTAAAATGATAATGCCAAAAGGAGGAGAAGGAAGGGCACATAACTAGACGATGGGATCCGCTTCACATTTAATCTTGATGTGCAACACAGAGTATAGGAGTCGAGCATCTTTAAGGTCAGTGCTGTGAAGTTGGCAGGGTTTCAGCAGCGCTTAGCCCCTGGGAATTCCCATCCCTTGTGTTGAAACTGTGTGCTGAGCACTTTTAAGACCTAACGCTGCTTGCATTTACTCAGATGGCTCAGAAGAAACTGAAATGATTGGGGGAGAGACCCGCTGAGCTGATGTTTTATGATCTATACTGTGGTTGTGCCTTGCTGGGGTCCCCGAGCCCCATTGTGCCAGACACCAGTGAATGCTGCAGGGACGGAGGGCATTTTACAATGTTAAACAGACACCCTGGAGCCTAGAAAGGTGAAATTATTCCTCCACAAACATGAGAACTGAGCGTCAGAGTAACCAGTGCATCACGATACCTGCTAGATTTGGGAGCCCTTAATTGAGGGCTATGAACTGGGTCAAGGAGAATCGCGTGGTGAGGGGACGGAGCGGGACCACGCGGGGTGATGTGCTGTGCTGAAGGTTGCGACTGACCTTGGGTCAGGTGTGCTGCTTTGGGATGTTCTTGTGAGGGGACAAGGGTGTTAAGTACAGTCTGGCTCCAGCAAATCCACACCTATTTGTTACTTGCTAGCATCAAACCCCAGGTTTTCAGTGAACTGAAAAAAAGATACTTTTATCGTGGCAAACACTTGTTTTAAAATCCTTAGAAATTCTGCTGGAAGAAAGAATAGACCCAAAGCCTTGATTTGCAATAACCTTTCAGCACATGCTTTGCAGAAGAGCAGTTGGCATGTGCATATGCCTCGCTGAAGTCTATAAGTATGTGCTTGAAGTTAAATATATGCATAAGAACTCTTTAGTGTAGGGATAATTACTAAATCCATGTCTCATTAAGGTCTTCCTTTTTTTTTTTTTTTTTTTTTTTGGTAACTCACTTATTTATTCTGCAAGAATATGATCAGATACAAGAATAAAGACGATACAGTTAGAACTGACAGGCCATAAGAAAATCAGAAAAGTATGCAGGGAAATATTCCCAGTCTGTGGTAAAGTTTTCTCATTACATTCTCAGATCCTTCTTTATCTCATTGTTTCTCAGTTTATCACAATTCTTCATTTCCTGTTCCCTTTTAGACTTCAAACATACATATTTTTAATGTGGCTTTTTTTAACCCTTCCATAATTAGTATTTAAACTTTTCAGAGACTCTTGGCTAGACCTCATGTACAGATTCCAGATAACTTAACCAGACACTACAAGGACATTTTTAATGCATAATCTTGTATTAGACTTTAAAGTTTGGCCAAGAGTTTATGACTTCTCACTGTTACTAATGTTATAATAGCAAAATAATTGTACTGTGCATTTTTACAGCCTCTGCCGCTTGAGGCTGGTAAAGGACCAATATTAATGCAGCAATACTTCATTCCGGTTTGGATATCTCACTTTACTTCAGCGTACAGGACTCTCAAATGCATCCACGTTTGCCTAAATTTCCTGCTCTTGCAACAAGAAGTGTAAGAGGCAAGCCAAAGCTGAGCTAACTTAAAAATCTCCACCAAAGTTTTTGTTACAGCTTCATTTGACTCAAGTTTTCCTGATGTCCTGGTCTGCAGTATTACTTTAGAGAGTTCACTACAACTAGCAAAGACTTGTGTCAGCTGAGGACTACAGAGCGATCTGAGAGAGACCAAATACAGTCACCCAAATCGAAATTCAGACCAGACCTTGCAAACTAACTTTTATTTTTTTCCCCTAATGGAAACTTTGACATTAGCTTTAGCTTACTGGTATAACCACACACTTCAAAATCTCTGAGGCAAGAGGCTGAGACCTCTGTGTGATTTCTCACCCCAGGATGGAGCTTCTAGTACCATGGCACTCCCAACCCCAACACTGTTCGGCGGGGGGGGTGTTTTAGCCTTGAGGCAGTGGCAACCGTGTCTCATCATCTGATGAGATCAGAGATAACCCTCCGTTCCCCCCCATTTCCTACAGCACTTTGGGGTTCTTGCCCAGGTCTCTCATACAAATATTGACATAACTTGGACCTATCTAGAGGACAAGAAACAGTAAGCGAGGAATAATATTTGAAATATTTTGAAATGTTTGTATTACTGAAAACAGCAAGGCTTCCAAAATTTCCTGAACAGAGCTGTCTAGAGCAGGAGGCTATTTTGAGTATCTCTTTTTGCCTTTAACCCAACTATCTCAGCACCCCACCCTTCTTCCTTCCACCTTCCTTAATTTCTTAGACTTCCTTCTTGTTGCTTTGCGTGAGTCTATTTTAGGTGTGAGATCGTGGTTAGCTGCTCGCTAGGCATCTACTTCCCATTTTCTATCCCTGGGGTTTGCCTTTTCAGCAAAGCTGTGAGTCCATTAGTATATACAACATGTAAGATTCCTCATGATAAACAGACATTGCCCATAAAGAAGAGAAAATAATTACTTGAGAAGAAAATAAGGTATAGAATGAACACAGCTGGGCTCTTCCAAATGCAGGAAATAATGCAAAAACTGACTAGTGCAAAGAATACCAAATTAAGGTTGCCGAGTCCAGCTGTCAGGACATGGGTGTCTTAACTCTTCCATCTCTGGCAAACAGATATTCAGACTAACCACAAAATATTATTGTTTTGATATCAACCATTGCATTTCCTCTTGGTAGAAAGTTATTCCATCTCATGCACTGACCAACTTCAATATTACATTCCAGATAGGCCCATGAAGCCTTACTGTGGAGCCCACAGTGGGATTTAATTGTGATTCCCCCTTCCCTCTACTAGATGGAAAGGGACTGAAACAGTGAATGGATTTGGCTATGCAAGTCCCAACCTGATGCTTCACCGCCTTTGAACAAAACTTTGGGGGGTGCTTGTTGTTTGCATGTAAGTGGGTGGTGTAGTCCAAATCTCATTGCTGTCAAGTCAGAGCAAGTTCAAACATTGAAACTCTCTGGGGATGTGCATGATACAAAGACCTGGACTCTAACCTAGAAGGAAGTTTGCATCACAAGTTTCATCACAAGATCCAAACCGAGTAGCTCAATGCTTTGTTTTCAGTCTTTAGCTATAGCATGTTGACGTTGGTCTATGTTATCTCTACCCGCTTCCTCTCTGTTGGGCTGGGAAAACTTCCCCTTAGCTCTGGGGTTTACTCTGTCTCTGGAGAACAAGTCAACTCTCCACTGGCAGTCAAGAGGAGCTAAAACCACAAGGCTCCTACAAATAGGAGCAGCACATCAAAACCTCGCATGGCACCAAGAATTCGTCCCAGAAAACGAGGAGGGCCTTGGTGGCCTGCAGGGCTCAAGTTCCTGGTACCGCCCAGTGTCACCGACTTCACAGAACAGCAGCTTTCTGGCAAATTGTGCAACTGCACCGCCCCCAAACTTCCTGTTTTGAAACCCCAAGAAGCTGGAAAATGTTAACACCGGCACTTTAAAGTGCTAGTTGTGGCTTTTTCTTTTTTTTTTTTTTTCCTCTTCTTCCTAAAGATCTACATGATACTAAAAAATTCTACATACAAAGGACTAAAGTGGGGCTGCCCTAAGGACCTGGGGGCAGCAAAGCAAGCGCACGTCTCTCCAGGAAGCCCCACGCCAGGTAGAGCCCGGCACATCAGAGCATCTGTAACAAAACCATCCCCTCTTCCATCACCTGTGAGATGTTAGGCAGCTCACTGTCTCTCCACCTCCCCATCTCGCCCTCTCCAAATGAGGCAGCATGGGGCGTGCTCCATCGCTGCAGCTATTGGTAAGTGTTTCGGCAGCAGGTCCTGGTGCTTCCAGCTGGAGCTGGGCTGCGCACTGCGGACACCTGCTGAAACGGCGGATGCCGAAGACGAGTTGTGCCACTCGGAATAAGCGGCGAGGTGACAGATGGAGAGGCAGGTGCTTGTGAAGTGGCAGGAGACAATTGCAATTCACGTGTCGAGCAAGACTCACCGGGTACCACGTGCCACGAGCAGCCACCTGGCCCAGCTTCCCGCTCTGGCAAGCCGCATGGCAGGTCCATGCTCTGCCCAAAACCCACCCATGATGGGAAAAAGAAGCTCTAGCAATAAGAGGACCTTGATACTGAAAACAGACATACAGAAGATCTCTGTTCCATCCCAGCTCATTTCTGTATAGGAAGAAGAGCAATTAGAAAGAAGAAAGCATCATGTTTGTCTTGAACATTGCAAGGGAACTTATTTATTTCCAATCAGCATGACAACTGCTTCCTTTTCTGGCTATCACTGAAACTCCAGATGGTACATTTGAGCATACTTAAACCTCTAACTTGGCTCCTTGCAAAGACATTGTCTTCCTGGTTAGCTAAAAATGTATTAATAGTATTAGGATGAAAGCTCCTGCTCTCCCGCACTGCGCTATTTGAATAATGAAACCTTGGTCATTCTGCAGCATTCTGGCTAGTATTAAAATTAGGCGTTTGCAGGGGTACGAGCATCTGCTGAATGTGTTCCAGTTATAACCACCTTCTATTTGAATTTATTTGCATTGTGTATATTTGACTATTTTGCTAATATTCAGAGTTCTGCAAACCCTTTAACAGCAGCGGTTATTACCTGTCTCAACCCTGTCACCTTCTTCTAGCAATTGCTCTGCATCAAAATTTAGAACCTTTCTCAATCAGCCAGCTGAGGTGCTGCCAGCTCTTATGGTTTTGTTAGAGAGTTTTGAGACATCATTTTCTTAAATCTCCAGCCCCAGGACTCCTGTTATTTTCAGACACTGCTGCTTTTTGTTTGAGCAGCAGTACATTTCTAGGTTCACACGTAGGGAGAAAAGCTTAAGGAAGTGAGCTAGGAAGCCAGACAACGAATGTAATCCAAAACAAAAACTAAAAAGAAAAACAATACCATGATTGTAAGCAAACCTAATGACAAGGTTTTGCACCTGAAGTACAGAGTAAAAGGACAGAAAAATGCTGATAATGTGGAAACAATTCAAGTCGGCCAAAATGCCTGCGCCTCGTTCTCCTCTGTCACGCAGGGACCTGGTGCAGTGGCTGGCAACTGCGAGCTCGGGACTTTGACATCTAAGCCCATGCCTCATAAAAAGCTGTACTGTTACTGTTCTAAAGAAAATAATATCCTGTTTCCTTTTTAAATCGTGTATCTCTTTAAAAATGTTAAATGGCTGCTACATTCCTGCCTTTATCCCGGACACTTTTTATGAGTCTGTACTTCCCTCTTTTTTTGCTTTAACAAGCCGGCTAAGCAGAGGATTAGAGGAACGACTTCGTGCACGTGTGCTAAAGAAGGGGGGGGGAAATCTGCCTTCAAAATCTTACATAACCTAAAAAAAATAAACACATAAAACAGACACACGCCTAGGCCCTCACTCTTTGCACTTAAAAATCATTATCATCATCATCATGTGGCCAGACTGCAGTTTGCCAGCTGGACTGTCCTCTGAAAAATGAACACTTTAAATTATGGAAACTAGAAATACACAGCAGCGCCTTTCCCAAACTTATTTCTGATGGCGTTTCCCATTTCTCTCTCTTTCCCATTACCAGAGCTTGGTATTCAATAGCTGGGAGTAAGCAGCCACCCCTCGGGAGGGAGGAGGAAGAGAATTACCGAGCCCTATCATGCTGTCAGGCACCTTCTATAAATATTTATGTGACCTACAGGATATAGCACAGTTTGAAATCTTGCAGTCTCCGTAGCCACTGTGCAGTCAGGCAGTTCCCCGTAGTCCTCTGAAAGTTCCTGTATTTCAGGCAAGACCTGGGTCTTTACGTAGCCGTGATCTGCTTATTGCATTCGCTGACCTAAATTGGGGATGTTGTACCGAACGGCGTGTTCCTAAGGGGATCTCGGCATAAAGCAACGCACTCGCGTTTTGTGGAGGATGTGGCTGCAATTAGAGTCACTCAGTTAAACGTGAGGAGGGCTTTGTGCCCTCCATCGCATCCAGACAGCAACAGAAGGATAAGCTAAGGTAATGCTTGAAGGACTGAGCTCAGTGAAGGGAAGAAAAAGTAATTCTCCTGCCACGTACTCATGTTAGAGGGGTTTCTGTCTTGCAAAAACACCCAGGTTTTTTGGTTATTTTCTTAACAAGCTGCATAAAAGGAACCTACCCAACCCCCTACCCTAAACAGGAACTCGATCCCTAGTAATATCTTACAGTCCTGTCCCTATTTATAGAAGTAAGGTCACCCAAATAAGAACAGAAAACGATGTCATGTGATTTTTGGTGACCAACTGAATTCTGCATATTGAGAATTCAGAGGAACACATTTGAATAACCCACATCGAAAACCACTTGGAAAGAAGACCTCATTGTGGCCATTTCTGTGTGTAGAACAACTCAGCAATTCGCGAGACACACGGTCACTTATTTGGAATTTGAGTATCAAATAATCAAGCCATTAGACGGACAGAAATTTTGCTTGCAAAAGTGTTCTTCAACATGCAATTGTCTATTGAAAGCCTAAAATAGACACGTTTCCACTATTGTACTGGTAATGGTATAAACAATTGATGAAAACAGCAAAAACGAAGGAATTTGTAAAGGTCATTTGACGGCTAATTTAGAAACAAACACACACCCAAAAAAAAAACCTGGGAATTTTACTCTTTGCAAAGAATTTATAACTGCTTCCCTGTCCATACTGCTGTCAGCAGGGTTTCAATTCAGGACCTCGTGCACCAGGGCTGAGTTTCACAAGCTAAGGGGGGAGTTCACTATTAGGCTTCCGACCTGTACCTGGACTGACAGGCGTGCTCCAAACAGCAACTGCAGCCACATCTAGAAAAAGCCTATTTTTTGTCATTCTCTGGAGCCAGACAGCAATTTTGTTTTCTATTCTTTTACCATAAACCAACACAGACTGAAAAAAAGTCAAGCTTTAAATAGATACGTATATACCTGTTTGAATATATGTTTGCATAAACGTGTACTTCATACACACATGCAAGCAAAAAGAAAGGCGCCTATTTTATAATCCTAAGAAAAATATTTGACAGCATTCTCCTGTCAAACTCATTTGGCATAAATTATGATCCATAATTCCTATCTTATCATGTCAGGTAGAACTTTGAACTGAACCTAATGATGAGGAGAGCCAACTACTTCCATCATGTTTAAAGCAGTTTCCAAAAAAAAAAAAATCTTTATTTACACAGCTAAATATTTTATGGGCCAAAGATTCAGGGCTCCTTGAAATGATGAATTCATCCCTCTGAGGGGTTTTGTTCACGGATAAGAAGTTTGCCTAGGCTTGAGGCACATAATGAAAGGGAAGATTTAGTCATTCCCTTTCTTTTACGGGCTGCCTCCATCCTTCCATTGCTCATTCACAAATCCCTCGGTGCGTCCGTAGGCAGACAAGCTGTAGGTGGATCGGAGGTAGAGGCTGCTGCTAGCATTTTCTGCGCCTCTGTGGGCAGCAACACGCAGCAGAGCAAGCTCCCTGTTACAAACAGAGGCCGGTCGGCTTCTGCCCATGGCAGGTTTAAATCTCTGCCTGTTACAGCAAAGGGAGGGCCGATGGAAACGGGGACGTTCAGTCCTAAGCGGCAGCCAGAGGGGCCAATTTCCTGTGAATTAGACATTGCTTCTGGAGAACAAACAGGCTCTCTGGACCCGAGGGTTCAGACCAGCTGCGTGACTCAGCCTTGGCGTATTTGAACGTGTGAGGAGGAGAGGAGGTTGCCTGCAGCGGTCTCTGCTCTGTAGAGCCTGAAGGTGCCTGAAGGGCCGGTGCCGAGGGCTCGAACGTCTCAGCCCTGGCTGTGATGGAGGCTGAGGACCCTGCATGGTGCGCTCGCCTTCCCCACCCCTTGCACGTCAGCTGAACTCTGCTGTGGGCATCGACACCCCAAAGTTCACATAGCTGTTTAGTGATACAATACAACGCAGGTGCAGATTAAGAAATATCTCAAAAGAGTTCACCCCCGTCCCTTGCTTTTGTGCCGTTTGCATTAACTGTCCCGCGTGGCAGTGCATTACCCCACACGCTACGGCAGCCGCACACACGCTCCCTTTTCAAACTGGACTAGAATAAGAAAGCTGAGCACTCACAGAGGAAGGATTTCTGTGTGGTGCTTCTGAGACTGAAGGTTCTCTTTATGGTTAATGCATCATTCCCCATTACAGTCATTTCCTCTGAAGTAAATGGGATTTTGCCATTATACTTTATGTTTATTGATATATATTTCCTAGCTGAATGACATTCCCCTGTTGCCTTTTTCTTCTACCCTGAAATTGCAGGAAGCCAAAAATCCTTCAACAGTAAATGAGTTAAGTTCTGTAGCACGCAGAGCTGTGTGCTCTCCCATCAACTGGGCTGGGGTTAAAACGGGCACCATTTACACATTAATATGTAATCCAGGGCAGCAACGCCAGTTCTGCTGTAATGTTTCAGGCTAAGGGGTCAACTGTTTAGCTGGGACACTTCCTAGTAATAATTTGATGCTGTTTAACCAGCGATTGAGTGGAGGAAGACTTTCCTTGTGACCTGACATTGAAGAGTGTCCCAGGGAGGCCTTTGAGGTTGAAGAATCAAAAACATCTGATTCTCTGTGGTGGCTGAAATACCTGTAGTGCTTCTGGGAGACACTGCTGTTAGGATCTTCCTTCCCCTTCCCTAAAGCCTCCATCTCTAGACCTGCAGTCAGACGTAGCATCTCCCTTGCTCTCTGTTCAAAATTCCTATTACATTTTGCTGTGCATCATTAAATCAATTCCCTGTACTTTATCTCAGAGGCAGCAGAAGTTAAGAGATGGAGGAATTGGGTGGCTTCAGGGACTAGTAATGCTGCACAAAGCTCTTCACCTCCTATCTGAATCCAGCTGCAATTTTTGCATGACCAGAAATGATTACTGTGCAATGCTGGTTTGGTAGATTCTGAAAAAATAAGTTATTTTCTGGCTTTTTTTCTTTTTTCTTTTTTTTCTTTTCTGGTGCATCTGCATCACAAAACCACTTCTTACCACTTGCTGCAATACTACAACCAGCACTTGCTACCCAGCATGAGTAAATCCGAGCACCTAAGCCATCGCTAGGCACCTAATTACATGACCTGATTTTCTCAGGAGCAGAATATGTCTTCCAGCTCCCACTGCACTCAGCAGTTGTGAAAATCAGGCCACTTTTGTAAGTGGCCAAACATAGCTGTGACTAGTTTTGAGCACTCAGCTTTTAGGTCTCAAGGTCTGGGAGCTGGAGCACCTGGAGGGTAGGTCCTCTCCTGGCTGGTGGCTGCAGAGGAGGGTGTTTGCATGCTCTGTTTTGTGACTAACCAGGGGCTACTGGTCATCATCACCATTCCCAGCACTAAATTAAAAAAGAAAAAAAAAAAAAGATTCTCTCAGCCTCAGGTCCCATGATAAAAATATACCATGGCTTTTGTTTGCTTTATGCAGTATTTCCTCCTTGCACTGAAAATTAAATTGAAAAGGGAGTTCATCGTCCCTGTGGAAGAGATAGGCACCTTTTGAAATCACGCATGAACAAGAGCATGTGGGGCCCAGCCTAATGTTTTCTAACACCCTTTGGGGTCTGGGAGCACACAGGCAGCGGAGAAGGAGCTACAGTCAATTCCAGCAGAGCTCTATTGTGCGATTTGTTCCAAGGAAACATCAATTCATTAAGCGAACAAGTCAACAAGGGTGGGTGGCAGAACCGTCTGTCCTGCTAGATTGTGCATGACTCCTTCAGAGATCTGCTCTGGGGTCTGGAGAGAGTAAATAACGAGTGAGAGCCAGCTTGTCTGCCCTCGCTTTACAACAGGAGAAGCTGCTCATTTCAAAGCCAGAGCTTTAGCAGGAGGGCGTTTTTAATTCACTACCTCGGATGCAACACAGACAGACGCTTCAGTGACAAGATGTATGGTTAGAAGAGTCACATTTTAGTTGTGTTTTCAAGAGCGTAAACAACCCAGGCAAGGGGGAAGGCGAACTAAGCGAAGGCAACACAACAGAAACAGATGATGAAACCAGGGTAGGGAAAATCCACGGCTGGCCATTGCTCTGTTCAAGGAGCAGCCTCCCTGAAAGGTTCCCCGCCTGTGCACGGGGAGAATCTTCTGCTCTTTGCTCTTGTCTGAACTACTTTTCAAAGCAAAGCAGCAGCTGTTTTGCATAGTGCATCTGAGCCAAACTAGGGAACGGTCAGCAAGATAAAACAGACCAAACTATGAAGTTGACCGCACAAGATACATCCTTCCAGAAGGCAGGTGCTTGGACCTGCACTCTGCTGATCTCCAATGAATGCTGGCAGATAAGGGCAGCAAAATGCTTCAGGAGGAAGTATTTTCATAATCACACATTTGCAACACAGC
This sequence comes from Aramus guarauna, assembly GCA_013400195.1. NCBI lineage: Eukaryota > Metazoa > Chordata > Aves > Gruiformes > Aramidae > Aramus > Aramus guarauna. The sequence goes on along the minus strand of VXBL01006169.1, from coordinate 109,722 downwards.
CCTTTTTTGCAGCATTATCTTTCTGCCTTCCTCTTACTCTCAAAATGAACAAAAATATGTATATTCAAGGGGTGGGGAAGCCAAGGGCAGAGCTGAAACGCAGCTGAGTCAACAACACATGTCTACGAGCCGGTGGGTAACATTGCATATTCCCGCATGGTTATCGGACTGCTTTCGAAAGTCATCACTGCAGACAGAAAGGGCGACAGAAGCGCAGTAAACATCCTACACAGCACTGTGGGCAGAAACAAGAAATGCTGGATGGTCCCAGCTGCCCTAATGCTAGAGCCACGGGTCGGACCTGGAGTCCTGACCCTTTTCCCTCACTTGGATCCACTTCCAATAACCAACCAGCAGCATCTTCTGGCAGCAAATAACCCAGGGTGCACAGTACATTGATCTTGTCCCTTTGGTCAGACACATTCCTTCTAGCTTAAAGATGTCAACAAGCCTTTTGCACTGTTATCAAGCTGTAACATACCATATTTAGTAAGATAAGGTTACTGGCTTGAGGCCGGCCGGTGTAAACTAGTTGTTTTCCTGTCCTCAGTCAGATTTTCTGTTGCTAACAGCAGGCAGCGCTGAGACACGGCGCGCAACCCACAGAGCAGAAGGGAGGCAGCTGCTTCGGCCAAATTAATAACACGAGAATACAACTGGCTGTCGCCTTTGTCAGTCCCGGGGCTGTACCCCGGCTTGTGCTTCGCACGCCGAATGGCAGCCGGCAGGGCTTTACCTTCGCTGGGAGCTGCGCTGGTGCCTGAATGCATTCCCTGTTGTCTAACGCTGGAAAGACACCTCTGTCTACCGGTGCAGCGCGGTGCGTCTGTAGGATGTAGGTCCTTTTCTGGCACTGCCCACCTGAGGATCCTTTCCTCTTCCCTGGCTTCGGGGGACAGCTGCCTGGAGACCCCGCTACCGCTTTCTGCGAAGGCTTCTTACTCTTCAGACCTTCCTCCACCCACACCATTTTGCACGAGCGTGTGCCGCTTAATTAGATTTAACCACCATCCCGTTCATTTTGGCCTCCTTCCTACCGGATCTGTAGCACTTGTTTGAGAGCAGTACTGCCCTTCTTCCCTTAAGTAGGAAGCTCTGAAATCACCTATTCATGGGGAAATTTGCCTCCCGACATGCAACTGAGAGCCTGAGTTCTGTCCCATGACCCTCATGTTTCTGGCCTTTTCTTCCTCCTTCATTCACAGTTTTTTGCTAAATATTTCTGCCATTTGGATTCTGGGTGAATCCCTCGTTTTGGCAGTCTCTAGTTACAAAGCTGAGGTGATCCACAGCTGCATTTCAATGCTGACGTCGAGCATTTGGAAAACGCTGTTGTTATAAGTTACACAGCACTGTGCTGGTTCGTTCTGCAACTGGAAAAGTTGCTGAACGGAAGAAGACTTGGGTCTTCCTAGCGGGAGTGAAAAGGTATTTATAGGCATCCTGAAGGGAAATAAGGAAAAGAGCACTTTCAGCCTAGCAAGGGCTGAAGGGAGCTAGCAAATTTTGGCAGGTTATTTTAACTTGAAAAAGCTCTGGTTTGTGCCCCCTGGTGGCAGTTGAATTTTTCTTGCCCTCGGTACTATTGCAACGTCTGCACTTCCAGACCCAAACCTTTTGATTTTCATGCTGAGCAAACGACCAGCAAAGAGGTCATTAAGTGCAGGTGACCGGTGTTTGACTATCCAGAAAAACACCGGGCCAAGCAGGGAAAACCCAGAGGTCCGTATCTCATGCTGTGAACAGGCTGCATGACTTTGCCCCTCAATCCGTGCGCAGCGATTTGACATGCGGCACGTCCGAAATAAAGTCCCAGGGCTGAGAGAATCAGTCTGGAAAGTGTATCCCACTTCTAAACACGCCGTTACAACCCTTCCCTGGCAAGGACCTGGCTTGAAGCAATAGGTGTGACCGTAGCCATACAATCCAGCATCACTGAAATATTCTTTTTATTTTCTTCTCTCTTCAGACAAAAAGCACTGGCATCAACAGGTGGAAGAAGTGTTCAAGCAGCATGCGACTGGTTGGTATGAAGTAATAAATGTTAAAAAGAGTAGAAGGAATTAGTGAATTTAACGCCTAAGATTTTAGCCATTAGAATGCACAATGCTTAAACAGGGGCATTATCTGAAATACAATAGCAAAAATACTAAGCCATTATTTAAGTGCTGTAAAGAAGCAATCCAGAAACAAGCCTTGTCTGAGAGACTTGGTGATCTCGAGTAACAGCAAAAAAGGTGAGAGAAGGGAACCACTACTCTCTCCACCCTAGCACCTAAACAGAAAACTGAGAGCTGCCTTTTCAAAGATGTTGAGTGATTTCTAGTGATCTCCTCCCTGTGTTTCGTACGCCAAAAGTCGGGAAGACAGCAGCAGTGACCCAGGTTAGATCTTCAGAACCGCAGTACGGAACTAAAAACCAATTTTCTGTATTACTTAGCAGTGGTAATGGGCTGCAAGCGAGACAGTGCACCTCTCTGCCTGACCTGCTGGAGCTGATTTTTTCCATAAAGGGAGAACGAACGGGAGTGAGGACAGGGAAAGCTGGTTTTAGGGAAGAAGAAAAAGATGCCTTTATCTGTCAATCTGACACTTCTTTCTCCCTCTCAGGCTGTTCTCCCATGTGGGTGACCCATTCCTAGATGACACCTTGCCCCGGGAGTACGTCCTCTACCTGCGCCCCACCGGCCCCCTGGCTCAGAAGCTGTCTGAGTTCTGGCAGCAGTCAAAGCAGATCTGTGGGAAGAACAAAGCACATAACATTTTCCCACATATCACCCTTTGCCAGTTCTTTATGGTAAACCAGAGCTCCTCTTTCCGTTGCCTTTATGCATGCATTCATGAGCAGCCCTTGCCAGGTCCAGGCTGGAGACGTTACCCGCTTCATTCAGTCGCTGCAGAAGGGTTTGTGCTCAGGAGTTTGGCAGGGGGGGGTTGTTACCAGAACTGCCTGATGCCTGAGCTTGTTAAGGAGGTAATTGTTTTTTAAGCAGGTTGTTTACAGGGAAGAGCAGCAGCAGAAGCCCAAATTCTCATNGTAGGAAGGTTACTCATACTGCTTTGAGGACAATGGAGGGGCAGATGATTTCTAAACATACCTTTTTCTACGTCCCTGTGCTTTCAAGCAAAGGTAGACCATTCACGCCTGCCCACCCAAGCCTTTCCTTTCTCTACCGCGTGCACTAGAGAGCTAAGCACAGGCGTAAGGCATGATTCTCCACCTGAGAAACGCTTGTCCCCTTTCCTTTGGCAGTGTGAGGACAGCAAGGTCGATGCTCTCACTGAAGCTCTGCAGGCCACCGTGATGCGGTGGAAATGTAAATTCCCTGCCCCTCTGCCTTTGGAGCTCTACACATCCTCAAACTTCATTGGGCTTTTTGTCAAGGAAGAAAGTGCTGAGGTGCTCAAGAAGTTTGCTGCAGACTTCGCTGCAGAGGCTGGTTCTAAAGCAGGTGAGTGACTATGTGGCACCTACAAAGAGCTCATGGCTTGGTCAAGGCTTGGGCATTTTCAGAAACCAACATTTTGATGATATGAAGCAACAAAGCTCATGAAGCCAATACCCGATTTTTAAAAGTTGCCCGAAGGCTAGGAGCCCTAGAGGAACACCCCATCGGGTGCTTTGGGTTTCAGTGCTTTTTCAGTTGAAAGATCACCTCACACTTCGTCTCAAGTGTTATCTCCTGAAAGGGAAGTTGACATTTGGTGGTTCCTTAACCTTTCAGATAGATGCTGTCTGCAAGGCTGAGCATTTCCTGCTCCACTCGCTGCCTCAAGCCACTGCCACAAAACTTTCCTCAGCCATGTAAAAGCTGTGTGTGGTTTTTTGCTGTATTTCTGAGACGTAGAGAGGACTGTGAAAAGACTCCAAGTGCCCTGGCAGCCTAAGGGGAACCTTTTCAAACCTCAGTACCCACGTGGCTGGCTCCGTTGCCTGGTCCTCTCCTGCTTCTGGAGAGGTGAACGGATCAGGAGCTGGGAGGGGAGAAATAACCAGAGTACTCCGTGCTCCGATGGTCTCCAGTACTGAACAGGCTGTCTGGGTGTCCTCCAATTACCTCGAAACTTGGAAGTCAGAACAGCATCAGAGCACTGTAATAGCTCTCTGACTAATCCTCCCCCCCTCCGTCACCCTAGACAAGTCACAACACAACCAGTTTAGTCCTTCGTTATCACAGGCTCATCCTGGAGTTTAAGTGCATCAAGATAAGGCGACTTCTCAGTCCCTGGGGTGTTTCCAAACTAGACAGGCACACCATGCAGAACAGCTACAGGTCTCTGCCCCGGGTTCAGAGAAAGAGATACAGATGTGTAGTAGGTTCATCACACCTCTGAAATGCATTGCTTTCACCTGACAGTGACCTAGAATTTTTCTTCCCTTTAGAAGAGGGAGGAAATGGCTGTTATCTTTACAAATGCACGTTTTGGAAGGCAGCAACACGCACAGGTATATTAGGCTGCCGCAGCCACCTGAGAGCAGTGCAAGTGTTCCCCTACACAGCATAGACGTACCCTCCAAACCGACAGTCAGAAGGGGTAGTTCTTACCCCAAAAAGACACCCAGAAAAAGGAAGCATCAGTGGCTTGCAGCAAGCTTCTACCCCTGCTACTGTTCCAATTCAGACCAAATTTGTTCTTTCTTAGGGGAACCCAATCACTGCACTGCAGTCCACAGCTTGGTCATGTCATCACATTGAAGTCTCTGGGGCTTTTTCAGACATCCAGAGCATATTTTTCCTTGCTGATCAAAAAAAAGGATGGATGAGCTTGCAAAGCTACCCCTGGCTGGCACTTGAGCCAAGTCTCTGAATAGCTGCAATTTTGACTGAATAATCAGTCAAATTTAATTGCAATTTTTGGTTGAATAAGCAAGAATAAATTACATGCAAACAATCTATCTTATGATTTCCACATCTACTGGACGAGTCCCAGTATTGCACATACTTTCACCTTTCTGCTTCCTGGAAGCTTTTCCTAATACAGGTTCTTTTTCTGCAGGAACATTTTGAATCATTATCATATCAATGTCTGTTTCCACAATTTTGGAATACCTCACCTTCAGTGGGCAAACTGGTGATCCAACTAAAGTCCAGGGAAAAGATTTAATCAACTCACATGAACCTGTAAATTCCATGGATTTGTAATTGCTACTGTAGGAGAGAGAGCAAAGGAGGGAGAGTAAAAATTATGATTTTAAACTTGCTAGTTTTGGAGAGATCCTCATCTGCTAATGAAAGAAAGGCCACCCCCTTCCTGGAAAAGTGTCAGTGTGTTGAAAATTACAATAATTGTTTTCACACCATCCAGAAACCCGTTGTTTTCTGAATGCAAATGAGTTTTGGCAGTTTGGCAAGGATGCCTTGCCTTCCACCGTGGCGTGACTCAGAACTGAATCAGACCATGAATCTTTAATAATTTGACCCGAGGTGCAACATATATAGGGAACTCATGTTTGACTTCCCCAAAGCCTTTTCAGAAACTGGTCTACAATTTGTTCCACTTAAGCTATCTTTCAAAATTTTGCTCCCAGCTCCCGTTCAGAGGCAACAGGCACTCTTACGCCTTCGAAAAGCTGCTAATCTTGACGGGCACTTGGTGTTAACTGACATCTTCTCGCTGCAGATGTTCACGTGGAGCCCCACAAGAAGCAGCTCCACGTGACGCTGGCCTATCACTTCCAGACCAGCCACCTGCCCACGCTGGAGAAGTTAGCGCAGAACATCGACGTCAAGCTGGGCTGCGACTGGGTCGCCGCGATATTCTCCCGAGACATACGCTTTGTTAATCACGAGGTAAATTTTTGGAGCTTGTTTCAGCCCAAAAATTGTAAAAAAAGACAACCTAGCAGAGTCGCAGGCTGTTTTAGCTGCGTTTGCAGCTCGAGAGCGCTCACAAGCTGTGGGTCAAATGAGGAGTCCTGTGTCCCCTGCTGAGAGATACGCAGCACAAGTCTATGCAGACATCAAGGAGTTGGCCTCAGCTCCCACAAGGACACCCAGAATGTAGATCTCCCGCATCCCACCAGTCATCTTAACAGACAGACCATCTTGCCTGGTTTTGCTTTTTACTCATACTGTCTAGACTTGCTATTTCACCCACCTCATTTCTTGCTTCTTGCAGGAACAATGTCCTGCTGGATTAATTCGTTCTAATAATGACTCTCCTCTTAGTTCAACGTAAGCTGGTCTGAAATCTCAAGAACCGGGCCAGTATTGTAACCTGACCGCTATCTATTTTTTCTGTACAGGCTTGACATTATTATTAATCACAGCATTTACTTTCATCATGTAAGAAACATTTACCCTCATGGCCTATATACTTCAATTACTCATCTGGATTCTATAACTGCGGTATCTAAGAATCTTAATGTAGTTTTCTTAATAATGTTGCTTTCCAACACAATATACAAAAAAAAAAATATTCCTGGTTTTTAGATTGGGATCTTGGGCATAGAGAAACCACGCATGAGATTCATCTCACCTCCCTGTAATTACCCCCGAGTTAGACCTCTAAGTCTGAGCCAGCCTGTGGCTCCCGTTGCGCTGAAGCTCAGTGCAGAGAAACAGGTACCTCCAGAAAGTGAATCATCTGACCTGTCTAAGATGTCTGTCTCGAGACAAGATGAATCAACTTCTGGAGGAGGGAACCTCCAAAAGGTGCCTGCCCAGACAGTGAACTAGAGTCCTGAGACTGAGGTGATTAATCCCACCAAAGTGCATTGTCCAGAATCAGACACAAAAAACCTGTGGCGGAGCGGGATAAAGGTGATTTTAGTCCGGCACACAATACACCGCCGAGTAAACAGATGCCAAAGCTTATGGAGAGCTGAAGTCTCTCATGCACAGCACTCTGCCCCAGCCCAGGCCATGCTTCCCATGCGTGACAGCCGCCTTTCCTATCCAAAGAGCCATCTTGTCCTTTAGAAGCTGCAAGTAGTCAACGCTATCACTGATTGCAAAGGGAGTTGCTGATGAGAACCAGCTCACATCTCTGCATATCTAACTTCAGGCAGCCATGTGTGAAAGCTTGGGCCTTGTGGTATCAGGTGACAGTGACTAGTTTCCATCTTCCTTTGAAGATGCCACAAATAGTCTAGGATGATTAGTGAGCGAACGGGCTGACACCATCAGGAGATCAGAGCTGCTCAGCAGATTGTGTTTTTTCTTTGCGTGATGCCAATGCAGAAGTTAGGCTTGGCCAGGGACAATAACACGTTTGTTCTCCTTTTAAACGGGGGACTGCTGTAGCCCTTTTCAAGATAGACAATATGTGTGGATTCCTTATGCTCCAGTGAAGAGAAGATTACAGAATTATACTCACCGAGCTTTCCCCCACCTTTTAACTTAATCCTGTTCATGTTAGGAAATACGAAGAAAACAACATGGCCACATTCCAGTATTTGTCACTGCCCGTGTTTTTCCCTGTGCGTTCTCATGACCAGTTTTGAGAGCAGGGTGTCACAGAGTCAAACCTGCTAGCCCCCCAACAATGTCTCTACCTTGTCTTCAAAAGCAGCAGCAACAAGGAGAACTGCTCTTTCGGATCAAGCACAAGTAGGTAAACAAAAAATAGTCACTAACCACTCGAGCTGTGTAAATTCCAGGTCCCAATAAGAATTCAGTTCCATTTTTAACAGGGTGCTAATGTTTAAGCGCACAGTCATGTTGTTGCTAGCTCTAAAAAATCACCCCCCTCCATTCCCTCCTGGATATCAAAGACATGACTGGAATCAAAGAGGGAAGAAGGAGTAAATACCTAGAAAAGCTTTCCAACAGCAAAGAGTGGGAAGTGGCAGGAATTCCCTGAAGGTAAAGCTTTCCTGGATAAAGCACAAAGTGATGCATTACAGGGAGAGCTGTTCACACCTTGGTAAGGTTAAATGTCCAGTATGGACCTGCCCTGCTAAAGGTTCCCTTCCATTAACAATCCTTTCATTCATTTGTGCTTCTCTTTCTCCCCCCAGACTCTGCAAGTGATCTATCCTTACACTCCCCAGAATGATGATGAACTGGAGCTGGTCCCAGGGGATTTTATTTTCATGTCCCCAGTGGAACAAACCAGTACAAGTGAGGGCTGGATTTATGGCATTTCCCTTGCAACTGGCTGTTCTGGGCTACTGCCTGAAAATTACATCACGAAGGCGGATGAATGTGGGACCTGGGTGTTTCATGGGTAGGTAAAGCTGCTCAGTCCAGGTTTTGTCACTGCAAAAAGGGGGCTCAGCACTTGGGATTTCACCTGGGTAAGTGAAGAGTCTCTCAGGGCTGCTGAGAAGGTTGCTTAGGGGAAACGCACTGGCACACAAAGCCCTGTCTTATAAGTGAAGGAAGAGCAGATGCTGTCCCTGTGCATGGGATTAGAGGACGATGTGATTTATTCAGCTAAGATGTTACAGCAACTATTACTCATAGGATCACCACTGCTGGTTAATGGAGCTGGAGCAGATGGCCGCTGTAGAGCCACTGCTGTGTAGACACCTCTGGGGTGGGACTAGAATCAGGAAGGTTTAAATTTGAGCATTAATTTGGGAAGCGAGATCTGCTGTGTATAATTCCCTGGGGAAAAGGACTTGGGATCAGCAATGTTTCTTAAGATACGCAGCAAGATTTTCGGAAGCAGTTGGTTGCCTGCCTGCCGTCGGCTTCAACGAGAATGCAGACCTCACCTTTTGAATAAGATTATGCCTTATGCCTCTTGATTTTGATGGGGATTAGTTAAAAAACAATAAAAAACGAGTGCTTGAGGGGTGGGTCTGGGAACTCCTGCACCTCTGAGCACCCAAACACCTCTGACAAGTCTGGAGCATAGGGAGTAGTTTGTATCGAAGAGCACAAGATGACAAGGAGGCGGGAGAGACACGGTCCTGCCTGCTGCCCCCCTGCCAAGCACCGTGCAGGTACAGAAGTTTGGTTACGGTCACACCGGTGAGCAGGTTAGTTACGAAGGGAAGGGACGCAGATACAGAACACAGCACAGACAGTTCCTATTTCAGATTTCAGTGGGCAAACATGACCTGTGGGGAGAGACTGAGCAGAAGGGGAAAGCATTCGGTAACCCGTGCCAGCACAGGACAGCCAGAGGAACTGACCTAACTTGGGACTTAGTAGAAACCAATCCAACAACTCCTCAAATCGAGCAAAATGCAGGAAACAAAAAGAGCAAAAAGGGCAAGCAGTATTTTCCTTTGCCTGTGACTTTTCAGGCTTGACACATGCAACATGGTGAATGACAGAGGGAGAGCAGGCACAGGGCAATCGTAGCTAGCAGGCTGGCTCCAGATGTGACAGCCACCGAGCACTGCCCTTCTGTAAACCAGCCCTGGCTTAGTCCTGAGACCTCCTCAGCCCAGAAGTGCGTTAGGCAGGGACAAGCATCGCAAGAGATCACTCATTTACCCCTCTTGTCACAACCATCTCTTCTTTTCTTGCCTGCGCTCCGTGAAAGGAACACCACTAATGGCTTTCATCCATATGTTAGCCAAACAGACCAAACCTATCCATACTGAGTCTGTCACCATCAAACTTCAACTCACCTTCCATTACAAGGAAAGAAAAGACCTTCAGCAACCAGGGCTTAAAGAAATGAAAATCAAGACACATGGGCAAAGTCGATCAGAGAGTTTGTATGAAGACAGGACTTAATCCAGACCCTCCACTCTCCAATCCGGCAAGACCATCCCTTCATCACCTAAAACTTGCCAGCTAAAATGGTCTCAGGTCCATATACACTGCAGCAGCCTCCTCTAGTGGATTCTGCTTTTTTTTTTTTTTTCTTACAGTGCCTGGAAGAGTTTTGAGGCCAAGGGAGTAGCATGTGAAAGAATCGCTATTACAGCAGCAAGTAAAAGGAAAGCCAAAATGTTTTGTGACCCCAGCACCTCTGCCTCCAGACAAGCACAAAATGGAAATGCCCCTTCCCTGATTACTGCTAAAAACTATAAATCATTAATTGGAGCATGCATTATGGAACATTTATCAAAAAAACATTATTATATACCCAGAAACAGTCTCATTTTACACAACGGCTTCCCACAGGGAATATTAGGTTACAGAATGTCATTTGGTCAAAACAATACAGCAAGCAAAGGACAACATAAGCCCCACTGCTGTCTAGGCCATGGTATTCACAGCAGGATCCTTGTGGTAAGAGAACAGCGCACAAATACGTTCATTTTGTAGACATGAAAGTAAGCATGGCAGTACTCACCAGGACTGCAGGAGAACGGCTGCGGTGCGGGAGATGGGACCCAGCTCAAGGTGTTGGGACCAAGGCTGCTGCCGGCGAGTGATGCTGTGATCCTGGGGGCTGGTTTGTGCTGCCTCTGTGTACACAGCCACGTTCTGTTTCATCCCTGCAGAGGAAGAAAGAAAAAACAGCCATGGAGCTTTCCCTCCTAGTCACTAGAGACTGCATTCTTCAAAGTGAAAATCATGCATTATTGAGATCATCACGAAAATACAGCTCACTCTGGGCTGCAGCACCCTGGCTATACCACGCAAGAGATATGACAGGCAAAATGCTATTCTGGGATATTTGATCGAATCTTTAATACAGCAAAATTAGATTGCTAGCATATGTCACCTGAAAAAGGTTTCCCTGTTGCACTGCTCAAGTGAGGCAGAAGCTGCGTTGTGGCCTTTGCAGGACATGGGTTTTACGGCTGATATCCAAATAGTGCCTCAAGAGCTCTGCCCAGCACACGGACCTTCCTCGCTAGCACTGTACAAACATAAAACAGAAAGATGTCCCTGCCCTATAGTAAGGTCTGTACCTCAGCTGCAGACCAACAGGCTGCCATCGCTAAGAAGACAAGCTTGATGAACTTTTAATAGGGGAGAGCAGGCTTTGCCTTCAGGGCAGAGTTTCTGCCCCTGAAACCAGGTTGTGTCTTGAGAGACTCCAGGTCTGAATCCTTTCCCTGTCTACTAAAAATAGGAACGGTATCACTTCTATTCTGCAAACCCCAAGGATTTTCCGTACACCTAAACTACATTCCTTTGCTGGCTGTGGCACATCCCTGCATGATTTCTTCTCATGCCAAGGACTGGACCTGCTGGTAAGAGTGAGGAGAAACATTTGGTCTCTGATCAGTGCTATAGGTTGGAAAATAATTGGAAGATAAATTGCTTCAGCATCCCACACAATGCAACACAGATCCTAAGTCTGTGTAACCCATTCTTGCCATCCGCTCAGTAAGGGTATGCGAGGGAAAAAACACCTTTCTGAAACAAGCAGTGGACTCTCCTTAGGGCAGGAACTGGTTGTGCTTGAATTAATGTCAGGAGATCTGTTCTGACTGAGCCTAGGAGAGGACCTGGCCATAGGTATGTTAAAAACAAAATACTTTTCCCCCTCTATGGCAACAAGGTGTAAATCCTCTCCTGGTAGCAGCAGAAGCTACTGGTGAGCTGAAACTACTTGGAATGAATCCAAGCTACAGAGCCAGTATTAAAGATATATATATATATGTCCACCTTAAAACTTCCCCAGCAAATTGCTTTCAGAGTATTTTCTGAGTTGCCTTTTGTGCCTGAAAATTAGTGGGCTACCAAGTCAAAAGAAGAAACTCTCCACCCTCAGCACACGGAGCCCAGAGGAAGTGGGAAGCCCAGCGAAGATACAAGAATTTACTTGCCCCACAGAAGCCACAAAAACCAAGCGTTCAAGACATAGGGCTCTTCACATATGCATGTAAAGGTATATGGCAGAAGTGAGCATGCTATCTTTGTGTCTGTGGACCCAGCACCGCTCGAAAGCTAAAACTTGTGATGGTTCCCTGCACTGCTTTTCCATTACCAGCAAAGCCAGAAATAGTCACCTCCTCTGCCCCAAAATGGATAGAAGCGCTGTAGATATTACACCGCAGTCTATTTCAGCTCCTCGTGAGATGCCAAAGCTATTCCTTGACCCTTTTAATAAGCCTGGGAAATCAGACTTGGCACAAGTACCAGGGGGAGGAAAAGCAGCCCTAATTTTTCAAGCTATATTTGGGCCTCAGTAGGTTTTTTTCCACTCTGTCTTCCTCCCGTTCTGCAACAATGGCTGGTTCATTTTCCCCAGGGATCCCTCTCACTAGATAATGATGAGTGATGTGGCAGAGGAGTATTTTCCTACGCAGAGCTGAGGACCAGCGCTGTTGTGCCATGACAGAGATCCTTTCTCCATCCTCTGCTGCAAGCATCTCCATTCTTCAAGGGGCCTTTCCTGTCTGGGAGGACATTGCCTCCAGGGACACAGCAGTATCCCTGATAGAGCAGTGAAGGCAAGGCACCATCCAGAAGACAGTAGATGATGTTGTCTGCCTTCAGTCTCTGTTTGCCAAGCAGAGGAACCACAAGCTTTTGGGAAAAGCTTCCAGACAATGACCTATGCTTAGAAGATGGCTAAGCTGAAATAGCTTCAGCGGTTTCTGTTTTCCAGCAACATCAAGGAGATACCACTGAAGTCAGACTGGTGGCTCTCTTCCAGACACAGCAAGATAGTATGCCTTTGCCTCATCATTACTTGCAGTGAATTCTAGCATCTATAAATAGATAGTTCAGCATCCATGGCCTTTTAATAAGGGCTTAGAGAGAAAGAAAGTCTCAGAAATTGTGCAGCAGCTCCTGGGGGTAAAGGGAAGAGGGGTAACCAAACAAATCCTTAGTGTTCTCCAGGCCAGCGTCCTTAAAAGGCTGTCAAATGGGCAAAGCAGGAAGGGGCTGAGATGGGATGAGGGGTTGGAAGCTGCCACACAGAAGTAAAGACAGAGAGCTCAGGCTCAACATCCACTTTGTACAGCAATAGAGATAGATCCTAGCTAACTGTTCTCATATTGAGATACTCAAGTTTTTGGGTCAGCGAGGATGTATCTGTGCTAGCTGCACCCACACTCCAAGCTGACCACTTAATACAGTGATAAATGTCTGTTCATGCTCCCTGCTCAGGGCTTAGCCACCCTGGGCTTGGCACACACTAATGCACTCAGGCACTTTTGGATCAGAGTTGGCCTTATCCTGCCAGCTGGAAGTGTGCTCCAACTGTACTTCTGCCTACAATATATCACTGGTAATATTTCCCTCAGCTTATCCACAAAGCTGTCCTGCCTACATTTAACTCCTCTTCAAGATCCACTACCCCTTTTCCACCTCAAGAGTTGCACTGTGCATAACTCAGTTATTTGCTGGCCCGACCTCTGATGCTCTGTCTGCATTTGGGCAGTTAGAGGAGCAGTTCCTTGGAGCAAGCTCAGCCCTTATTGGGAACTCACCAAGAATAAAATAGTTATGAAATTGGTAAGGCTAGAAGGTCAGGTCAGAAAGAGTAAGAGCAGGAGGCTGGAGAGGTTATCTGCTGCCAAAGGGCTGTGCCCATGGTGGCTGCTGCCTCACACTGTTGCACGGGGATCGATAGTGCTGTCCCCAGCACGGCTGGTTCCCACCTCCTGCTCCTCTTCACTGCCAGTGCTTCTCTGCACGGCATTTTCACCAGACCGAATAAGCCAGTACAACAGTCTCATCCTTGCACCCTAATTCCACCAGATAAGGGACCGACATCAGGACCAACAGCATGGTATTTTTTTCTTCTTTAAACTGGTGCAAATCATATGATTTCGCAGAAGATCAGTTCTTTACAAAAATGCAGATGACCTATTTTTGTTCCATTGGTAGAGGCACTTGGTGTTATTTTAACAGCTATGAAACCCCTCTGAGATTTTATCCTAACTAGGTGCTAGTCAGGAAGCATATTCTGACATACTTAAGGCACTGAAAAGTGCAAGCAATGCCAACTATTTCTGTCAAAGTAAATGACCATATATATTATCTGACAACATTTTTTTTAATGACGAAGCAAACATAACCCATACACTAACCTAATCAGCAGAGGGTCACTGCAGCTTCTGCAATTGCCTGTCAGAGTTTGCTCCCAACGGTCTTGGTCAAAGTCCTTGAATATCTGGGTATGAGAGCTTTATTCAGAGGGACCATCATTAGATAAGCCCCTTGAGGGAGAATGGGATCTGTTATATCCCTTTGGCTAGACTTAACAGAAAGCACTGGTGAGAATAAATTCCCACTGTAGATGGGAAATGGAACAGACAGCATTGAAAAATGTAGAAACAACAACCCAGATGGAATATGCCGTGTCCCTAACCAGGGGATACGAGCTATTTTGTGTGCAGGAACCCTGAAAACTGCCCAGCATGAGAGGCAGGGCTGTGCTCCAGCTTTCCACTGAAGCCATAGCTCATGCTACAAAGGTGAGTGAAAACTCTCTGTAGCCATTAGTTTCCAAACTTTGGTCCCCAAGACCACGGTAAGTAATGTGCAGCTGTTCCCCAGATGATGTTAGTGAGGAAGGTCTTGGCATTTTCCGTGAGAATATTTGAGGGCTGACAGAGCCTCGCAGACCAAAGTTTGGGAAATGTTGTTCTGTGAAACTGTTTCTAAGGAAACAGAAAGCCTGTTGAGATGGGCTTTGTCTCTTCATGTGAGTACATCACCTAGCAAGGTGCTCTCTAGGCAGCACTAAAACACAGTAATAGTGTAATAACATGACAACAGTAATTATCATCAGTTCCTGAAGACTACAGAAATGTCCTTACTACAGCCTGAGCACACGAAGTCCAAAGCGTTCCCAAAGCCAACATCTTTCTATTTTTGGCAGGTCCTACTCAATTCTGAATACTACATCTTCCCCGTCCCTTCAGACCTTCACTGATGGAGCTCTGGAAAGAAGACAGCAGGAAGACCAAGGACCCGGGGATGCAGGGCCACTCACTATCATCTGCCAGAACGTGCAGGTAAGGACTCACACACACGTATAAATAACACACAGGTTTAGTAGCAAGTTTCCCGCAACTGGGTTTTCCCCAACAACTTATCCTCTGGTCTCCTTTGCCTGCCTGCATCAGAAGTTACAAGTTAAAGTTCTCTGCAAGCCTTTGAACGACATGATTAACCACAGGCACAGAAGACATCGCTGTCCCCAAACCTGCTGTTAGCATGGGGCGGCAGGGCCCCATCCTCTACTTGCTTTAGCAGTTTTATGCCAGCATGAATTTACCAACTTCGGGAGAGTTTCCTGTGCCTGCATTTGCACGAGGGTAAAGCAAGAGGTGCCTGGTCCTGACTCCCGTTCGTAAATCAGATCTCAGAAAAAACCCTCGCGCTTTCACAAAGGTCAAACATCCTGTAATTTTTCTTCCAGCCCCTGAGACTAACCAGCCAGCCCGGTCCTCAGAAACGCTGCCTGTTTGTCTGCAGACATGGGGAAAGGATGGATGTGGTTTTTGGGAAGTACTGGTTGTCACAGTGTTTTGATGCCAAAGGTGAGTCAGCTCCCGTGGGTCTCTCAGGCTCTAGGGTTAGATGAAGGAGGGAGAGTGGCAGCTGCCCGGGGCAAAGCTTAGATGAAAGCTGTGGTTTCCTAACACAAATCATTGCTTTGAGCAGTCAGGAGGGGCAGAGCTCCTCAGTGCGGAGCTCCGCCATGGTAGGGATGCAGCCAGAAGCAGAAACACAAGCCAGGGAGTAAATACTGTATTTGCTAATACTTGGGAAACGATGGCAAGAGAAGATTCCATCCAAGTAACATCACCAAAGAGCATTTTCATGTGGAAATGATGTTGGTAGTCAACGTCCAGTGCAAACATCCCCTACAATCAGGATAAGCCTCTTTTGCACGTTTGGCTCTCAGTTACTTCTCAGGAAGTAACACCACTGAAGGTGCAGTTCAGAGTGCCTTTTGGGGCATAAACGGGAGTTTGCAACCCAGTAACATGCTTGAGTTTCAAACTGTAGCTAACAGATTATAACCTCAGGCTCTGTTAGCATCAGAGCTGATCAGAAATTTATCAGACGTCTTTCTTCAATTCCGAAAATGCCAATATCTTTTAGCCAAAACCGTTGGAAAAAGGGGTGATTTTACAACTACCTTCTTTCTACATTACATTTGAAGAGCTCTGACATTTTAGCCTCCTGTAAAAGTGTAACATTTGACATTTCATTTGTTGTGGGATGGAAATTATTTTCTTTTGAGGCATTAAATCTGTCCTAAAGATAACTTTAAAAACATCAGCAACATGCTCTGCTAATTTTGGACTGATACTTAATTCTCTCAGATTGCTGATAGCTTTACACGGGAAAAACTGCTTGACAGCCAGGTCTAGCCAGCGCCTGCAAGGTGCGGACGTTGGGGTGAAAGAAGGTAGAAACAGGCGTGATGCTCTCTGACGGAATAATTCCAGCAGCTGCTCCTAACCTTTCCCTCACAGGAAGGTATATGCGTAGTAACCTGAATATGCCTCACAGCTTACCTCAAAGAAGCGGCGGTTTCAGGGATTATGAAAAAGATGCGCCAATCACCGTGCTGGGCTGTACGCAGGCAAGGCTTGTCGGTAAGTTGTCCTCAGCGGACGAGGGCTTGCCTTTGCTTTGCTATCTTCCTCCCACACGCCCAAGGCGGAAAAAAATGAATCGGGTGCCCTGAACTAACGGGATGTAGATGTTTGAAGAACCTGCGCAAAGTCCCTTCACCGGCAAGCCCTCTCTTTCAAAGGAAACCTTGTCTCCTTCAGCTGCTGCAGCTGAAGAAGAGACAAAGCACAAAATCTAGGACGTGGCACGAAATCAGAGCCATTAGCAGTGCGATTGCAGAGCGTTCGTTACTGCCCTGTAAACGTGCTGCACTGGAAGACGCTGTCATTGCCAATGATGGTGAGAAATGCAGCAGTGTGAACATCACCTCATGCAAAATACTTTTTTTCCTTGATTTTGACAATCTTAATTTTTGATCTGCAGTTTGCTACACCAATGTACTTTTATCAGCCTGTCTGGCTTTATTGTTTATGTGGCAAAACCACAGTCCAAATAATTTCTAGTGTTCTCCCACACCCTCCCCCCCATCCTTGTCCCTGACTTCTGAGCCTATTGGTTTGTGTATAGACAGAAAACTATTTGGTAGTCAAGGAGCACATATTGAGCACTGTGATTAGGGGAGCCCAGCCCCTTAAAGACATGAGCTTCAGAGACTATTACTTAGCATTTTCTCAAATCCTTTAGAGTACTTCGTGTTGGTCACATTCAAACTAGGGCAGCTAAAATTATACTTGCTTTTTAAACAAAAATAAATCACTGTACAACAGCAGGATGCCCAGACTCCCGGCCACATGGCATCAGGGTTCGCAATATGCACATAACAGAAGGCGAATCTGGGAGCAATCACAGCGTGCTTTGCTGGTATCATTAAATGGGTCCGAGCACGCAACTGCGTACGTGACCCAGACGCCATCAACCTGCCAGCGCGGCTGCAGCATGCCAGCCATCTGCAGGCAACTGCTCCCCGCTGCAGCAGCACAGGCTCGACCTTGACGATTGCCGGAGCCGTAATTCCTCTGACGACTAAAGCAAATGAGCAGGTTCCCCGTGACGGAGGGCTGTTAGACGTGCCACTCCTTCTAAATTACCCCACTTCTCTCTAGAGATTTATAGATCGGTTTGACATGGTTACAGCCATCATTAAACATGCGAAGTCAAGGTTAATAACCCCTTCTTGCTCCCACTTCTTTGTCCTGCCTCTTCAAATATAACAAAAATACAACTCTTCCTTACTACAAGTCTGTGCAATGCTGAACAGATTCCTGTTCTCATTCGGTTCCCTTAGGCACTGCAAGAATATTAATAACCCTAATAGTGGAGTTGATTCTTATCTCATTTTCAGTGATCTTCCACCTGTGTAATGAAATGGTAATTTATACTAGCGAAGAATCGAGCCAATTGAATTAAGTTGGGTTTGAGTTAAGTTGAATCACTCTGATTTACAGCTTATAAATGAAATGAAATTAAATTCAAGCTCTCTAGAATTTTTCTCAGCACGCAGTTTGCTTTTTGGCTAAATCTAACAGAAGCAGAAACTGAGCAAAAGCTGCTGTGATTTCTTTACACACTGGCTAAGTACCTAGATGCACGTGGAGCAACACACACAGAATAATGTGTCCGGGTTCCACAGCTGTGCACATCACAGCGCCCAACACACCACTGAAATAAAATACGAGGAGTACACATATTTCCCAAAACACAAGCAGCGCAGCTGGGACACTGCTTTAGCTCCTTGCTGGGTGGCAGATGCCCTGCGCGCTGCTGTCGCTGTTACAATGCCATTTGTCTGGTTTGATTCCTGGGTGTTGAAACTTCCTTGCAGGTGAAGCCTTGCTAGAAACCAACACCATCGTAGACTACATCTACAGCTCCCCATCCCTACGGTGTGTACAGACAGCACACAATATCCTGAAAGGTAAGAACCCAATGGGCAGGAAGGGCTGCATTCTCCTCATTTTGGGGGAAAAACACTGCCAACCAGATAAAAGGAAGCCTGGAATGGGAGACCCAAGTAAATGGTAATTTGGGGTGAGGATTATTTCCGTGGGAGTTTGCTTCCCATAAGTGGAACCCTTTTCTAATTGCACGGTGCGACAAGTGCTTAGGCGAGCGGCGTGCTGGCCCTAACAGCAGCTGCAGGTCAGGGTTGGGTTGCAGAAGCCAGATGCGCGTTTGGGATGGGTGGACGCGTCCGGCGCATCACGCCCTGCGCCCCTGCCTGCTAACACTCCTGCAGCTGCTTGTTGCTGTGTGCTCCTACTGCAATTGCTGCCCTCAGTAAGAATAATGTGCTGCAGAAACTGGGAAAGGAAATAGTGATAGGGCCATGAGTTGCCCTGGCATTGGAAACAGTCAAAAGCCAGCTCCAAAATACATTTGTGCCTAGGTATGTATATGGCATGTAGCTGTCCGCCAGAGGTTTACGTTCCCTGGCATATCATATGCCAAGTACATATATTAAATACTTCATTTTTCATACCTGCTATTAATCAACTGACTACTTAGAGAGGAAAAAAAAAAAAATGTACATTCAAACTGCAGTATTAAAGCTTGCAAAGTCTTGCTGCCTTCCTCCCCAGCTACTTTCATTGATCCCTGGTCTCTTTTCTCCCTTTCCCAGGTATGCAACAGGAGAACAACCTGAAAATCCGAATAGAGCCGGGCTTGTTTGAATGGACCAAGTGGGTCTCTGGGAACACACTACCGGCCTGGATACCCCCCGTGGATTTAGCTGCAGCTACTCTAAGCGTTGATACAACCTACAGGTAGCAGACAGGGGGGTGAGAGGGTCTTGGATTGCTTTTTGGCTTTGTTTTTGAAGAGTAACACTCTGCTGAGTTTTTTAATTTAGTCAGTGACTGGAAGAGCTGCTGAGGCTCCCAGAATAAACTTGGAGCAGGCTTGAGGCTGCTGTGTTGAACGTGGTCTGAGAATGGCTCATTATAAAACAAATTTCACAGATCACTGGCAAGATCCAGCTATATTGCTGATCATGGAGGTCCTCTTTCCATTACTCCTTCCATCCTGCACATCTTTCAGGTGTCCAGGAAACCCTCCAAGTATTTTTGTTTGTTTTAACCCTTTTCCTAAAACTTAGGAGTTTGGGTTCAGCTACCAGAACTAGTTTTGCTGACTCAGTTCCCTGACCATCCTGCTCATAGACTGAACTGGATCCTGGGCTCATCCACACCTGCCCTGCCCTTCCCCAGAGGAAAAAGCTTATCTGTCTTTCTATTAAGATTAGTATGGTGATAGATCCTAATTGTAAATTTTGCAACACCCTGGGGAACATGTTTACATCTGTCAGGAATTCAGGGTCTCCTGTGACATCAAAATTCAGAGGTTTTCTGTCAAAGAGCTAAACTCTAAGTATTTATCACTTCCCAGCAGTTACATCTGAAACGTTTCTATTGGAAAAAAAATCACAGGTTTCTGACTCAGGTTTTCATGGTGTTCAACCCAAAAACAGTTGATGCAAGCAAACAAAGAAAATGTCTGGTTAAAAAAAAAAAAAATTGAATGACAAATGGATAAGCACTGCTGATCTTTCCTCCCACTTTGCAGAAAAGGGAAATGCAAAGATAATTCACCTGGCTTTCAGGGGCCCTGCCAGAGCCGCTCCGAAAGCGCAGAGCTGACCTTCCCCCAGCTCAGCACTTTTGCCAGCCACCCCGCGGCCGCACAGACCAGCCCCGGTGCCTGGATAGGCTCCGTATCCCGAACTCACGCCCTTGCTGCCAGCCTCTGCTGCTTTCCTTTTACCCAGCCACATGGCCATACCTCTGCCTTCCCAGTATCATTGCCAACAAACACTGCGGGGCTGCTGGGACCAACCTGCAGCCTGAGTCTTTTGAGTTTCCCTCCAGACCTCTCCTCTGACTGCCTGGTGAAGCATCGCAGCCGTGCTGCCCTCCAGCCTCACACTCAAATGCTTTTTACTGTAAGCTGCAGTGAGAAAGGCTAAATAAAACCCAGCAGAAAGAGTCATGTGGCAAAGAATAGACAAGATGATCTGTTCGGGCTTCCTACTCTCAAATTTATGATTCATTTATACATGGCAAACTCAAAGAGCACCCACAAAGAAGGAAACTCCAGAAAGGTCACGCGGTTCCAGTCCTTCACCACACCTCACTGCTGAAATATCTGTATTGCTATGACTTCTTGCAGAGACAAGACCTTTCTATCTTAGCAATCTCAGTTAAAAACAAAACATTTATAATACACACATAGTATACATACACAGGAGTTCCACCTACATAGGCTTGGTGACAAATATTTTGTGGCTGGGCTTTTGCGGTTCATGGTATCACCAGAAACGCTGGTGTTTCCCAGTGTCCCTGTGCACCCGTGTGTTTAAGAACACTCAAATGGAATAAGCAGCTGAAACGTTAAAAAGAAAAACAAGACAGAAAATTTCAAGAAAAAAAACCCTGAATTTTTTTTCATACTTAATTATACCATAAATGACTTGTGTTGCATCTTTTTGGTCTGCAGCTAAAATTCCAACACACTGAGGCTATCTAAATAGAAATCCTTACACTGTATTTATCCCTGAAAGGGAATCACATGGCTAACGCTTGGCAGAAGAAGTCTCTGCTTCAGAAAACACATGCCTTCTGGGAAGACCGTAACAAATATCCTCAGCACAAGAAAAGAGCCTGCTCTTGTGTGGGCAGTGGGTTAGGTGGGGGACTGGGAGACAGCCCTCCTGGTGCTCTCTGTCTCCTCTCACAAGGGCAATTCCTCTAGATATAGCTGTTCACAGGACGTAGGGAAAAATTAGGTCTTTTCCTTGCACCACAGCATGAAAATACAGCCTTCTGCTTCCTATCCCTTGCTTCTCTGTGCACATCAACCTACTCCAGCTGATAGATTGACCGGAGTCCCGCCAGGCAATTCACAGAAACGCCCTGTCCCGGGAGGATGCCGCCTAATTCCAGGCATTTCCCAGCAACGCAGCTTTCCAGGTGGCCAAAGCAGCAGTTTCCCTCCGCCCTTCGCCGTGGAAGCAGGAGCAGTGCAGAGAGCCAGCATCTGCCTTGGGCGGGCTCC
Organism: Aramus guarauna; assembly: GCA_013400195.1. Taxonomy (NCBI): domain Eukaryota; kingdom Metazoa; phylum Chordata; class Aves; order Gruiformes; family Aramidae; genus Aramus; species Aramus guarauna. The sequence goes on along the minus strand of VXBL01006169.1, from coordinate 88,312 downwards.
ACCTTTCTCCCTGTACCTGCCGGGTCTCCTCGGACAGACAGAGACGTTGTCAGCCCCGGCCGTGCGCTGGAAGCCGTGGCAGCACGGAGCAGACCTGAGTCTGGCAAAGGTGGTTCGTCACGCTGCTGCTGGGACCCTCTGTCCGCAGCCGGCTGTGCCGACACCGTCCTTGTCCCGCCGTCCCTTCCTGCTCGCCCACTCCTGCTGGGTACAGGTTTTGTTCTCCCACCGCTCACTGACTTAATGTGCATGGGGGGTGAGCCATGAAATCTGCTCGTCGTGCCTAAAGGAACGCAAAGTGGCATTGGTATTGCTGCGTGCCGTTGCAAAACTAACGGGAGTGGTATGCTGCCTCCACTAGCTGGTCCGCTTCAGAGGAAGCAGTTACCGTGTTTTCCCAACCGACTGAAATGTCTTAATACAGGAATGGTAAACATCTCAGTCTTGAAGTGTAAAAATCATCGTAGTGGTCCTGACTCAAGACAGCTCTGGGGATTTGGGGAATTAGAAGAGTTAAAGAAACAGATACTTTCAGATGAATCATAACTTGCACTTAAAACTTTATCGCTTCTCCCAATTTACCGTACTTGTTTTTCTGCTCACAGACCTCATATTCCTGTCAGCAAGTTAGTGGTTTCCGAATCTTATGATACATACATAAGCAGAAGCTACCAAGTAACAAAAGAAATCATCAGTGAATGTAAAGGCAAAGGTAAGTGCTACAGAGCGGGTGAAAACCAACACAGGCTGGGGTGTGAATGCTGATATTCCCGACCAGTCTTTCCCTCTTCACGGAGATGAATCCCCGTATCTGCATCTCTCATCCCTCTCCCAGAGACATTGCAAACTCCAGGTTCAACTCTATGTGTCGGAACTATGAGCTCAGATATGCTCAGAGTACGAGAAAAGTCCGTCNAATCCCCGTATCTGCATCTCTCATATGAGCTCAGATATGCTCAGTGTACGAGAAAAGTCCATAAACTTCAGAGGCAGAAGTATTTTAGGGATCCCCACCCAATGCAAGCTGCTTCTCCAAGGAATGAACGAGCCATTTGCACCTTGCTGTCTGTCACCAGCGTCAGATGGGTCATTTTCCATCCCTTATCTGAGCTACTCTTCTTGAAATGTATTACCCATAAAGACTGTTGAACATTTCTCCAAACACAACATAGAAATTAAAAAAAAAAAAAAAATCTCTAGCTTCTATTTTTCGTTCACAGTATAAGAATAGGAAGTTTCTAAGTTCTGGTGATTTCACTAATTTCATTTTACTGATCTGTCCCTGCATTCTAAGCTTTTAATAGTCTGCCCACAAACCTCGATAGCAGAGTGTGACAATGGTTGTAAAGGATCTTGGAAATAGAAAACTAAAGCAATTGCTGTGGAAAAGCAGCAACTGAAATTAAAGTGCTTGTTTAAATCAGAATTAATTTGGGGGTAAGAGAAAAGTGCTTCACAAGACAGCTGAAATCTCGCTGGAAATCTTGTTTTCTTCAGAAAGCCATTTTAAAACTAAGGAGCACTGAGTTAACTATTATCCTCAAAACTGAAAAATGCTCTGCATATGTTACTAAACCATGCCTTTTTGCCCCATATACACGTAGCATATACAATGTGCCATTATATGATAAACTGAACCCCTTTTGAACATTTTAAACTGTCTGCTTGATCTTGGGCACCAGTCCCAAAAGCTGGCTTCATCTCCCTCCTCAGCCTGCGTTTCTCACTTTATTTCAGGAAATAACATCCTGATAGTGGCACACGCGTCCTCCCTGGAGGCTTGTACCTGCCAGCTCCAAGGGCTGTCGCCGCAGAACTCCAAGGACTTTGTACAGATGGTCCGAAAGGTAATTACCACCAAGGAGTAAAGCTCGCTGGCTTTACAAAGAGAAAAGAAATTTGCAATCTGCTTAACCAGGCAGAGGACACTTTGTTCCTCCTGTCTGATCGTTCTGCCTGTTACTGAGCTTCATCCGTTCCAGAAGTCACGAGGGTAAAGCAGATTGGTTTAAGAGGCTTATCTCAACGTGTCACTTCTGTAACAGATAGCACGGGATCAGATGCCCACCTACAAATGGGCTTGCAGCCACCCTGCTTTAATGTACCGGGGCTGTACAGAGACTCCCACAGTGCCCTCCAGTGCCGAAAACACCCTAACCACGGTTAACGGGGCACTTCTGCCCTACGCCACTTCTCTTTCTCATTTCACTCCAAAGAGCTCTTAATGGTCAGGGAAAAGGCCTGAAAATTATCACGGGGTCTTCTGCCTTCATTCCTTTACTCCTGCCCTGGCTAAGGAGGTGGCATTGTCCACTGCCAGCCTTGCAGATGCTCTCTGGGATATTCACAGCTCATAGTCGATCTGAGGACACCTCAGCCAGAGTCGTGTCCGTATTTCTCCTCCATAGCTGTGCTGGCCTTCAGGGTTTGGGACCGTGTCAGCCAACGGGACATCTTTGGTTCAAACTGGCCCACATTTAAACTACGTTACAAGGGTATAATCTGTCTTTCTCAGTGTTTTGCACGTACGATGGTGCGCAAAGTCTCGCTGTTACACCTGAGCCCTACAATCATCTTTTGAAAATGGACTTTGGGGAGAGGGAAGGAGAGAGGAGAGAGTGAAATGCTTCAGTAGCACAGCAGGACTTCAGCCCGGAGGGGAGCTCCCTCCTTGCTCCGCTCGATCCCTGGTCATTGCCTTTATTTCCATCTCTCTCCACACAGATTCCATACTTGGGGTTTTGTTCGTGCGAAGAACTGGGAGATACAGGTGTTTGGCAGCTTACAGACCCCCCCATCCTCCCTCTCACACATGGACCAACTGGAGGCTTTAACTGGAGAGAAACCTTACTACAAGAATAGGCAAAGCTACACGAGCAAGAAAAACCCATGGCCTTTCTAAGCGTTGGAGAATGTCTCTTTCTTGTGTTTATTGACAGTGAAAAAATAGTCATAATATGTTCAGTGGATCTCACAAACAGCTGTTCTAGCATATCTCTCGCATAGCCACGGTCATGCAAAAATTCTTATATACAACTAAGCAAATACAAAAGGGAGTGATCTGAAGGAAAAAAATACTAAAATACAGATCGAAGCTGTTGCACCACCGGGAGTCTCTGTTTAGTCAGTAGCTCGGGTAGATTTTCCCCCCATGAATGGAGCTCTGATAACACCAGTAACTTTCACTGCCTCCTGCACCACGTTAGAAACAACTAGCACTGTGTAAAAGTCGAGCATTCAGGATGATGGGGGGTTTTTTTCACTACGATTTTTGCAAAGCATTAGCAGTCTTGTTCGGGAGCACATGTTGAGACCCCCCTCACGCACAGCACCCAAATTCTCAGCACCTTCCGTACAGCATACCACCACCAGCTGGAAACGAGAGTCCAGTATCGCCTCTGCAGGCGGCACCAGATTATTCCTCTCCTCTGTCTGAGCACTGCGTTAGGTGGTGCGTTGGGCATACCGTGGATGCAAAGATTGATTGATGCTGATCCGCATCAGGAGAAAATTCTGAATTTCACATCAGTTACAGATGAAGTTTGCACATCAAAAGACAGCACTGTTGTGAACAAAGACTGGGAGCAGTTTCTTTTAAGCAGAGATGAAATAAGTCTTTTCCAACCAAACCTGAAGGATTTAGAAAGTTGGGTGTTTGGGTTTGGTTTTTTTCCTTTATTTTGGTTATTGAAATCCACCCTTGTGCACAGACCTAGCTTAAAGTGTTTGTGTCATTTAAATTCCCTTCAGAAGACCTTGGAAAAGGGTTTTCCCTTTTATACTGAGATTTTATGCTGGTCATTTACACAGGGGTGGCTTTCTGTCCCTTGTGAGCTTTTCCATCAGCCCTGGTGCAGTTCTGTAGTAAGCAGCTTGCTTCAGGAGGTAATGACGAAATGAAAAAGATGCTGAAATTCAGCCTCCGCTGCATGCTTTGTTTCCTTTTCCTTAATTCCTAAGTGCCATCTGTCATAAAGACAAAGCAGAGCTGAAAAAACAGTACACTTAAATTTAGGAGCAGCATGCTTTGGCCTATAAAGATGTTATTTATCTGGTGGGGGAAGGGTTAGGATTCTGGGAGAAGGGTAAGAGAAGGGTTTCTGTCTGTAGCTAAAATCTCTGAGATCACAGGAAGCGTCCTCTTAGTGCAACAACCTGCAAGATCCCACTATCAGCTGCTTCACAGGAGAATGCCAAATACACCGCAGTGGGTAGTTTCTAATATAAACTGGCTTCAGAGCAGATTTCTTTTCGATCAGTATTATCTTAAGTCATCAGCCTTGGGTCAGAGAGTTCCTGCAGACATTTTGTACGGGTCTTCATCAGCGTAGGCTCACTTTGAGAAGGTGCTTTAAAATGTGCTTAAATGGGATGAAAGAGATTTAGGCATAGTTCTTTCTTGGTTTGGGCCATAACTCTGAGTATTCCCATCAATGGCATCAAAGGCAGGTTCAGAAGTACCAGGAAAGAAATTCTGGCATCCTAGGTACCCCTTTTCTGTCCAGCTTTCCCTCTGCAGAACACGTTAGCGTCCTCATTTGAAATGTTTCTATGGCACAAAAGGTTAAGCTGGCCAACTTTGACAAAGGTTTGTTATTCATAGCAAGATCAAAGTTTGATTTTGCAGTGGTTTCCTTTAGCCCATCAAGCCTTCCGTGGGACTAGTCTCACCTCCAGCAGGGTACGACGGAGCTGCGCTTTCAGCAGTCAGAACAAATAAGGAGCGATAAACTGCGATCCCTGCTTCCTAAATGAGGCAAAACGCTCTGCAACTGCGACGTAACAAATCTGAAGGGGTTTTAGCTCAGCTTTGTCTCTGGGTTTTATTGAGCTTGTCAGGAAGAGTACGCCAGATTCTGTACAGATTTTGAGTCAGCAGAGAGCTCATCCTGTGCAATATGTACATTGTCACGATCCGTAACGATAGGCCATTATTTATACATTTATGACTATGTAATACACAGTAGGCCATTCATAAGTGCATTATTATACCAGGGATGTATACTGAAAAGTCAGGGAGATAACTTATGAGATGACAGAAGAAACTGCTCCCGTGCAGTTATATTGCTGTCACTTTAGTTTTTAACTGTAATTTAAACTATTTTTGGCTGTGTACAGACATTCTGAAGAGCATCTGCAGCTTGTTTTCCTCCGTGCTTACTCACTGCAAATTTGCAAAGAGTTTAAAACTAAATAGATGACAATCACACCAAAACTAATTCGGTTACTGATGCACACGTAATTCTCCGGACTGTTTTTTGTTTCATGCTGTGGGCCAGCAACACGTCATTTGGGGCAACAAATCTTGCCTATACAAAACAGTGGAGGCTGCTCAGGTCCTGTTGCTGTTAGACGACATTACAAGGAGTTTATTTAGAGGGAGGCATGAAACAGAGAGGGAACAAAACCTGAATGCACAATTTGAATATTGTACGGGCTGATATTTGCATATAGTAAGTAATATAGAAAAGTGTTCTGTTTGAGAAGGTAGATGTTAAAATATGCTCTTCTTTAAAAAAAGTATATTTTTGGATGCTTGGGAAAGTATTTTGACAATGGTAGTCTTGTCTCAAATTAGATTTTTCAGGTGTCAAGACTCAAAAATCTTATTTTCTTCTAGCATTTTGATTTCTCATAGGGGTTTTGTGTTAGGTAGTCTCACATTGATAAGTCTCATTGGGCGGGGGGGGAAGAAAAGATGTTCCTTTTAAATTTTTAATTGAGATGTTAAGAATATGAAACAATTGCTGCTTCACTTTCACTCCATTGCTGCTTATTAATGTGTATTTAACGACAGTTGAGTGTTTTGTCCCCAAACAGCATTAGACTTGATCTATCTAAAGTGCGTGCAAGTCTTTTCCTTGCCTTCACTGTGAGCTGCATCAGATCCCAACATTTTAATTAGGGTATAGAGGCAAGTAGCAGTTCCTAGATTTTTCCCTCTCTTCCCAACTAAGGAATAAAGCTGGAAATGTGCCAAGATTAAGTTGTCCATCCAGTATTTTCATATACTGCAATTTATGGGTTGGGCTAAAAAAAAAATGCAAGAATCAAAGCACAGAATCAAATTCTAGCACAGCAGCAGCTGACGGGATGACGCTCGGCACCAGAAGGTCAAAACCAGGGTTATTTGAAAAAGTTAAGGACAAACTCTTGATCAAACCTGGTCACCGGACTTTATATCCCCCTCTGCTGAAGCTGACGGGGCTTGAGCTCTGCCTGGGGATACCTTTCCAGTCTAACGCAGGCGCCAGGTCTAAAGTTTGATGCATTTCCTTTACATTTAGTGCAGTGGCAGCTGCAGCCAAATATTTAAACGCTCTGAGCATGGAGCCAGGTTCTCCGTGAGTGCAAACTGACACTGTATAGTCAGATCAACAGAGTTTTGCTTGTCGATGCAAACTGAGGATCCAGGCCATAACATCAGAAAGAAAAAAAAAAAGAGAAACATATTTCCCTTTTCACTCAGTCTGAGCAGTTTTAGAAAGAAGTCAGCTGATGGCAGGAGCCTCCTGCTCTCCTCTGGTGTTAGTTTCTAGCGTCAACGTTATTATCAAAGTGATAATTTACATCGCTTGATCATTTACAAGAATTCTGCAGGAATTACCTTTAGTGAAGGCAACACAAGCAGTTAATTCTGCAAAACAAAGAGTGTGTAGGGGATGCCAGAGCGCTGTTTCCCAGCATATCACGTTGTATCCGCAGCCCCCCAGGTAGCAACATCTCAGGGACGCGCGTCCTGTCGTCTTTGTCTGTGTGCAGCTCTTGGACAAAAAGTCAGAGGATGGGGAGGGGGTTGCGTACAGCACTGTGACAATCTCAGCCTCTCTCCTTAGCTCCTGCGTACTGCACTAAGTGCCAGGGGATGCAAACTTTTCCCTCCAGGTCCTCGCAAAGGCCTGATCCAGAGCCCAGGGAAACAAAGAGGAAGGGTCCTCACGATTTCCTCAGGCTTGGGATGAAGCTGAGCAAAGCCAGGTCCTACCAGAGGCTGCTCCCCCCACCCACAACTGACTTAATGAGGAATCCGGAGGACTCGGATCTGTGCGGGGTTGAGCCCTTCCAGTCCTGGCTGTAGAACTGCATGCAGAGGTAGAGCGAGATTTAGTGCCTGATTATATCCACATTCATGTCAAAAAGAGGGATGCTGGATGGCCGAGTTAGGCTGTAGTCAACTAACCCGCACTCAGACTCAGAGCTGGAAATTAGTTTGCGATGCTTCACACCGTGAAACATACTGAAATTCTGTATGAAGTCTATTGTTTAGAGAGGGAGCCTTAATAGATTTAGTTTGTGGGTTTTGAGGTTTGTTTTTTTTTTTTTAAAGAGAGCCTAAGCATAGGGGATATTATTTGAACTTTAAAAATACACGTGAAATGATAGTGGTAGCAGACATGCTTAAAATGGCGAATGAATGAAAAAAAAAAATAAATCAAGCAGTAAGTGTGATTGGTTGCATACACTCTAAATCACTACTTACTTCTCACCACTTCCTCAAATACTTGTTCCCTGGGGAATATACATGAACCATACATGCTACATAACAGAAAATACACAGCCAGTTCCTTTCTATTACTTCCCATTAAAATGTATTTTCTGAAGTTTCTCTCTGTGGACATCTCTTAAAACTTGATGTTATCAATGGATACTTTTTTTTTTTTTTTTTGGTCATTTTAAACCTGTTGTATCATTCTGTTTATTACATTTTTAGTGTGAGCAGATTGTATTTATTTGAGAAAAAATGTTTGCTGTTTAAAAAAAACCCAATAACTGTATTGCCAAAAATAGCTGTAATTACCTGTGACATCTGTATTTTTTTATTTTGGGGGGGGTTGGTTGGTTGTTTTTAATCTCAGTTTCAAGTGCTAACAACTGTTAAAACAACCACTGCATTTTAATTCGCTTATGACATTAAATGGATTTCTCTGAAGTCGGACAAAAACGTCTCATAGGTGATTTAATAAAGATGCCACGCACCCACACCTTGCCCTTCCTATTTAAATTTTCCACTGAAACGTGTTGGATTTTGCCGGAGCCCCTTCAGAGGGGCCCGTGCGTTGCTGGCGTGCGCCTGAGCAGCCTTTTCAGTGGCTCCAGCAGGATGCGGGTAGGAGAGACGGTGGTGCTGGGCACGTGCCCGGAGAACAGCAGCGTGGGCATCCTGAAACGCACAGGGCGTCGGGGCCGTTTCCCAGTTTGGGTTGCAGCGCTGCCCTCACCACATCCCATTTCGGGGTGCGCACCCGGATGGGGTGCTAGCCTCAGCAACATCAAGGGGAAAGGGGAATTTGAGCTATTTTTTCCTTTCCCTGCACTGAAGATGAAGTTCATTTGTTTGACAGCAGATGGCATAAAACCATCTCAAGTCTGGTTTTCCGTGGAGTTTTCCCTCTGGGTTGGAGGCAGGTGCCTTCAGTGTCTCTACTGTTTGATGGCTTTTTTTCCACCACCACCCCCCCTCCGAGTTATTTTACTGTCAGGTTTAGATGTGTGGAACTGAAAGCACAACTTTCAAACCAAGGCAATGCTTATCTTTACAACACATATCTTCTTTCTTGGTCTGGATTTTTTAATCCAGCAGTAGTTTTATCAGCCAGTGAGACTTTCCTTTCAAACCAGCTGTCTACATTAAACTTTATGGCTCTATCCTCCAGTAAAACTGATTATATTACGATTAACATAAAACCCATAGCTTTTATCAATCAAATATGCACTAATAGAATGACGCACATCCATGTACCTGGAAGTTTAATGGAAACAGGTTCTAATAAATTAGAAGTGAAATGCATAATGTATTTATAATTAACCATTTTGTCCAGGTCACTCAAATCCATGTCCTGCATATGCACATGGTTTTTAAGCCATATTTCTTATCTTATTGAAGTCAGCTCATTTTGACAGTATTAGTCATTTGCACAAAGTGTTGGGCAGTTGCAGAGAGGTGCTAGAAGATCCGCCAAAGCCTTTTTAGAAGTCAACACACGTGGCTACACCATGAAAAGAGGCTCTGCCTCCAACAGGCTCGGATAAATCTTGTGGTGTTACTGGACATCACACAGCCAGGAGACACAAAAAGCTTTGTTACGCCCCAGATCGCTCCTGAAATAATCAGACCTGCAAGGGGACACGGGAAACCCAGATTCTGCCACCGGTCCTCTGGGACCTCCTTGATGTAGTCATCCCTCCACCCTGTGCTTCGGTGCTCAGCGAACCTTTCACAACCACGTCACCAATACTCTCCGTTCCCCGGAGAGCCACAAACCACACACCTTTCTCTCATTATTTGTTCTGCCAGGATCCTCGCGAGCAGAGCGAAGCAAACTTTCTGTGCACGTGGCAGCGCAAGATCCAGAGTGATGCAAGGTTATTTTCCCAGGAATTTAAGTTACACAGCTGGGTTTTCAAGCAAACTTGCCAGTTACTGCGCTACAGCGGTGTCCACCAAATAAGCTCTGCCTGCCTGGGTGCCTCCTCATGCCGGGGAATTAAATCTGGCACAGTGTGTCCGTAGGATCCCTGCAGCAGGGGTCCCTGGCAGGGTTGGCCCAGGCCCCCAGCATCCACGTTTCTCTTAACCTTTACCTGCTTCTCCCTCCATATACATCTCCCCCACACAGACACTGAGCTGGAGGGGGTGCAAAGTGGAGTCCCCCCAGTCCTGTCACCCACCAGTTCCATTTCAGGGACCTGTGAGGTCACTGATTTCTCAGCAGTCACCGACACGTAGGAAACACAAGGTGGGGGACGAGTGGAACAGCAGAGGCAGAGACCCCGGCAGTGATGAAGTCATGGTAAATCTGCTCCCCCAGTGCTGAAAAGGGACCGGCTGCACAGCAGCCCCGGCAGGGAGAGGAAGTCAGCACAGACCGCCTGCGCCCACACCACAACATGACTTTCACCAGGGTGCTACACGTCGCAGCGCTGTTCCTGATGCAAGGTAAGTGATACGCATTGCCTTGCACCATCTCCCCTTTGCAAGCAGTGCAGCTCGGAGAACTCAATTTCCAGAGCTTCAGCACACCACGCACAAGGCAGCTTTGCTGTTGTTGTTGTTTTCTTGTGGACGATGCTGTATTGTCACCCAATTTTCAAAGCATGTCGGTGCTGAATTCCAGCTGGCTCCTAAACCCAGTATTGGTGAGACCACTTCACCTCCTAGCAGCTGGCGGCATGCTGGAGCTGGGAAATCAAAAGATTCTCCCTTAAAATTTGGACAGCGGATCACTGCTTACTTTCCATGGCTTGGATATCTGCGTATGCCTTTGTTCATGTGTTGAGGCTAATGTAAGAAGTCAGAGTAACTTAGAAAGCACTTGCAAAGTATTTTGAAAATGAAAAGCACTTTAAACGCTCAGTCTCCTTACTCCTACTAGAGGATGTAGCTTATACCTACTTTGCTAATCTCCTTTTTCACGCACAGGAGAGCATATGAGGTTCATATTTGACCATGTCAAACAGGCAAAGATTTAAGCATGGAAAGCAGCAAGACAGCTATCTACAGCTCAGGTTTCCTGCAAGCTCCGCTCCTGACCTTTGTGGGAGGAATGCACGCACGAGCCTGGTGCTGGCCGAAGCAACGGTCCCTCTCCCTTCTTAACAAATGCAGGAGCAGAAACCGTCGCAGGGCTATTGCTGATGCTTTGTTAATACTCTCACACACAAAGGTGTTGTTAGCAGAGGTCACGTTGATTCTCGGTGTCCAAACAGCGACAAAACATTCTGTTATACTATCTGCTTAGGATATTTTATTACCGTTGATCGTGTTTACCAGCAGCCAGGCCTTAAGGAGCTGTCAGCTGTATCCTCGCTGAACTAGCACTTGCAGTGCCCTTTAGGCTTGCTCCAAATCAGCAGCTTTCACTCTGTTTCAGTGTGCAAGCCCTTTTCCCCCAGTATTGCCAGACTCCTGCATGATGATTTTGTACCTGCTGACAACTGCTACCTGCTCTCGGCCATCAGAATTCATTCAGGCTCCCGCTCGCAGGTCTGCAGCCAGAGGTCAAAAGTAACTCGTTAAACAGGACGTCTCTATAGGCGACAGTTGTAAAGATAACTCTGAAATGATGCGTTGAGTGCATATCACCGCAAGAAGTTCCCTGTGCGCTTTCTGATGGCTAAAATAATAGCAACCAGAGGCAGGAACCATTCTGCTCAGTTGCATCCTGCAATTTCTAGCAAGAAATTGTTGCCCTGTCTTGGCAAGAAGGTGGATATATCACTGTGCTGGATGCCAGACTAATTTTTCCAGGTAGCCAGGGCACCTGGGATCCACACGGTACAACAGCCGCCGTCCTCTGGAGCTGGCACGGGAGCACCTCCCGCGCCCCAGTGACTGCTCTGCGGCGTGCTACAGTGGCTCGAAGACCACAGCCACGTCAAACTGGCCCCTATACAAGGAAAGAAATTTGTCTTGTGAGTCATGGTCTGAATGAAGCCATGGTCTCTCATGGAAATTACACATATGCTCTGCTCTTGGGGCTGCTTTTTTTCTGGTTTAGCAAAGCAAGCAACACCCCCACCTTTTGTTGTTCAGTCTCGCTGCTCTCACCTCAAAAGGTGCGACTTGAAAGACCCCACACTGCTGTTAGCAACAGGAAACCATCGCTATGAAAAAACGCAGAAGGGCCCCATGGAAAACCACAGACAAGGCCCGCTCTGCTGCCTTACCAACACGCACCTCCTGACACTGGTCTTCACAGGTGGAACCCGTGCAAGGAGCTTTTCCTTTTCTACTGCTCCTCTGCAAATGGCCCTACGCAGCACAAGCCCTGAGAAAGCAGCTGAGACTCTAGCTCTGGGAAACGGAGGCGGAATCGCGAGGAAACATAAGCCAAAGGCACTGATGTGCCGTATGTGATGGTAAATCTAAGTTCAACGGGGCTTCAGCAGTGTACAGCAATTCCGAACCCGGCCCTGTGCAGCGAGGATAGACAGCACATCTGTACTGCACAGGCTCTCCTTAGCTGAAGCCACATACATCATACTTACAAATTGGGAAGTAAAACCACTGAGATGTTACAAGAAAATCTCTTCTACAAGCTTATAGACTCCAAAGATTAGATAGCGATGAAAGATAAAAGGTCTGTGGTATGTTTGCTATTTGTGAAGTCACAGGCTACATCACTGACCATTTTTCCATGCCACCTCTGGCCCAAGAAACCTCAGGTTCTGCTAACTCAAGGGTGAGACACGGCAGGAGATCCCCATGGGAAACTGCTGTCTTAGAGGGAGACAAGTCCTCCCTCTGATTTTAGTTGGAAACATCAGGTACAGCAAGAACGCCCTACAATAGCTTCATTCCTGGTATATTTTAAAATGTTTGTAAGAAAATGAAAAGCTTTCCTGAAGCCCAGAAAGATTCATTTCCCCAAACTGCAGTGCTCGTGTATGCAGTAGGAACTCAGAGCAGACAGCTACCTGGAAAATAAAATCAAAACACACAAAACAGGAATGAAAAATAAAACCCTCTTACCGCCTATTTACTTAACTCTCACCCAGGCACTACTCTTAGTAATTTCTCCAGGGCATGCTTTTTTCTGGAGATGGCAATTCATTCCAGGTCATCAAATATTTTCACAAAGTGTATTATATATCTTAGAATGTCTGGAGAGAAAAAAAAAAACAGACTTTACTGCCCATCTATAAAATGAACTGGGAGGATAGAGAATGAAATTTCATTTTAGTAACCTGTGCCAGGCCACGTTTGTGGATCCTGCCTATGAAAGAAGTTTCAAAGCCATTTCAAAGCAGCTGCAGCATTACATTTTCTGAATAAAAAAGCCTCATTTTTCAGAGGCGCTGATCGTTCACTGCTCAGTCACACACACTTGCAAATCAGGAATGGAACATGGAATAATGAAAATTAATGTTTGCGTTAACACAGAAGGGAGAACGTGCATGAAATGGATCTGCGGTCAATGCTTTGTTGACTCTTGTGGAATAACAGTTAATACCTAAGTCTGGTTGTGCTAGCAGGTAAAGATCACAACCATTAGTACGAGTCTTACCCAGTGACTGTGATGACCTATGGAATGCCTGTGATTTATTTAGATCAGTACAATCACACTGGCAAGTTTCATAACGCAGAAAAACCTTTACACCCTTGAAAAAAAAATTTTGACATATTACTCTGTGTGAAACTTTGTCACTTTACTTCACGTTGCATTTTAATACTTGGTTTTTTCCCTCCCCTCATCTCTGACAGGGGATTTTCCAGGAGCTGGCAGTGAAACCATAGTTCTAAAGGAAGGAGAGGACCTAAATCTCCGCTGCACCCTCAGCGGTGACAACAGTTCTGCCCGGCAGTGGTTAAACCCTCACGGGTTTGCCATTTTTCTCAACACCCATCGGGGTAAGTGCGGAAACTGAATGCAGCACTTTCCATGTGGGGCTGCAGGGTCACTCAGAAGTGGGCTTCCCCAGCTCCCACCCATGGCCAGTCTGACTCACTTGCTACCCAACCACTCGGGATGGTTTCACGTTCGGCCCCTTTCTGGCAGGAAACTGATGAAATGGAAACCCCCACAAGAGTGGTCCAGCACTAGAGCTTTTAGCAATGAACTGTAGTTACCACCAGCACCTAAGAGTTTAGCACAAAAACCCACTCTTGCCTTACAAGAGAGACAGGAGCGGACGTGCGTGAAAGCCCTGGGTACTCTTCTGCTCATCAGGGAATTTGACATAGTGCATCAGGAGGAAATTTTTAGAAAACCAGCAGTGATTTCTAATACGTGCTGACAAAGCCAAAAAGCTTATATTCCCTTCCGCTCCCTGTACCTGTCTCTCTGTCCTTATCTCTCTTCTTGTTGGTCCAAATTTGACAGGTCTCCAAGATGAGGATTGTCTCGGTCTTCTTCATTTGTACAGTGCCTAGTCAGCATCCCTGCTTGTTAAAGCCTTTGGGCTCTATTGGTAATAATGACTGAAATTTATCCAAATGACATTGAGCACCCAATTCCACTGAAACTGCCCAGGAACCGATGGTCCTCCTTGGTAGCTCTGGAAGTCCCAGCCACCAGGTCTTGCCACCCCCATCAAACCAGCCTACTCATATTTCCCCCAAGTATTGCCAATATTTCTAAACGGAAAATGTCATGAGTAACTGTTGCTCCTATTTACTCAGTTACAAGAGCAAGTGGGATGAGTGTTCATTAGCAATTTTAAATGACTCACACATTTATGTGTTAGGAACGGTTTCCTGGGGAATCCGGAATCCCAACTTCAGTACTCTCAGTATAATGCACATGAACCATTGGGTTCAAATAGGATCCAAAAAAACTCAGTGCTGAGCCACTGACAGCTAATCAATATGGGAAACGGGGCTATTGCAACCCGCCTCGTGCTGCTTTGACATCCAGACTTCCAAAAACCACAGCAGGCTATGGCAGGGGTTCCTCTCCCCTGTTGCAGTCTATTAGTCCAGTCATGCACCCAAAAACTGCAAGACCTAGGAGGAAATCACCTCTCCATCAGTTATCTCTATTTTTGGCACATATGTATGTTCTCAGTATTTTACACCATAGAGGTAGGCGAGAGTAGCAAGAATTCCTTCATTTATGCAAGTTCTCTGTTACCCCTGCTACAAACACAAACTCTTTCTATTCAAACAATTTTGGACTGAGACATTTTATTCTGCCCATATCCAGTTATAAATATCTCCATCACTTAATGGCTCTAGCCCTTCTGATGCTTAAAGTTTTGCTGAGTTGACGCAGCAATGTAAGAAGGTTAGGGAAAGAACATATCCACTTGTATCTAGAGGAGCAGACCTGAGTTTGGGAGTTCACCTGAGTGAACAAAACAGTGTTTGTCTTAAATCACCTGAGGATTCAACCCATAGTTTCAACATCCCACAATTATCCTTCAGTAAGATGCATGATATAACACCCACAAGGACTAGCCTTTGCAAGCCATTTGGATCCTTGATAAGTCAGACATGCTGAATATTTTCCTTTGCAATACAAAAGAAAACAGTCCTCGTTTAGAGAGAAACCAAACTTGACACTGCATATGGACATTTTCATTTTTTCTTCTGAATCACCTCTGCGAATCTCTCACATTGCTTCTCCGATAAACCACTTCGTGAATCAGTTCCCTCCGGTCTCACTGTAGCTAAAAACATGATGAGCTAGCTACAAGTCTTACATCATGGTGATTTCAAAATCCTTTAATATTTAATAATTTCATAAATTACAGTACTGCTGTGATTTTCTCCCAACTCCCAACTTTTTATAAGACCCCAGCTAAAAAAAAAAAAAATTAAAAATAAAAAGATAGTTTTTGAGGTCTTTTTCTCCCTAATGGCTGATACACATCACCAGTTTCAGTTCAATTTAAGGGCAGAAAGTTACACTTTCTGTGCTGCGATTGTGGGAAAAGTCCATGTGACTTGCTGGCCTGACCCCAAGGACTCCCATGGGTCACCCAGGAGGAGGAATGAAGCAAAGACTAGAAAGTCGAGAGAGAGAAGGGGGGCTGTACAGCAGAGTACAGATATCCTAGGAGATGGTCTCATTAAAATCAAGGTAATTAGACAAGGATAGGAGAAGCAAACCAGCCAATTAATAAGCAATTAATGAAGAGGTGCGTGCTGCCCATAGTGTTCATTTATACATCACAAAACACACCCAAAGAGGGGAAGTGATTTTTTTCAAGGCCAAATAAAGGCTTGGGGAATGGGGAAGGGAAAGGTTCTCAGTTCATGCATCTGTGCTCTATATTGAAAGGTCATAATACTTTTCTGGCCACGTATCATGTCCTCACACCCCAATGTTTGCTTATAATTATCTATCTAGACACTTAAAGAGCCCAAATTGCTATAATGCCTGGGAACTTAGGAATAAGACCCCCTGAAAATAACAGCGAGAAAAAAGGTGTCATTTTCCTCGCTGGCAGCACAGACCCCCCCACACCCCTTCTTCAGTTTGCTGCTGCCTCCTCACTAGTGCAGCACCAGCTAGGAATGCTTTGTGTCAGAACTGCTGCCTTACAGCAAGCCTTGGTGAATTAAAAAAAAAAAATGCAATCAAGAAAACTATCCTCATTCATTATTGCTTTGATTATCTGTCTTCTTCTTATGTACCAACACATATAACATGCTGGGGTTTATTTTCCTTACAGCTTTAAGAGATCGGAGGTACAAACTTATCCACTATTCAAAGGATGAATTATCCATCCGACTGTCTAACGTAACAGTGCGTGATGAAGGCGTATATAAATGCTTCTACTACGGCAGCCCGTTCAAAAGCAAGAATGAGACTGTTGAGGTGTTAGGTAAGTTCCTCCACCTGCTTTGCTCCAGAGGAGCAGAACAACAAAGCCAGCTTCTCACCCCCAGACCTGCATTTTTGCATGCAATTGTACAGTGCTTAGCACAACATAACCCTGGTCTTAGCTCAGTCCCCCCCAACAATGATCTGGATGCAGCCGTTCATAAAACTGAGTGGAAAGATGTGCTATAACCGAGCCTAAACCTTCTTGCTGCAGCTGCTCCTTCTGACCCAGTACTGGAAGTGTCCCGAGACGCAGAAAGAAGCGTAACGCTGTCTTGCCATACCCAGGGATGTAAACCACAGCCCCAGATTACCTGGCTGTTGGACAACGGAATAGAGCTCTCTGGTAAGTGTTAAAGGACCAGGGATTGATTACTAACAGTTTCCTCTTGTCAGCCTTGGGCACACTTAAAAATACTGGGGGGTGAAACACCTTCTGTAACACATCAACTGGGACTACCACTCATCCCCCACTCATTTAGTACAACTTGACCCCCGTGGTGCGGGTTTCGAGAAAAGTCAGCGCTAAATTCCAGTGTTTGTGCAAGGCAGAGGGCTCATCTGCTTTGCTCACATTCAGCGCAGAACAACAACACTTGACACCAAAATCCCTTGAGAGCCTGGAGTGAAACTCCACTGAAAAAAAAATAAAAAATAAAACCGAAACCAAAACTCTGCAGGCACAATTTTCAAAGCCCAGTTAACAAATCCATTATAACTATTCCCATGTTGTAACTGGTAGAGAATTTTTTCCTCGGCTTTGCTGAGCAGCTCACGCGCACACCAGCAGCCTAATCTCTCACTAATGTGTTCAGAGCCAGGCAGCTCGCTAGCAGAAGCAAGAAAAAGAGCTCGGGAAACAGCCCGCACCACCCCGTGAGAAGTCTGCACGTGTCCACACGGCAGGAGGAACAGCATCACCGCGTAGCTCAGTTTAACTTGTGTGCTATATAATTAGCTGCTTTGAAGGCCATGTTCTAATAATAGCTAGTTTATTAGCTGCAACTGTAGCACGGTGCAGAGGAAACGCACATCCATATCAAAGCGTGAGGAAAATACCCATAGATGCAAATGTATTTTCTTTCACGCATTAGCAAGCTCGTACTTGTATTTTGTATCACCAAGCAACGTATTCAAAGCTTAGCCCGTAACCTTCGGGGGCCCCCCCTCCAAGATGGCTTTTTTAACTAAGAGCTCTAGAAAATGACAGAGAAGCGTGCTGGCCTGTGTATAGCTAGAAATCAAGAGTAAAGGAAAAAAATCCAGGCTGCCAGAGAGACAGGCATTAATGCAACCACATAAAGCCATACTCTTAGGGGAACTGCACTCGGAGAAGCAAGTAAGCGAGCCCCGTGAAAGGCAGGGCAGAGAGCTGGCTGCCATCGCAGCGGGAAAGGTGCTCTGGAGCAGAGCGTGGGGCTTGGAAAAGCAGGTTCCAAAATCCAGCACGTCTTTGGGAAGAGGCGGGCTGTGCCTGACTGCAAGGGCTTGGAGACATACCGGCTGTGAAGTTGGGAACTCAGGGAAGCAATACATCGCCTCTAGGGTTTTATATACATTTTTCCAAGTGTTCTTCTAAAAACTAGGGTTTCCTTAAACGTGAAACAACCTCAGTTCTGGCCTGATAAAGCATACGATTTGTAACATCGCAACACACAACTGAACACCTCCCACAGCACATAAAGCCAACCGTGCGTTTCTCCGCTTATTTTAACAAAAACTATACTTACCTCTATCTCCTCCTTGCCTTTGGAGCACTAACCCAGTCAGCCATTAGAGCAAGCCGACCAGCGAGAACCACCCAAATTTCCACCCCACACCCCACAGGCACCTGGGAACGTAATTAAGCACCACAGGGCCTGTGTTGTGTCTGCTTGGTTGGTTTCATCTGTGGCTTGATTTTCAGAAAAAAAGCAATATTTGCATGAAGAGGTGCTGATTTCACCACGTGCCTGCTTGTGGCAGACACGAATTAAAATGTTTGAAAGGAAAATGTAACTGTCACAATTCAGTGTTTTCGCAAACTTTCTGTATGCGCTCCACCTTTTTTGAAAGTGACTGTCTTTGAGTAACACTCCTTTCTCCCCCTTCCATTCTCAGCTTTAATCACTCACTGCAAATATTTATACTAATCAGAAAATAGCTAATACATCTTAATTACTGGCAGCACCTCAGTTCCACCAGGGCTCAGCAGGGGTGAACCAGCTGTAATTACTGAGCTGTTGCTGACAAAGATTATTTCCTTCCTAGCAAAACCACTTTGAAATCCTTTTGAGCTCTTACGTGACCCTGCTGTGGATGGAAAAGAGGGTTGAGAAATACTGGTCTATGTGATACAGCAAGTTATCTGTAAAAGGCTAATTTGGAAACAAGGAATTTCTTCCCTTTAAGAAATAAAGGTGTTACCAAGGGTAGCAGATTAAGAGAAAGCATCGCTTTGTTTCCAGAGAACCTTTACATTATAAACAGACAGTAGAAATTATTGTAGCACGGTGGGCATTTAAGGTAAATATCTAAAAAACCTTCCCTCTCCACCAAAGCTATTGAAACACATCTCTGTGTCACATGAAATACATCTTTATTTTTCCATACCGTATCAATGAGTAGAAGTCAGTATTACCTAGAGGACTAGGAACTACATCAGACAAGTTACATGGCGCTCTCTAATTCATTATGGCAAGGCAATTAATCTTTGTGTTTAACTTCCCCAGTTGCAAAAGGGGGACAGTCAAACCTGCATTGTAAGGATGATAGAGGACTCGCACAGGACTTCACGGAGTCATATGTTTATTTATTACAAATGTAAATGTTCTGCATCAATATTTATTGTGTATATTTATCAATATGCACAAATACTGCATAAATTTTTTGTTTGGGGTAACAAATCCGTAGCTTTTAAGATGCAAGTTCAATGCCCTTGGATATCACATAGCAGGATCACAACTTTTCCAGGTCTCGGTTGTGCCAGAAAACAGCAGGTTCTTGCCCTGAGGCTTCCCACCGCGGGCCACGCGTGGCTGTGGCACACAGCAAAGCAGTTTATTCCGTTCAGTAAGGACCAAAAGTGGGTGTTTGGACATTTCACCGCAGTCCTGCAGGGCGCTGCAGGGGAATTTCCCCGCGTGAGTCACGAAACCAAGCAGAGGCTTTGGGTTGAGCGCAGGAGGTGCAGCGAGGTCTGCGCTTAAACAGCTGCTGAGGGAGAAAACGTGACCTCGCTGCCTTCGGGCTCCCATGTAATCCATTTACACAATGAACCACTTGTGCACAGTAATCAGGTGCTGCTTTAGCACAGCAAAGTAATGCAGATTGCGCCTGGAAGGTTTTTCATTAAATTGCTCTTGACTAGAAAGCACTTAAATGTTTTCTTCCAATGGTGTATAGGTGACACTAAGCACAAGTTAGAAGCTGATGGGAAGAAATGGACCACAACCAGCACGCTGACCGTCCTCGCTTACGGGCCAAATTCAACAGCCAGTTGCATCGTTCGCCACCAAGCACTCAGAGAAGAGAAGTTGATGGTGTCTTTCCAGTTTGAGGACCTCCCTAGGACAGGTACTGCAGGCTCCTCCAGCCGTGGCTGTCCCATTGTACCGCTCTGAAACAGCGAGTTATGCAGATGCACATGCAAAGCCGAAGCCCATAGTCTACTGCCCCATGTGTGGAATCTATTTTTAAATGAGAGGACTACTTGGGGCAAAAGAAGAATTCCCAACTAAGATTGGGGGGATTTTTTCTGCTTCTTAACTACTTTAAAATTCATTAAACATTAAGCCACTGCAGCCCAGACAGATCAGTTGCCCAATGCTGCTGCTAGAATTCAGGTGATGTTTATCCCACAGCTTTAAAGATAACTCCAAGTTTATGTTCTCAAAATGCTGTGAGCTTCCCATGTATTCTGCTTTTTAGACACATCCACTTGGAAAGCTAGCAGGGTGTAAATACTGTAAATTAACACTGATGCTGCTTGTCCAATAATTCTAGGAGTAGAGTTTGGCCTCTGCCTAGTTACTCATCTTTTGGATGGATTAATTATTCTTACTTCGTTCATCCTTGGATTGCTTGATTCAACAAATGCTTATGAAGTGCTCTGAAAGTTGCATTGCTGCTGGTTTTTTTTTTTCAGTGACAAAACCAAATCCTACACCAGCTGTGCTAGAGGCGGCTACGGGTGTCTCCGAGAAGGAGCAATCTACAGGTAGGCATTAACTGGTCGGCATTTTTATAATTAACGCACAGGTCAGATAGACACAGCATCTATCACAGAAAATGTCGTACAGTTCCTTTACCTAGAGCTGGGGCTGCAAAAGAGCAGTTGCCATCAGCACTGAGGGACATTTTGCTCGGCCTTCAGAACCAGTTTGTTTTTTTCCCCAGTGACCACAGCAGAGTCAGATCTGAACGGCACCATCGCCTCCACTCCGAGCTACCCACAACGTTCCGGTAAGGGTTTCACTTTCATTTTTTTCCTCATTTCATAGCGTTAAATATATTCAGAGGACAAGGAAGCTGGAGGTGGGAGGGTAGGACTGTAAGTCCAGCCACAGATCAGACAGAGGACCCAAAGAGCACAGAGCACACCAGGGCAGGTTTCATTTTTCATGGATCAGATCAACCAGATCAAAGTGTCTCTTCTGATCTCTGTCTTGGGTTCGGGGGAGTTTTCCTTTAGTATCCAAACAACCAATTATCCCTTCTGCGGTACCAGAGGATCCAGTAGCTACCAGCTCACCGTCAACACCAACCCAGCAAAACCTCCAACCCAATATCACATCGCCTTGTAATTTTGGCCTTAGTTACATGAATTTACCAAACCAGGACAGAAACGCTACCGAGAACAGCATTACGCTCCACATTACAAACAAGCGTGTAACATCAACCAGAGCATTCCTTGCTTGTGCAGGGAGCCCTCGCTTTTAGAGCCATGAAAGCAGCCAAAGCCTCTCTGGTTGGATGCAGAACATCAGCAGCAGCAGCAGCCAGACCGGCCACTGTCGCGGCGTGGTGCGAGCCCAGGCTGGGATTTCTCTCTGGACGGTCGCACTAGGTGGCACTGTGCATCAACAGTTCTCTCTGCACATGAGGAGTTGTTTCCAACACAATGAAGAGCTCCGCTGCCCAAATCGGTTGACCAAAACCCACCAAGGTTTGCGCACGCACCTGCTTGGTGTGCCAGGCCCTGCAGAGAAAGATCAGTAGGCTGGTTTAGAAATACAGGAACTCTTTTCTTTGTATTTGTTTAAAAGTGCTGCCTCAGTGGCTACAAACATCACCGAATGGCTACATCCCGAGAAACAAATCGTAGGGACGTTGATAAACATACATGGGAGAGAGCCTGAATCTTTTAACGGGACTTTCACTAGGTGTGCTTACGTAACTGATAAGGAAGAAAATCTCTTACAAATGTAAATTTTTGGTAGACACAGAACGCATTACAATTTTAATTTTACAAATCAATGTTAATCATGCAGATATGTTGTCTGTGAGTGTAAGAAAGTCAGAGCTCACCTCTCTGTTTGCACAGGGTCCGAAGTGACGGCAGCTGCAGCAGGAAAGGAAGGACTGACTGGTTCGTCGAGTTATCGCATCCCCAACGGTACGACCTTGTATCATCAGACGTGGGGTGGTGGTGGCAAAGGACGCGGATTCTCACGCTGGGTGACTGCACCACTGTGAGCTATGAAGACAGTGAAAGAGTAGTCAGGGATAAGAATAAAAAAAAAAAATTAAAAAAAAATCTGCTTTCAGGAAAAGGCTACATGCTCATTCCTGGGTTTGCAAGCAAGAGAAGCAAACGGAAGGACAGGGAAAGCCCCAAAATGACCCAAGAGTCAAAGCTCAGCTTTGTTTTTATTTGGCTATAAATGGGAACCTCTGAGTTCAACAATGTGTACAAGACACATTTCTGCTTATAAAACTTAGGTGGTCTTCAGATTAAAACAAAATACAGCATTAAGGAAGGGAGCGCAGAGCTTTATGGCAAGGGCTCCAGAAGGCCCTTTCTGCTGCAGTACCTGGACTTCAAAGCTGCTGGGAAAATACGCATTTCTTAAGCATGCCTTTACCCTTCAGAGAAATACTGTTCTCCTTTCCATTCCTCCAGGGACTGAAACAGCATCCAATGGCAACGTCACAGAAAATGAACTTTCCGTGAAAGAAACCCCACTGCCAAGTGAAAACGTATCTGTGATTTCCGTCACCACCTTCGGTACGAACTCTTTAATGACACCTTCCAAATATGCAACGAGCTTTCTTACGCCAAGCTGGTTCTCTCTGACCATGTAATGGTTAATACGTGGGTAGTGCTTGCAATCTTGGGGAGAGAACACAGAAACACAACTCCTTTTAGCATCTAGAAAAAAAGCTAAATTTTACTATTTGTTGTACCAGGGCACGAGTCAATCAGTTTTTCCTGTTCACATAAGTAGAAAAAATTGTAATCCAATAAGGTGACTTGTGCACCCCCACCATGTTCATCTGGCCTGGTCCTGGATCTATCTGTCGTTCTTGCCGTAATTACCAGAGACTCACGGGAAGCTATTTAACACCACAGACATACCCCTGCCTCTTTTACAGAGCAAGATCTGAAGTCCGAAGGCCTCAAAAAGAAGGAGAATAATCTCCTGCTGCCAATCCTGGTGGCTGCTCTGATTTTCGTGCTGCTCATCATTGTCCTGCTCTTTATGAGGAAGCTGAAAAAAGCTCACGGAGTGTGGAAGAGAGGTGGGTGACGGCCCTGTCCGAGCCACTGCTGACGCTGCTTTATTCAGAGGGGCTGGAGAGCTGGGGAGCTTCTTCAGCAGAGACAAGACGTGGCTCCTCCAGCCACCGATTAATTGTCCTTCTCCCATTAAAAAGTGACTGTGACTTGTTGCAAACAACTGTTGAAGAGTCCGTGTAACTGACGGCCTCGGGCCACGCTTCAACTGACACCAAGTGCCAGAAAAGCCAACAAAATTGTTGTCTTAAGCATATCTCTTAGACGGTCAGGATGACTGAACCCCCATTTTATAAATAGTCTCTCGGGATTCTCACGCTCAAGGCAGAGAGTGAGGAAGAGTCATGGGAAAAACTCAGCATCTTAATTACATTTGTTTTCTGCACAGAAAATGACGTTTCAGACCAGACGCTGGAGAGTTATAAATCCAAATCTAATGAAGACAGTCCGGGCCACGAGAAGAACGGACACGGTAAAAGCTTTAACCAACATAAACTAATTCCTGTTAGAGCATTGCTACTGACCACAGCCAGAGCAGATTGCAGTCAACCTTACTATATGGGGATATTTGAAAATTGCATGTTTTAAACCCAAATATCCTAAACCTGAACCTTCCATACCTGGAGGTCCACCACAGATATTATAACTTCAGTAAGAGTGACGCGGAACTGTACAAAATTAAAATCATTGATAGGTTAGACTGCCTAATCACAATGGGTTTATCTAGTTTCTAAATATAAGCTACTGAAACACTATTAAAAACAATATGCGTGGTACGTACCAGGAATGCTACTATCGTTAAAGTGTCCTGAGTGGCTCTTACCTCATTTCACCACCAACAAAACATCAGTGCTTCATCAGTCCTGTCCTCAGCCAGCGACTACAGATGGAGGCAGGTCTGTCAGCCTCCTCAGCTGGGTTATTTCTGCTCCACACTTAGACTTCTGTCCAAACAAAGGCAGCTTTCGGCAGGTGAATAAGCCCAGATGGCAAGAATGAGGGAACTTTGCCAACGTCTTTCAACGTGGGTTTATTGCAGCACCTAAACGGTATTAAAAGATAAGGGGGGCTGGTGGTTATTGTCAAAATATTTTCAAAACTTTCCTTCTTTTTAAAATATTTTGAAACATGAAATATTTAAACCACTTCTAGTACAAACTAGTGCCTTGAGTATTGTGTAACCTGCATTAGATCACATCATGCATCCCAGTCTTTGCTGCGATGGATGCCCTAACAATTTGTAGGAATGCATGTCATCTTTTATTGTTCTACAATACTCTAATTAATACGTATGTCAAGCCGGTATGCACACACCCCTTTACAAAATCAGTAATGAATGTGTGTTTATCTTTCAGCTGCCAATCAAAAGTCCAACATGCAATACGTAACGGAAGGATATGCGGAAACAACGCAGAAGAATCCTAAAGACAAAACCATTGCAATAAGGGAGAAAATATTTGGATGTGGAAGGGAAACGGATGTGTAGCGATGGCAAAGCCGTACAACGTGCATAAAAACCCGTTTCCTGATATTCACAGTACAGCATTCAGATGTCAATACGATTTCAAGGAGCAGAAGTACAAACAGCTACCCTCAATCCAAAAGCCAGTTGGGACTGCTTTTCTTTAAACAGTGGGACAGGTGGATGGGACCGGCGCTACTAGAAACCTATCAGCAATGAACGCACCAATTTACCTGTAACCCTCAGAGGATTTAATTAACCGCTGCCAGAAACAGGGCTCATCGATCCCGTCTCAGCTCCTATCAGCAATTAGGGTCCTGGCAAGGGAACACGCAATTAGCCCCGAGGACCGCAGGACGTGAAGATATTCATGTAAAGCTTTGGCCGCTTCCTCCCCAAGCACGGGGCTGCGCAGGAAACCCTGGGAGCTGCAAACCAGCTGGGACTTGTATTATCTCATTCTGACCCCAAACCCGCGCGTCCAGCTGTATTTAACCAAGCAGGAAAGCATCCCGATGTCCAAAGTGTTAAAAGCAAAGGTTGTTCGCCCTTGCTGGGACTTCTGCCTCAGTTTCTCACCATCGCCCTCGGCTGTGCATCAGCACCAGCCTGCAAGGGGCTCTGAAACCCAAACATTTGGGTGCTGCCATTGTCCAGCCTCCCACATCACACGAGCTTCCAGGGCTGTCGCTGGGAATACTGGAGCTCTTCAAACAAGGGGCTGGCGGCGAAGGGGAAGGGCAGTGTCACCCATGGGATTCCCCACAGCCAGGGACAAAGTCACTTGCGTGAGAGCAGGCAAGCTAAGAGAATCGCCAAGCCATTACGTCTGCAGAGCCCCGCGATGCCGTCACCGGGAACCTTTTCTGTTGCAGTAAGATAAAACTGAATGCCTCAAGTAAAGGAAATGTGCATTACAAGAGAGCCGTATTTTTTTTTTCCATTAGAGATTATTATTTCTCACCAGAAGAAAGAAAAATGCTTTAAAAAAAAATTAAATAAAAGCCCGTGAAGGGACCGCATGGAATAATTTCATTTTTAAATGGAAAGTGGCTTCGCCCTGCGGCCCCCCGCCCAGCCCGGCCGATACCACGCTCCCCTCAGGAGGGGGGCACACGCGCNAGGGGACTGGGGTGAAGGACTCGGGGGCGAGGCGAGGCCTCTGGGGGGGGACGCACGCCTGGCCTGGCTCCTCTCCGGGGGACTGAAGGCCTGCCTTCATGGCGGAGGGAGGCTGCTGGGCCGGGGGTTACAGGCAAGGCCTCACCTGGAGGCGCAGCGGAGGCTGCTCACGGGGAGGCAGTTTGCAGCAGAGCTTCCTTGCCGGTGCCAGGCTTTCCTCTGCTGGTGTGCGGTCTGGCAGCGGGAGCAGCGTGTACAGGCATCCACCCAGGTGTAAAAGGCTTCCCAGAGGGTAAACGTGCGTGCGACAAGCGGTGCTAACCCTGAAAAATGAGAAATTGTATTTTGCGTTTCCATGTCTTAACAGTCGAAACTCACAGTGTACCTTTAAACGCATTGGTCACGCTGTATGCACCGTAACTGACTAATGCACGGTTCTTCACAACCACTGCCTTTTTCCTTCCTCCCAGACACTTGTAAGTATCTGGTGGTGCATCGGACTTATGTACGTTTAAATGCAATCAAGTAAAAAGAAACTTTCTTCCCAAATTAAGAAGTCTTCCGTTCTTTTCACTGTGTTCTTCTGTCACACACAGTTTCTTGCTGATAACTTAACATGTCAGGATGGTGTAAAGTTGAATAAAGAGAACATCTAAAATTTCTTTTACCTCTCAAAAGTTAACAGATAAGATTTTGATGCTTTGTCGTAGCTTCATTTTCTTTTTCATAAGCTGTTCATACATGATTAGCTTTGTTACCGCTAATAGTTAAGGTATATTTCATAGCAATAAGTTGTGCTTGGGCTGTATAGGGACCTTGATATTAACTGCTTAAAGGAAAATCAGCAAAACAGATGAGAGTAAACAATTGTTTTAACTACAGGTCAAATTCTGAGCCTAAGCCAATGAGACTATCCACAATTCCAGCTTTTAACAATGATAGTCATCACAGAGTGAACAGTCTTTTTATGTTTGCTCTCATGTTTTCCAAATACAGGCCTGGGGGTATACCATCAGTGCAAAACACGGAATTAATTCTTCAGGTACAAAGTATATTTCGATTTCTTTTCCACATACTTGCAACATGAGTAAAAAAGATTTTCCCCAAGGCATACTCATGCAACCAGATTTCCACCCTGCGAACTGGAAAAGGCCAGCTGTAAGCAAAGAGGGCTTTCCCTCAAGCCTGCGTGACTCCCAAGAGTCTGATTCCGAAAGCCTTGTTCAGGAGAGATGGTATCAGTTAGAACTCCAGCAGCGGATTCATGAGAATGAAGAGCTGGTAGGACTGTATTCTGATGAGTTGGAGAATGACAGCTTAGAAGAAGATAGCTTGGAGGAGATGAGTTTCAAAGAACGAGAAGGAGCTGCGTATGACACAAATCGATATACAAATGGAATACGAAAGAACGATGGAAGGTAAGGCATAGGGTTTTAGTAGATAAGTAGAATAGTTCTGACACTTGAAAACATTATGCTCCTCAGAATATACAGTACAAATTCAAGACCAATTTATATTGCCAAAGTGCTATTAAGAGCACCTGCAGACTTAGTTACACACAAAGATGTACTGTTTCATCTTAACCACATTTGTAATTATCATGCCCATTTCTCCAACATAGCCTCAGCTGTTTATCGGCTAAAACGCCAGTGTAGGAGAGTAAGACGGGAAAGAAAACATCCCTCACAGACCTGTACAGCCTCCCCGCGTGCTGGCTCTAGACACTGCATACAGAGGTGAACGCTACATCCCTATTTAGGTGCCTCTAAAACAGCCAGGCAACAAGGTAGGAAGTGGTGAACAGATACGTGCTAACCCCTACTCTTAAACATTACTGGCTAAGCTAACGGGGGAGCATTTAACTACAGTTTCTTCTGGTAAAGGCCTATTAAATGTAGATCCTCTCCTATTCCTGTCTACCTGATCCAGAGCTGCAGTCAGTGGACAGAGTCCAATGACTGTAATGGGCTGCGGACCAGCACTACAATATTTAGCAGTATGTGCTCGCTACCATCTCAAATAGGCCACCATTGCCATGTCACTGTCAGACCTTCAGGTGGCGCAGCACCTCTGAGGTCATGGGCTAGAGGGTTTTGGAGCTGGGCTGTGAAAAAGGACAAGAGAGAAAACAAGGACCAGTTCCAACACATCCTCTTTTCATTCCTTACAAAAAGACCTGCGCTGAGCAAACCAGGCCACTTCCTGTAACCAAACTTACAGGCAAAAATTGGTGGGTTGAATAAGTGCAGTTTTGTCCTATAGCTGTATAAATCTAAAATTAAAATTTCCAGGGTTACCATCACCTTTAAACATTCTTTAGAAAGTGTTAACTTGGTACATAAAATTTACTTTGCTGTCATATGCATAAAAGGTTTAACACTATATAAATTGGGAATAATTCTCAAGTTTAAAGGGATTAAATTAAACCTGTAGTAATAATAATGTGCAGTTTCAATTTAATTGTCTACTTAAAATAAAATGGCAAACAAATGAAGGCTAAATGATTAATAGTATGCTTTTATTCACCTCCTCAACAGGCAAAATGGCCAGTTATTGAATATTTTATTGTGAGTGCAAATGATGTTAATTGTACTAGAAACATGCTCTAATTTTTAGTAATTTTTTTGACTGAATACTATGCTGAATATGAGGCTCTTCATTAAATGGAAATTTGATTTTATTTTGTTTGAACTTAGCCTAGTAAGTACTCAAATACAGTCCATTAACCGGAGCAAATATCACAGCATATACATATGAAACCCCCTCTCTACATCCATTACTAACCTCGGAATTTGAAGAGGAAACGCTGCATCTGTTGTCTACATACAACACTTTTGTTGATGAGTACAGAGTCCATCTAACCTTTATATCAAGTTGGGGGGAGGAATAAAAGGTGCACTTTTTGTCTGCAGATGATTAGAGATGAAGGAGCTCTTCACACTCATTTTGTTCCCGTGTGGTGACCTGGCCTGCGTAATACAATTAAGCTGCTGTGCACACATTTCAGCACAATAGAACTCTTCAGCATTATACTCTGTTATTTGAATCATTGCAATTATATCACATATTTCTGTACTCATTTCAAAATATGGTCACCTATTTCTGTTTACCTGTGGTGCGTGACAACTAGGAATAATATTTTCACTGATATAAATTATCTAATCTCTAGTATACAGGATACTATGGCACCAATGCTTATCTGAAATGAAAAGCATTGCTAGAGATTATTTTATTATTAGGAGCCACTTGAAATATAGGCATAGGCATGTAACTAATTTAGAAAGGATGAATAAATGATTTATGGAAATTATAATATAATTAACTATGCCACAGTTTGGAAAATCCAGCAGATCAGTACATTTCTTTTAATTGGGGCTGAAGAGTCAACCAGGTTTCAGTGCCTGTAAATGTCACTTTGAAAGACTCACCATTTGTCAGTGTCCAAGAAACCAGGACTGTACTGCAGGTCCAGTTAAGATAAAACAGTGTTAAAAGCTTTTTTCTCCCACGCTCCTTACTCTTGCCACTGCCTGCATATCTCCTGGTAGCCAATTTTTAGGTATTTGGCTCCTGTAGTTGGTTTTCCTCCTGTTGAATCAGACCATAAATCATAACCAGAATCAACTGTGGGTTTTATAAGGCAGACCATCTTTCTTTGCTTTATGACAAGTGCAGTTCAGAGCAACGCTTTGGACACTTGTTGGAGGGGGAAAAAAAAAAAAAAAGCCAAACCCACAAACATTTCTATGCTTATCTCAATTATAGGCTGGGTTTTTAATGGGAAGTTACTTTAAGTCTTTTATAGAGAGTTCTTTTATTGAAACATGATATTTCAAAAGAATGAGAAGAAAGAATAAAAATACAGAGCTGTAGGGTGTTCTTGCTTAGACAGTCACTTCTAACATTTGAGAGAGGGATTTTACCAGGAACATCACTTTTCTTTCACACAGCAGTCTTTCAGGAATGAGCAACACATACTGTCTTTTGTAGGCTGCATCATTTTAAAGGAAACAACAGAAGCAGTATGTTACAATAATTTAATCTTTTAGTTGATTTTACTAGTGCTTATGATTTCTATGCTAAATTTAGGATAAAAACTATATTCTACTGTGATGTGAATGTTAGACCAATTTATCATTCACTGATAATGAAAATTAAAAATTAAGAGGAGGTCCTGCCTAAATTTTCTAACAAAAAAATGTTTGATAAAACTGTTCTGACCCCAATCCCACAAATGGCCATACTGTATGGACTCAAATAATTCAGTTGACCATATTTGCAGGACATTTGTTGGCTCAAATTGCACACTGAAATAATGTAGATGTTACACAATTTATACATAAATCATTTTGTGTTTCTTTTTTAAATAGGAAAGAACAGTCTGTGGACAAATATTTCAGCCTAAGATACAATCCTAACTGGAAGAACACAGAAGAGGTAGCAGAATTTTCTGAGGCAGAAAAAGCATCTCAAAACGCTGGAGGAAGCAGTGTGGACTTTTCACAAGATTCATTTTACCTCCATTCCAAAGGCTCCCCAGAAGAAAAGAATCAACAGGAGGCAAAGTCACAAGATTCATTCTCAGAGTTTGGTACAGAATTACTAAGCTTTCATGAACCAAGTGCAGTGGTCAGCAATGACATTTTTAGGCTATGTATCAAAGGGAAGGAATCTGCAGATGGCTGTCATTTCAAAGATAGTTCCAGTACATATGGCAGTGCTTTTCCTCTTCAGATTCAAGAAGATCGACCACAAAGAACAAAAAAAGACTTTGTGGAAAAAAATAAACGGACTCTAGGATTACGTTCAGAGAAGATAAATTCCTATCTTCAATTACACAATAAAAAGCAAGAAGTTCTTCGAGAGCAGGTAGGTAACTTTCACATGTTTTCTAATTGCTATAAACTGAGGACTGTCTAGTGTTAAAATGGAATTAGCTGCATGATAAGGTTTGCAGAGGAGGTAAGTAGATTTACAATCTATCATGCCACTGATAACTTATGATTTCCAATGAGAATCTTGTTCATCCCTTATGGAATAATTATCAAGTCCTCAGTTACTCATAACCCCAGTGATGGCCTTGTTACAAGCCTCGTTAAGCTGCATATATTCTGGGCCGTGAAGCATATCTGCATGGTCACAGAGGTGATCTCTCACTAGTTTTTAATCTTGACGCTGAAGAAATGCTGTCTTCCTTCCTATGGGAGCTACATTGCACTTAATCAGTGGTTCTTTTTTTGCTGCCTCTGATTTGTCTGTGCTTGGCCAACATGAATTTGGTAATGATTATCTCTGCTAATAGCATATTGCCAGTAACAAAGGAAATGCAAATTGCTTCTAATAGCAGAACGCTCACAACTTTTTAACTGCAGTAGGAAACCTTGATGTCACAGTTTGGCTTAAAAGGCTGTATTAGTGTTTTTCCACCTGCATAGATCATAACAAAAATGCATATGTGAAGTTACAATTGAATCAGAGAACCAGAAAACATATTGTGGTCACACTGCTTTCAAGGACCACGTAGGGTCTTTCTTATCACTGTCATTTAGGGCCACACATGTAGGAATATCCAAGAAATATGAGTCAGATTTGGGTGGTCAGACAGCCCTTTTCCTCTGCTTGCTTTCTCAGCCAGACCAAACCTCGTATTTAAAATCAGTCAGCAGATACTAGTCATGTAGAGTACTTGGATTTGAAGGGCCTGGCTTTCTCATGATTGACTGCGAAATGTCAGACAACTTGTACTAAGGATTAAGTGGAAATGTAATTACAGTTCCTAATGAACGATTATATGTGAGTTTGTTGCTTTTACTTGCTACTTATTATGCATAATGGAAAGGTGGGAGTCATTGAATCACTCCACGAGTTGTAGTATAGAAAATTCTTAACTTGCAAAACTACAGAGACTTTCTGCTTCAAGTGACACATTTTCCAAAGCTAATGAACAGTTGACACAACACTAGAGGGCATCTGCTGACTACATTACAATGAGTGTAACGGTGGACAAGCTTTTTTCTACCAGAGCTATTAAGAGCACTTGTTTTTTCACTTATAATTTGGTTGATGGTAAAAATAATTAGTGTAGATTGATGCTAATTAAAGCTGTGCTGATATGATTATGTTTACTATTTGGGGAATTCTGAAAATGTTTCATATGTAAATATTGGAGCCAAGGATCAGGACTTCATTGTGTAGACACTATTCAAAGATATGTAATAGACAAAAAAAAATGTTAAAATCAAGGCTATGTTCTAAGATTACCTTGCTGAAGTAGCCATGGGGACAGCAAAGCTGTGACATAGCAGGAGCCAGGCAACATGTGTGTAGAAAGGTGTCGCTTTTTCCTCGACGAGTCCATACAGCCACAGCAGCATCACCACCTCCTCCTGTCAGCTAGCCAGCTTTGTACTAGCTGCAGATAGGCATAGGGTGAAGGACTTACCTCTGTTGTTCCTAATTGCTCCGTCCTGTTGGAGGGGGTGAAAGAAGGCCTGACAGAAGCATCTTGCTGACCAGAGCTGGCTCATAAGCCAACTGTGGTCACCTCACCTGGAAAACTGCATTGAAAGTGCAAAAACACCAAGTATGCAAAGAAGCAAACAAGACACTTGCCTTCTGCTTGAGCAATCTAACATGTTCTGAATACTGTTTTTTCCTAAACTGGATTGTTTTGAGCTTTGCAGGATGTTGAAGCTGGTTTTATTGATACGATCACTGTTGGCTGTCAGGTACTGTGGTAGTGAAATAATATTTGCATTGAAGTAAATACTTTGTATACAGCTTTTGTCAACTGACATAACAATGAGTAAAATATTTTCAGCCTCATTCTTGCAAGATTTACAGCTGTTATCTCTGTGCATACACAACAGCAGGCTGTATGTACCGAAACATACCCTAAATGTGTGTTGATCTGTATATTTACTAATTTATACAGCATTTTATAAAGCATCAAGTTCTTTGCAGTGTTGTCTGATTCTTTAAGAACCTGATGATGAGTTTCATTGAAAGAGAGAGAGAGAGAGAAAGAGAGGGAAGTAGTGGCCCAATCTACCTCAGCTGTACTCAATATGAGTTGCTTTCCTACCTACAAGCCCCTTACTTCAAAGCAAGGAACATAATGTACAATTTTTTAATGGCTCTAGACCAAGGCACTCAGACTCTCTGTGCACTGCGCCTTACCTCAGTGTAAACACCTAATCAAGATTGCCTGCCTTCAACAATAGCAGCCAAATGCAATTCGAGAACCACAAGCCTTTGAAGTCCTCACTGCAAAGGCCGGTTTTCTAGTCTGGGATAATGACATGCCATGATTGCTGTCTTTGTTGTATCTTTTCAGTAGAGAAGCAATTATGGGCCTCAATTTAACAGAATAGGCATTACACAGCTTATGATGCTCAAAATGCAATTTCATTTGATCATTTTCTCAATTTGATTGGTATTAATAGAATAGTTCACAAAAAATGCTGGCAGAGGTTGTGTCCTGTTCCTCTTTCAAAGAGATAATGTAGAAGTATGCTTTACCTGCCCAGTAAACTATCAATACAGTGAGTCAGTTGGTTCCACCAAAAACATCTTACTGACTGCAAAGCTGTATCTATCCACAGTTCAGGAAACCTGTGTGGTAACTTTTACATTTGTGAAGTTTTCTAGTCACAACTAATAGAATCTGCATCGCCACTTGGAGCAATGAGATCACCTGAAAACTCAGCAATAGACCCTACCTACCTTTTCCTAGTTGTCATCATCTCTCACCCCTAAAGAAGAGAGGCTCAGCTCCCCAGAAGGATTTAACACTTCCTTTGCACTGATTTCACCACTATGATTTTCAGCTAGTATTTCTCTTGTTCACAAATACTTCTCTGTGCAAGTTCTCTGTCACTCTGCAGCAGTGCATTGGTACTTCTAGCACAAGTATGAGTCCAGCACGTAGTTAGCTGTAGTCTCTACAGTGAGGCTGCCTAACTGCACGCTCAATTGAGGTCACACCTGCTATAGCACTCAGCAGGATAGTTTGGGACAACACAAATATAAATAAAAAATTAAAAAAATTGTTTTTTGTGAAGTTTTATAGATTGGAAAAAAATTTGATGCTTTCAAGAAATTTTTTTTATTATTGCTGTATATATGAGGATATCTCTTGGCTTCAAAATCTGTAGTGCCAGCTGCCATCCTCAAAAAATTGCTCAGATTTGATTTCTAGTCATCATGCTACCACAACTGTGGCCATGTGAAGATGTTCTTGTTTGTGGGCTTGCTATTTTGCACAAGCTGTTTGATATTGTTGCCAGGCTATGTGTATTAGATGTTTTATTTCTACAGCTCCTTCTTGTACTTTTCTACCAACATTACTATGTTTTGTCATCTTTTTCTGCATGACTATTGTTCAAGACCTTGCTATGGTGTGTGTCATCCATCAATATCTTGGTACACTGGATTATTGCTTGGACAATGATGATTGTCTAGTTACTTTTCTGTTATTAGGTTACATCCACTGGCTCTCATATAAATGGAGAAGCCCAGACAGTTGAGAGTTACAAGTAGATTTCTGTGCTGTATACTTTCTGCAATTTTCTTTTCCTCTCTTCTTAGAAGTAGGAGGATTATTACTGCATACTACCACACCACTGTCAATTGGTTTTTTGCTTCCTTTTTCTCTTTTAGCTGTTCATTTTCTTGTTATCTATTATATAATGCCTAACTTTAGCATTTTAGCTTTAATAGGAGGCAAATTATTTCTCATTCTTTCCCCAAGACTTTTAAATCCTTTCATCTGTTTGGGCTGTGGTCAAAAACATTTTTGGTTTTTAGGTTACAGATCCTAAAACTGTTGATGAAGAACCAGTTCAGAGTGTCCTACCACCCCAGACTGTGAAAGTGGAGCCTGAAGACAAATGGTACCTGAAAGCACAGCAGCTCAAGGTTCCTTTTTGATAGAATATGATCATTGAACTATCAATGTAAAAGTATTGAAGTTTGAATATTTAAAGCTGTAATCTCCTTACTTTTAAAGTAGCAATTAGTGACAATAAATCCTTAGATATATATCAGTAGATTATCACCAATATTTAATGCATATGCAACTTTATATACTGAATGATTTTAAATCAAAATAGATCCCAAATCCCAAGAAATTCTGAGCTTAAAGAATCTTATCTATTTAGGACATTATTTGGTTGATAATAATGTAAAAGCACAAACTAGTACATGGTCATGTTTGATGGTTCATGAGGATTCTGAGCTAGAACTTTACTGTTGCATTACTTGTCCCCTAAAATTCCCAGAACATCAAGGGGTTACCATAAAACACAAAATGCTACAAGTAGAAAAAAGTTCACTGACGTCCTCCGTACACATTAGGCTATAGATCTGTTTCATGCTGGCCTTTCAAATCAATGCAATGGGATAGTCTTTGAGCAATAAAAGAGGGTAGGTTATCACGACTGCTGAAAAAACAAGAACTTCAGAACCAGAACTTCAAGCCATCTGGAATTATTATTGGCAAACCTAGTTACTCTCTTTATATTACAAGTATTTGAAGTAATTCAGGTAGACTGTTTAAATTCCCCACTATTTGCTTGAGACTGGAAGCTGCACTTCTGTAAAGGGCAAACAAGATTTTATGCTGCTGTTCATTGAGAGAGATGTGCTTTATATATGGAATTTCAGAATGAAGGAGGTATTTTACAGGGCTGCTCATTCCATTTAAATAGGAAAACATTGGCCTAGTCCCAGTTTGGCAGCAGTTCATGCTTTCCACCAGTAGCACAGTATGCCACAACATTAATTGTTACAGCAGAGGTCGAGCTAACAAATCATCATCTTGGCACCAGGAGTCAGGATTCCCCAGTGCTAAAGCTTTCGCCAAAACATTCTGCTCTATGTGTGGATTTAATACCAACCATTAAGTAGTTATTCTGAGTGCATATGCTATGTAGTGATTGCAAGCGTTTCTAACAAAAGAACCCTAGAGAGACAGGAGGATGAAATGGAGGATTTTAGTGCTGACAAAGATTAAATGGACTGAGAATGGATTTGTATATTGCCTAGAAGGAAAGCCATGTCTTACCTCAAAATGGGCAACATCTGATGCTGTAATTGGAAAGTGATAAATAAACTCCAGATTTAGAGTATGTCTGTTTAGCTCAAGACAGTAGTCCTGGTGTGCTTAAATTCTTAAATTGTTTCTTATCATTTGGATAATGTTTTGCAGGATACAGGGCAGGGAGGAGTGCTTGGTTTAGAAATGAAATAATTTAAAACATTGACAACAGTATATTTCTACTATGGACCAGTCTAATAGTTTGTACATAGCCATCTTTTCCTGAAATGTAGTACAGTTTACTTTCATCAGAGGATAAAACCCAAGAACTGATTTGATTTTTGAAACATTTTCCCCAGACGGTTGAGGGTGAGCTACCACTTGTCTACAGGATTAGAAACAAGTAGTCCTGTATGTTTAATTAAGGGTACCTATTTTTACAGCTCATTCAGGTAAAACTCCCTTATTCCATATTTACCACAGCATCGTGTCTTAGATATGGTTTGCATCTGTAAGGAACCATTTTTATAGTGTTCTGCTTCAGAATTTGTCTCAGGCCATTAAGCAAAGTTTTGATGCAGTATTATGCATTGTCTGTGCAGCACCTGAATAGCATCTGTGCTTCTGCTCAGGACTAGGGGTTCCTACATATTTTAATTTTGGATTAAGTCTAGCCAGGCCATCACCTGGTATAGCTATAAGCATAATTTACTGAGTCAGGGTTAGATACAAGCAGCACAGAGTAATTTGGAGAGGTCTAATCGAACTTGTGCAAACTGGCCTAACTCATTATCAGTACATTAAAGAACTGTTATCATAGCCATGAAGGTCCAATACCATATCTAGGTCTCTTTAAGGGCCCTTCTATTAGGACATGATTTGTTAGTTCAAAAACCCTAAAGCCTTACGAATGCCACAAAGACAGACTGTTCTCCATACCATGCTAGACTTCAGGACACAGATGCTTTTCCTTTACTTCACTCTCTGCTAAGAGCTTACTTTTAAAACCAATTTCCATCGCGATACTCATTCAGACCTATAAAACATTGCTATAACCATTTTCTAGTTGTGACTGTACATTAAACAGGGGTGGCTGCCTCCATGCATCCCTGATTTTTAAAAGGACAGGTGATTATGCACTCGAGCCCATTCAGACCTGTTCAAGGCACCCACATCGACCCTTGTTCAAAGTTCAGTGCATGTTCAGAATTCAACTTCACTGTAACCTGCCAAGGTATTTAAGAGCTGTCTAAAATAAGAATGTCGTCCTGAATTAGAATCATAGAACATGATGCAACCTAGTCAAAACATCAGTTAATTTGTAGTATACGTGAAAGGCATTGTGACAGGCAAACTTACCCATACACATGTATATTGTTGATCTTAATGAGCATATAAAATAGCAACCACTGAAATTTCACCCTACTTTTGATAACTTGTTTTAGGATCACCAAAATAAGTCCTCCCAGAGAAATAAAATAAAATCCAACCAGAGTCTCAAAAGGAGAGCTTTCCCAAGGAATGTCAGCCAACAACCACCAGGAAAACCAGCAAAACCAAAGGCTGGGCACCACAGGCATCACCAAATATCAAAATTTCAGACTGCTCCCATGCAAGCAGTGGAGCAAGACAACAACAGCGCAGAAATGCAGAAGTGGCTGCATCCAAGTCCTTCAGTTTGCCCTGACACTAATACAGCAGCAAATTCAGATATTTGCTTAAATAATTTCCCAAATTCAAGACATTTTGGTAATCAGGATTTTACCACATCTACCTATCCTTTTCATTCAACATTACATAAATTTAACTCAGCAGAAGTTATATCTCCAGCATATACCAGCAAAGAGAACAAGATATATCAGCATGATGGACTTCCACATGACCAGCAACATTACGACCATGTTACCATGCAGCTTTTTGCAAGAGAAAACAGTCAAGCACATCCAAATCAGAGGAACAGTTCATCTACTTTTAATGCCCATTTTCAAGAATTGGTGAAGGATCAATTATCACTTCAGGATTGCAAAAGACACATTTATGTGGATAAAAGTTATCAGAACTCTGCTGTCAGTAGTTTATGGTAAGGATGTAAGTGTTGAAACAGTATCATCACAACACTATGATGCCCAGAAAAAATAGAAATGGACAAGAAAATGTTTTAAAGTCCAAAGTATAAAATTATTTTGCTACAAACCTGCCACTATAGATTACTACTAACTTAAGATTCATTATAACTATTGATTTTTAAATATGGTATTGGAAAAAGACAGTTCTGTGCTCCAGGCTCTCTTGCACGTAGAATATTCCACAACTGAAAGTTTCCTTCTGAAAGGCTAGAAGGTGAAGTTTAAAAAAATAGATAGCAAAGAGCACACTGCATAAACTAAGTCTACTGCTAGCTGCATAGAGTTGTATCAAAACTTGCCTTGCAGGGTGAATATCCAGAGTCATTCCAGTGCCAATTCTGGCTCACTACACATGGGGAAGGGCATGAAAATCCTTCGTTATGTAGAATTTCGCCTTCCTTGAAAAAAATGAAAGTTTTATTTCACCTAAACAATTAATTCTTTCAGTATTAAGCAGGCCTGATCCAAAGCCATTTAAAGGCAGTTTTCATTGGCTTAAGCTAGCTGTGCATCAGGCTGAAAGTTTCGCCATCTATAATTTTTCCATTTATTTTCAACAGTTTCCATACATTTGGGTGCAAGCAAAGTCAGTCATTGTGAAATACCCGTCTTTCCATTTCATGTTCCCAGTATATTCTGTGAGCAAGGATCATTCCATGTACAGATTGCTTGTGGAGCTATCTGCTATATACAAAGAAAGATTCTTATTTTCCCTCCTTTTTCTTTTTTGAAGCCTTCTCACTCTTCTGTTCACAGTTCACCAACAGCCCCGTGTACAACCTCCCAATTTACACAAAGAGTGGAGCGACATCATGAAGAAATCACTCGTTTGACAGAAGCTCACTTAGCTGACAGGCATGTGTTCAGCCTACTTCCACCTATAATCTCACAGGTACAAAGTGGTTCAGAGGTAGATCCAGAGAGCAGTGAAGGAAATCAAGTGAAAATAAGCCGAAGCAACTCAGAAGGATATCTCATGCAAATGGAAAAGCAAAAACAGTCTAAAGTCAGCAAGAAGGTAAGAAAATAGATGTGGATTGGATAGTTTTATATTTGTTTCCCCCTCTGATTAATATTTTTTCTATATAATCCAAAGATCTTCACCAAAAAAAAAAAAAAAAGTAATCAGGACTGGGAAATATTTTGTTGTTACAGAGACACTCTGACTTGCCCAGAGCATTAAAAACCAAGGAACAAAGGTGGAAACAGACACTAAAATCATTTTAGTCTAAAGAGCAAGGCGGTTCACCACCACCTCTTCCTATGTCACTTGCAGTCTTGATTAGCTCTAAGAACACACAGAGCAGTGTTTGTCCTTCAAGTTATCCAGTGATAAAATGATTTAGAATAAAGCTATTTGTATAAAGCAGCAGGTAGCCAGGCCTCAGATCTGAGCAAACCATTATCCTGGTCATGCTCATTTGCTATCCAACTCAAATCTCTTGGTTTCCAAGGGAATCAAACTGAACAAGAACAAACTTAGAGGATTTGTGAAGCTAACGGCATAAACATTATTACAGGTCTCCTGATGATCCCATTTGGGTCCTCATTAAAACTTAGTTCTTTTTGTCTTTTCTGTGTCTCCAGTTTCATACTGCAACCAGTTAACACACATGCAGTGGAACAGCATAGAGATATCCCTGTGTGTCCATGACAAATGAAATGTTTAAGAAGTTAGCCTCAAGTCTCAGGGCAGACAAACTAAGCTGGAATAATTACTCATGTGTTTCATCTAGAAGGCAGTTTGTGTATTGCTGCTTGAATGCCTCTAAGAAGAATTAGCTGGATTATGATAGTAACTGAAGGGCAGATTT
Organism: Aramus guarauna; assembly: GCA_013400195.1. Lineage (NCBI taxonomy): Eukaryota > Metazoa > Chordata > Aves > Gruiformes > Aramidae > Aramus > Aramus guarauna. The sequence goes on along the minus strand of VXBL01006169.1, from coordinate 48,760 downwards.
CCTTCCCTTTCTGTTCCCCTGAGTTCAAACCATTGTTTCTGTCCTGTATTTTCAGTAGCTTTCTCACATTTCATATGTGAGGAATGCCACAGAGAATAAGACTGTTTACGTCTCGCATTAAAATCTAGCTTTTCCTAATAAACAAATGCAGTCATACTCATCACATGAAGTGAGAAAACCCTGGTTTTGTTGTAGACAGCTCAATGATTAACTCTTCACCGTACCTTAATTTAAAAGTTAGGTGTAAGTATATCACAAAAGAATAGGGACAACTGACACAAAGAAACATCAAATAGAAAATTCAGTGCATAGAATTAGTTTCTCTGCAGTTGAGTTAAACTTGAATGTGCCCTTCGAAAAAATGCACATTTTATTTGCATACAGAAATTTCTTGGTATTTCTGTGTTATTCTATGATTGAAATTACTACAGAGCTGATCACAATGAGTTTTCACTGATAAGTTGTTAAAATGTAGTCCACTTCAACAAAATTAATCTAGTGTTCTTGAAAGAAATTTAAAATATTCTGGAAATATTGGCGTCTTTGTAGTAAGGTCATGAAGTATTGAAATGACATCACCCATCACTTATCTTCTGGCTTCCTTATGCACTTGTACAGCTTTTGCTGTGCTGCAAGGCATGCATTTTTCAACTGTCTGCGCAAAATTTTACGTTGTAGTTTTGTGAACAAAGAAACATTACTATTACTAATAACATTTGCCTAATTTTTTTACCACCAAAATCAGGTGCTTTTATCTGCTTCTCTTATAACAGTTTCTTTGGTGTTTCATCCTAATAACAGACAAATGGGTCACTTTAAGCTGTGTAGAAATAAAGCCCACAAAAGATCATTTTTGACTGAGAAAGTATTGCTTTGTGATTTGGATGATTGGCAATTACCCACCCAGATTCAAAGGAAATACAGTCTAACGTGACTTGTTCAATTAACTCAATCTTTCTGGTTACTCACAATCCTTAAAATGAGACATGCCAGGTAAGACTGAGACTGCGAGTTGAATCCTGCTCTTACCTTGGGTGTCTGCTACAAGGCTTGCTTTAATTATGCTTTCCATGAAATCGTATAAAGGAAAATCTGTCACCGCTGTTTGTTTTTCAGTCGCATAGCTCAAAAGCCTACATAAATCTGAATGTGAAGCTTGGAGGCCTTGGACCTGACTATGAAGCAATCAAAGAGAAAGTAAGCAGTCCTTATTATAGCATCTACTTTTCAGTTGTGCAAAGTAAACTTAGGCAAGGGAGAATAGCAAAGAAATTACTGCTGAGAAGCAACTTATGTTTGTCTGGTGCTTTATGTCCTTGACTCTAGGTCTAGCTTGAGATCCTAAGGGGAGATAGAAATAGCAGGAAAGATAACTGCATTGTGGATAATTTTAACCCTCTAATTTTGTAGTTCCAGAAACAGGGAGTAGTTTACATAATTCAACAGAGCTAATTGCAGATCAGTAAATTATGCACTCATGTGACTGAGTTGCATTGTCATTCCCAGTGTAGAAGGTTTGTCTAACGTCCAAGGTGGAAGTAAAATAAGTGATGTAAACACAAGAAGAAAACAGCTGGGTGCGCGTTACCCTGTTGAAATGGAGACAGATTGTTCAGAACAAGTATCTGAACAATTGGTATCTTTTGACCTGTTCTCTGCTGATAATGAGGGTCTGGCAGCAGGTTTCTATCTAAGGTGCTGCAAACTCCATCCTACATGCTTTGAGACCCTATTAATCTGCCAACAGGTGCTTTATATGGGATTCTTTACAGAAACATTGTAGGACAACAGGGAGGAAAACTGATAAAATTCTCATCCTTTGGAGTCTTTGAGAAGCCCCTGTATTTTCTTCCTCCTTGCCATAAATGAAACAGATTAGAGACCTGAAATTGGAATGGACAGAGTGGTGCATAGCCCAGGACTCTGCATTTTGAACACCATCATAACACTTCTGGAACCTGGCATACCACTGGGATATTGTTGCATTGAAAAGAAATAATTGACATTGGCTGATAACAGGGGCAAGGTAGAGCATACTGCTGAATTTGAGCATAATGAATTGCTAGAAATATAAAGACACAGAATACCAGTTAAGTAAATGAAGTATGTCATTCAGGACCTTAAAAATAAGTACACAGGTTTTAAAAGTCCTTGCAAAAACTGAAAGAAATTAGCGCAGCCATTTTAGAACTGAACAGATATATTGAAACATTCAGAATAAAGATGCATCTGTCACACATCTGTTGAGCTCTATCCTCGATACAGTCCAAGAAAAAGCTCTTAAAAATGAAGAGTGACTAAAAAAGCTGTGCCATTTATCAGGATTTCCTGTTGTGTTCTGCTGAGGAATGATCAATAGCATAGCCAGGTTAAACAGCAACAGAGGTGTAAATGGAAGACTCCAGTGGAAAAAGTGTTTCATTGATGGATCCACTGAGACATTTAATCAACCACACATTTTTTTTCCTTTTGTCAGAAAGAGAAGTTAAAGCAACAAAAGGAATATGCAAAGCAAATTCAGGAACACAATATGAAAAGTATTGCCTCGGTTCAGAGGTCACCTACAAAACCCCAGGTCATATCTTCAGTGTCAAGACAGAAGGTAAGAGCAGAGTCCCTTTAAAAAGCATGCAGGGAGAGATTCTGGACTTTGCACAATAAGAAAGCATAAATTTAACTCACAGTAGGCTAAAATAGTTTCTCCATTTTTGTTTTCCTTTTAACAACTCTAAGGACTTCTACTCCCCTGGGATCCTGGCAAGTGCTCGTCTGTGCATCTATTCTGTTATGGCAGTAGATGTATGCCAAGAGTTTCTGATTTCTTTGCCAACAGCAGTCTTCAGTCTATGCATCTGCCATGCTCTTCATGAGAGTGTACCAAGTGGAAATGGAGCAGTCCTCCATCCAAGCTACCAGCACTCAGCTTGGCTTAAACAGCCAGTGACGTTTTCCTGGGGAAAGGGTGGGAATAAAGGAGAGTGGAACTCCCCTAGGAACATTACCCAGTGCAGCACACGCTCTGCTTCACATCAGCGGTAGAGGCCACACTACTGCAGAGTGCACTCTTCTAATGGACCACAGATATCCTCTTGTTAGTCTATTATTCACCTGCCTGTCAGTCTCGCTCACAAACTCTTTTCACTTCAGTTGCATAGCTACAGTAATTGGTCTTATTTTTCAAACCCATACAACATCACTTTAGCCTTCACTGGCCTTCAAAAATAGCCCAAATGAGCAACGACTGACTACTTGACAGTGGCATACATAAACAAACAAAGGGAGCACCTTTTCCCTATTGCAGGAAGTAATAAAGCTCTGGAAATAGCATATATTTTATCCAATCAGTTCTGCAGGAGCTCACCTGCCTGGTGCTGAAAGCATGCTAACAGGTATTTCTCCAAGGTGACAAATGAGAACTGCATGCTCCAGGAAAAAAGTTTTTGAGTTTAATATGAGTTGAATTCCTCAGTTACTTGCCTTTATTTCCAAACCTCACATAAACCACAAAAAGATGAAACTGCATTCTTTGTACGTCAAAAGGGCTTTGGATTCCTTCAGAAGACTTCCCAGACACTCTTTCACCAAGAACATGAGATATTGCAACTTCTACTTGAGACATAACAGGTGTTTCCAAATACATGCAACTCAAACACAGACACCAAAAAATATCCCAGGTTAAACCAAGACTCTCTCTGTTTCAAGATTTCAGTGATACCATTTCCATTCCCTCTGCAAGACAGCCTTCCAGGTTTCATACCTAATTCCATACTATTTGACACTCTTACAGGTATCTGCTTTGCATTCCTCTTTCAGCATGGCCCTGCTCAGCTTCAGTGAGACATGTCAGATCTAGAACAACAGCTTGAGTACTCCCATTTTTCTTTTTAATTTTGATAGGTAAGCTTATCATGCAGTAGAACCTAAGCCCAGTTCAACAGAACTTACATACTTCTTGTTTGCACAGTATAGTCTTTCCCTACGTCTCATATTCACACATGCAAGTTTACTTCCATACTGCTACAGAAATACGTACGTGGAAAAGCATGTGATAAAAGGAAACACTCGGCCAGTGTGGGAAGTACAGTTCTTCAGGATATGCCATCCCTGTCAGTATTCCATTACAGCCCTCTTTTCCCTCTGCTTCACAGTATATTTGTTCAGCATATATGCTTTCAAAGCATCTGAAGTAGGAAAGAATTGGAACGGTGGTGTATTTCATGCTGCTGTTCATATTCTCAGTATAGTCTATGTGGGTCCTGTGCAGACTGGGTGTTACTGGTAAAGAAATTTCTAGTCACAATAGAATATGCATGGTTATAACAGAACTCTGGGAACTCTGTGAGAGGCAATTCTTTGTTTTACTCTGAATCAGTTACCTGTTGGCACGTCGGATACCATCCTCAATTGTTCAGAAATCTTTTCTTGTTCAGAACTGTGTGAGCTTTGAAATTAACCGAAAAGGAATTTGGCAAGGGATTATATAAAATCGGGTTCCAAAGAATTTAAAACAATTACCTAGAATTCATTTCAAAACTTGTTTTAACATTTTAGGCCTTTCAGTACATCAGTTCCTTTGAATTTGTCATAGGAGCACTCTATGTGCTTTCCATCCTTGTCATATTAACCTGCAGAACTCCCTGCTATAAGATATGACTGAAGACAAGAGCTTAATGAGACTGAAAAACAAACAAAACAAACAAACAAACAAAACCCTTAGACTTGTGTTGCTTTTTCTTTTTTAAAGAAAAAACACTGCTTCAGTATTCAAGGTGGCCTCTAATGGTAAGTGTCAGAAAGCAAATCTCCTTGAGGTGAGTTATTTTGCCCACTGCAGAGGTTTCTTGCAGTCACCACTGAAGCATCCAGTAATGAACACTGCCAAAAACAAGATCAGGAGTGAGGAGAACTATTAATTTGACTCAACATAGAAACACCTATGTTTTCTTGGAAATATTGGTCAAGTTTTCACTTAATCAGTTACCCCAATTTTCATGTTTCTAGGCGCTGGAATACGCTAAGAAGATTCCTAGACCAAAAACTATCATGGCAAGACAATCAGATGAAGAGGTAAAAGAGGAAAGAGTTCTGCCACAGACTTTAAATGGAGACAGTTTACCTCAAATTGCATCCTTGGAAACTTTGCAAAATAGACACGAGAAAGAGAAGCAAGTTGTAGCGGCTTTCAGAACCCTTCATATCTTATAAGTATTTTGAAATTATTAGGGATATCTTCAAGGCAAAAATGTCTGAACTGTATAATTATGAGCTATGACCATCACATACTGATTTACCATTCCATTGAAATATAAAATGGCTTAAGTTTAATCATTGTTAAATTTTAGAATCTGTTCTACTATACCTAATTTTAAAAAAGCTAAACAGTTGCATATGTAGCATTTTAAATGTGGTCATCTGTTGTTATTGTTCTTTGAAATCAACTGATCTAGCAGTTGCATCTTTCAGACTAATCAGTTGTCACAGCTGGATCATTTTTAGACATGTCAAACATATGGGCATATCTACAAAACATTAAAAAGAAACACTAGTTTTGTTTGATGATCTTAATATCAGCAATGTTTTCTCTTGAAGTGCAGAGGAGACTTTGGCAGACTGTCCAGAAATAAAGCCAAAAATAATTCATTGCTGGTAAGAAAGAGAACAAAAATGTGCACCAAACATAGCAGTTGGTAGCGATACAATACTAATTATTCAAATGTTACTCTGCTCATGAAGAGTTGTCACATCAAGACCAAAATTTTGAAGCTTCATCTGGGACAAGAAAATTCAAAACAAGTACTGGCTGATCATGCAGACAATCTGTTATTAGCCAGAAGCAGTTGGAAAATATGTTGAATAACTAAAGATAAATGAGAGCTACAAGTTTGAGAGGAAACAGTTTTTAACAGATTAAATCTATAAAAATAACAACAAACAGATGGGTTTCGTAGGGTGGTTCTGTTTCTTTAACTTAGTAAATTATGAATTAAGTCAACATATGAAATGTGATTAGAACACACAGCAAGGGAATTTTGAAGAAAATACACTAAAATGTCTTAGCAAATAGGCTAGTTAAAAGGAAAAAAAAAAAAACAAGCCAACCAGTACCTTGTGATTATATGTAATTGCTTTATCTAATTTATTAGGTCCCCCTTTTGTATGGGAGGAGAGAGAGGATTAGTCTTTGGGCAAAAAAAAAGGGTTTGAGTCTCCTTGAAGGAGGCTAGCAATGGAAAGGTAAGGTGGGAAATAAAAGAGAGAATATCTTTGAAATGGCTTTCTCTTTTTCTAGATGCACCTTTTGTTAAAGGTGAAGATAGAAATGTGTAAGACAAGTTTCTGTGTTAACATTTCATTGGCTGGATGTCTTACTGGAAAGATAATTTTCCAGTAGGTGTACAGTGACATCAAGGCATTGGAGGTATGACGTATATTGCTGCAAAAGTCCTATACCTTTCATTTTATAGAGTCCTGGGTGAGTTTGACCTGATCCTAGTCCTCAGGATGCCTCAGTCCTCCCGAAAGTGGATTAGTTGCTTAAATATACCCTGCAGGATCTCCAGTCAGGCTCCCAATCTAATATGGGAAAAACTGATCGTCATACCGCATCTGTCCATAATGGAAAAGGGACATGTTCCTTTCTTTAAAGCCCTCCTGACACACCTGAGAGATAAGAAGCTCTCCACCCTGTTGGTTGCTTCCCACCACACATGCTGAATTTAGACTGTTAGACTTCGCAGGCAGAAGTTTGTGATATACATAATCTTTGGGGAAAACTTGGTGGAAGAAATGTCTTCCAACATGGGGAACGTGGGTCAGGTTGCAGGGGAAATGTTTTGCATCTCTAAGTGCAGCAGTGGACATCATCAAATGTCCACTGCAACTTGTGGAACAGGACCATCCTCTGCCTCAGCCTCCTTCCTCCTTGCCTTTGGGAACTGCATTTGCCCTCTCTTTGTAGAATGTGGATGCCTGTGGTATGACCCATCACGGTAGGCTGGGTAAATGTTTCCATGCTCTGCCAGTTGCTGCTTTTCTACTTTTATTTTTAAACCAAATGGTAACACTTTGAAGCATTTCTGATTAGGGAACCTCAACTTGTTGTTTCTGCTTAAAAGTGATAATCCCCCCTTAATACAAACCTCAAGTACCTATTTTAATGAAACCTTCAGATGAATATCAAAGAGCTATTTACTCGTATCTAATATTTTAATTAGATTATATTCTCAATTTAACCCATTAAACCCCCTTTGATGATCTCCATGTTTAGTGTTTAGCCCCAGATGCTGGAGGTAATGAATATTGGACCTTTGATTTAATGAGAACTTCTGCCTTTCCAGCCTGACTCCCTTTGTATCCCCCTTTTTTATTTTCTGAGCTATAGAATTCAGTTAATTGAAGAAGTCTCTTACCACCACACATTAAGGAACCTAAATTAGCATCCCTTTTCTGATTAGAAAATGCAAGCAGACATTTTCTCTTTGATCTGAGGATTGAGTTGAAGTAGGCAACAGCCCCCTGAAAATGAGCTGATGGCCTTATTATTTGGCTGACATGCAGATGCGTCCATGTGGTGCAAAATGCTTAATGTCTTAATTGATCACCTTCCTCCCTATCTGTCATCCTACTACCTTTTAAAGCTCCCATAAATTAGGGTGATCTTTCTGGGTGGGCAGCATGTTTCATTTGGGTTTTTTTTAATAAAACAATGAACTTTTAGGAAACATTTATATACTGAACCCGTGCTAAATTAGAAGCCATATATACTTAGATGATGCTGCATCTGGTGGGAGGGGGGGATAGATTTAAACAAAAACAAAAACAAACAAACAAAAAAACCCCACACTGATCATGATCATCTCACAAACCATTTGGAAAGGACTGGATTGGGTTGTTTTTTTTTCTCCCAGAAAAAAGACATTCTTTGCAGCACATGTGGAAAGAAAATCTTTTGATCTACCTTAATACTAATGCAAATTTTCCCTGCACCTAACAGATATGGTGGCACAAAAAGGGACCGTACAAGTAAATGATGAGCATCCATCTGCTTAAAAGCAAAGGCCAAAACTTAATGTCTTTCAAATTAGGAAGGCAAGGAATTTAAATAAGAAATAGGCCTTGAATTTTGCATTAAGTATTCAGGGAGAGATTGAGCTGGAGTAGAACCTACCTGCCATAGTCCCATGGCTCCAGCACAGCTATCACAGAGCACAGTGCTACTCACCGTAAGCACAGCCAGAAATGTATTTGTGTACACCACCCAACAGAACTTCTCAATGTTTACTTGGCAGGCCCTCTCTAGTGCCACCATTTCTTAATATTTTAGATTTAGGAAGCGTAGAAGCTGAGACCACCTTCAGTGGTCAAAGACCCAGGGTCAGTACTACTTAGGAGCAACGCTGCTGCAATAATGTCACCATTACATTTCTAAGATAACTGAAGTTGGCTCCCCACCACCATCTCACAAAAGGTATGAACAGCTGGCTCATAGGCTGCTGACTCTGACAAAACCATACTGTTTTATCATTTAGAAACATTAAATAAGGCAGAGCCTAAAAGCCATGTCCCATCACTGCATCTCTAAAGACAAACTGTCAAAGGCGAGGATTGTAAACCAGATGAGATGATGTCTTAACTCCTGCAGTCATTGAATACTTCAAATAGGCATGAACAAGCTTATGTCCAAACAGCTCACAAGCCAAGCATTTGATCATTATGATCTCCTGTTAGGGATCAATTCTATAGTAAATTATAATAGCACAAAGAATATGCCTTCTTGTTTTGTTTTTGTTTTGTTTTGTTTTTTGTAATTTTGCACGTCGCCCAAACCTACATGCTCTCTGCATGAGAATAAGCAGGCATGTGAAGAAAGGACCAACTCTGGTGACTCTCTCCGTGGTGTGAGAAAGAGCTCTAGGTGCACAAAATCACAGGGACAGGTAAAGGCAGTGAACCTCCCCCGGTGACAGCTGGCAAGGGTGAGTTAAATCAGCCTTCCTTACAGAAGAGCCTGCTTTGAACAGAAGTGATACTGAGCCAAAAACCTGGATAGAGCAGATGCTAAAGAAGCATCCAGCAGCTCAGCAAGAGCTTTGCATAATCGTGAGCGCAAAGCAGGCAGCTGCAGGTAATACCACAGGGCTAGTTTTGTGTGTGTCATAGGAGCACTTAAGGGGTTGTTCCAGCAGTCACAGCAAAGCCAACAAGATACACAACACCGGAGAATATTGAGTCTTTAGGAAAGCAAGTTGAGTGGTCTTGGCAATGGCTGAACAAAGTGAGTCACAGAATTCGGTCAGCTTCCCTTTCCTCCTGGCATTTCAGAAACCTCTGTCATAGAGTTACCTCATTATTGTGAGTTAAAACCAACTTCTTCCTTGAAAGACTATCTGTACACTAACAGGTAGAAAAGGCAACACAGCGAGAAGTGTTTCACCTAAGCTTATTATGCTATAGAAACAAGATAAATCCAAGACAGAAATAAGCCACTTTTTCAGCGAAGATCATCCGAGCAGGAGTTTGCAGTTAATTAAGATGATGCTGTTTGTTATTGCAACTAGAAGAGGGGAAGGACAGAGTCATCGGTTCAGGAGGCTACAACACCCGGTTCGCAGTGCTGCAGTCAGCATCCTCTCTACGTTCACCTCCTCTGCTCCTCAGCATGGCCCACACCTGCAGAAAACTTGACTTCATAAAACCAGTGAAAAAAATTGCACTGAGTCTATCAGCCGGCAGAGAGAAACAACAAGAGGAGATTGTAGAAAGAATTTTACATTGCACATGCAACACCTGGATCACTCTCTGGGCCAGGCCACAGGTTGTTTCCACCTTCACCAAGCAACAGCTCATGGTACTTTCAGGGCTGACACTACGCACATCTTTAACAGCAAGACTTTGCAAATAATTCACTCTATAACTGCCCATACAGCTGCATATCGGATCTGCTCTTACGTAGCTCTGGCCATAGAAGGAAAAAAACTTGGGCTGGAACTGCTTTCCAGTTCCATAACAGTTAAGAGTACTCGGGGCAGCAGACAGGAAAATGCTCAAAATCAAAACAGAAAGCAAAGGTTCATGGAAGGATTTTCTAGACATTTTTTTTTATTTTCTTTAATAAAGACAGCAACAAACGTCAACCACTTAGGTGTTAAAATAAATTAACAGGAAACAACTTCATTTTAAAAAAGCTCACAGCAGGATTTTAATGAAAATCAATACTTCAGTGGATTTCTTGAAAAATAGGAAATCCATCAAGATTTCCTATTTCCAGCAATTATTTCCTGAAAGCCATTTCCACTCCAGCATTTCCCAAAAAACACATAGATATTAAAAAAACCCAACCACACATGCAAAACAACAGAGACCCAGCTCTAAACAATCTCTCCCCTACTCCTCGAGCTTCTTGGTGAGAGCAGCAGCAGGAAAAAGTCGGCAGTTGGCACTGAACAAGTCAGGACCTGGGAGTAAACACTCCTTTCACTTATTCTAAGAGAAAAATCTCCGAAATAAACAAACAAAACTTCTCCCCAAGCCCTTCCTCCTTCCCAGGACCCTCTCCACTCTCCAAACACATGATAACCTCTTCCCAAAAGGTTGCCCAGACTGTCCAGGAACTGTCACCAGCCCAGCAGCTTCCCAGCCTGGAAGGAGCTGGCTGGTGAGAGAGGGAATGTCTCAGGTAGCAACTATTTCCTTCCTCGGTCTCAATCTCAGGGGGTTTTGCATCAAACTTTCTGGGATAAGCAGCCTTCTCCCGTCACCTGCGAGGCTCAGCGCACACCACTGCATTCTCCGGGCTGGGATAGGAACTTCCCCAGGGTGGGCTGTTTCCCATTCTGCCTGTATTTGTCACTGAGGTTGCTAGCGATCAGTGACTCCTGTTTTAAACATGATTGTAATTTTAAATGTTAGCCAAGGTGCCTAGAACCGTGGAAAGGTGAAGATGGGTGAGTATTTGTGGATTTTATTTTATTGATCAGCATAAATACTTTGTGAAGAAGAAAGCTCCTGTAGTGGCAGGGGAGAGGCAGCGGAGACTTGAGCATTTTCTGATTCATATTCTGACCCTTCCTCATAGACCTGACACATCCTAAGAGTGATAATGCTGGTGGCAGAAAGGGGAACAGACTTTTTGTCACATCTCTGCACCCCAGAGAAACCGTGGCACCCTGCTGCTAAAGGGGTCCCACAAACACAGCCCTGCCCACGGGACTGGGGTGAGGATACCCGTGGGTTTTGGCTGCCCCAACCCCACTTGCTGTCACCTGCAGCGCTGCCTGGGTTGTGGCACAATAAAGTCCCCTGACACAGAGCCCTTTCCTGGACATACTCCCAGTGCCTGCACCTGAATCCCGGGATCCTTCCCCCCCTTGAGAACCACCACCAGACTATAAATATCACCAGCCCACGGGTGTGCGAATGCCCTGAGCCCTGCTACCATAACAGAAATGAGCACTAACTTTTCGGATGTTTGCTGCAGCGGGAACATACTTGGTTACAAAGCCCCTGATCACACTCCCTGACCTGTGTTGGGGGCAGAGCCTGGCAGTACCCGCTGGCTGACACCACCATTTTCCTGACATCCACTGGGTGCCTTGCAAAAGAGCGGTGTAAACGCAGAGGAAGAAAAAGTTGCTTTTGCGTGTCTGCGCCCAAAAACTTCTGTCACTTGTGCGTCTTAATCTTCTACTTTTATTTTCTACTGCCTCGTTGCTTTGTGTCCTTTCCAGCTCAGAGTATTTTACATGCCTTTGTCTTTAGTAATATTAATAAGAGAGAACAAGCAATTCTTTGCACAAGTAAAAAGAATCACACACAAACGTACAGAAACAGATTTTTTAATATATCTTTTCATTCAGATGCAAATTTTTTTTTAAATGATTACCTCTTCATACTTGCTCCTAATATTCTCTCTCATGAAACTAAAGGGATTTCTCTTGTGCTTCTCTCAATACTTTGCTGCCCAATCCTATTACCAAAAGCAAGTCCACCTGTGCGAGTAGTATGAAGTCACTGACCTCCGCAGCGGAGTGCGATTGGCCAGAGCGGCTGTGAGACGGGCGCCCGTACCACGCGCTGCGGTGCACAGCGCCTGGCCCCGGGAACCGCAGTAGTAGATGCGGTCAGAAAAAAATTATCATGTAAATATCACGGTAGAGCTTCTCTTTTATATCACTTTTAATAGTTCCTAATGAAATGCGCGCTCTGGGGAGGGGGGCTGACAATCAGAACAGAGCAAAATGAACAAAATACTTAGTGGGCGACTGAGTACAGATGCAAAAAAATGACGGCATCGAATCGAAAGGTTTTCAAGACAGTTTCCATCACGTCCCTGCCTACGGCCAGGTAGGTGTTGAGAGAAGGGAAGAGCCACGGAGCTGGGAGAAGCGTTTCCAGCCAGCGACGCGGTGATGTGAAATGACCTGTTGTACCCTGCGCTTTGGCTTGCCACGGTGCTTCAAATCACACCAAGGCTTTCGGAGGAAATCGTTTGGGTTTGCTTTCGGAATTGTAATTTTTAGGGAGGCGGAGGGCATAGTAGCAAAGTTTGTTGATGAAAATGATTGTCCTGGAAGTATTTATAAACACCATGTAAAAGACCACTACCCATTTTCTGGACAGATGGTTGGGTATTGGGTATTCCCCTCCACAACGTGTGGTTTTTATTATTTTACATGTAAAAAACATAAAGGGAAACCCACAAAAAGGAAGCAAACATACACATTTCAATCATCTATATTTTATATATTAAACAGGGACACATTTTCCCTCGCAAAACCACACGTCCCATAATCCAAAATGCCCTGAAAGTGCTAACAACACCAGACAATCAATTTAACTTCCCGTTAAAAAAAAAAAAAAAAAGGAAAAAAATTAAATAACCTAACGAGACACCGACATGCCACCGGGCTGCTGGTGCAGCGGGGGCTGCAGAGACAACATCGGAGCAAGCACAGCCTCTGCTCCAGGTTTTCACCGAGGAAAGCCTCAGCCCTGCCCTGGAGATTGGAATCTCCACAGCGCTCCCAGCGCATTTGCCAGCAGCAGATCACCCCAGAAGAAAAAAAAAAAAAAAAAATTAAAAATCTGAATTTACCTGGAAATTAAAACCATTTCCCTGGCAGGAAGATAAAGGCAAAGCAAGCACGGACGGTGACTGCTCTATCTGACTGCAACGCGGAGCTCAGAGAGGCGTTGGGGCAGATGCAGACGCGGGGGAAACAGGAGCCAAAGGCGGGACCAGCTCTGGGGCTCTTCGATAGGAAAAGAAAAGTATCCGGAAGGTGATTCACACCTGGAAGCAGTGAAGGAATCAGGCTGCCCGTGCAGGTGGTTCTCCGAGCTGTAGAAAACCTCTTGCTCGCTGGGACTGCGTTTGCTCTGAGCAGCCCTAGCAGGATCGAGTTATTCGTGATGCTTCCCTATTCCCTTCCTCATATCGGAATGAAATAAACCGTAATTTTTGTCTTACCTGTTTCTTTGGAGAGCGCTTCTACAATTTTTTTTTTCTTTTTTTTTTTGAGTATATGCGTGTCCTGGAAGGTCTGCCCGGGATCAAACCCGACCTTACCGCACTAGGGAGGGTGACGGCGAGCATCACCCCAGCTCGCTGGTGCATTTAAAGGGTGGCGAGGTTTGACGGGGGTCGAGGCGAGGCATGTCCTGCCAGCCGCTCGCAGTAACGACAACATGCTAGCACGGGAATACATTTATTTTAAAATCGAGAAAATTTCGAGGAATGGAGAAAAGTCCAATATTTCGAAGGGAAGGGGAAACTTAAGGGAAAACTCGCCTTGTTTTGCTCTTCCCCCATCAGATTTGCAGGCAAAGCTCAGACTTGGGGTGATGCTGGGGGGAAGCCGGCGGTACCGCGGGACCCCCGGTCCCCTCCGGGGCATCGCTGCCTTCACCCCGGGCCCGCCCGCCCGCCGGGGAGGGGGCTCCCCCCGCATCAACACCTCCTTCCAAAAACGTGACCCCCTTTCCCTCTTGGGCTCCGGCACTACTCAAGGCTGGGGAGGTAGGGGCGACTTGCGGGGCCGGGGCAAAGCCGCCCCGGAGAGGCAGGTGAGCCCGGGCCGGGCCCCGGCGCTCCTAGAGACGGTGGGGGCCGGCGCAGAGGTCCCCCTCTTCCAGGATGTCCACTTCGTCCTCGGGGTCCTGGAGCAGGAAGGGGCCGGGGGGGCCCTTGCGGGGCTCGGCGCCGGCCGTCTCGGGCAGCTCGGGCTCGGGGGAGCTCTGCTCCCGGCTCTCCTCGCCGCCCGGGTGCTTGGGGTCGTCCTGGCTTTTCCGCAGCTGCTTTTTGTGCTTCATCCGCCGGTTCTGGAACCAGGTTTTCACCTGAGGAGAGCAGGAGGGGTGGGGGAAGCGGAAAACAGAAGGAATAAAAATTAAAAAGAGAAAGGGGGGAGCGGGGGATGCTGCATGGGATACGGGGTGGCGGCAGGTGCCAGACCCCTTCCCGGCGGGATGGTGCGGGTCCCCGCCGCCCCGGTACCTGGGTCTCGGAGAGGCTGAGGGCCGTGGCCAGCTCCACCCGTTCGGGCGTGGAGAGGTAACGCTGGATCTCAAACCTCTTCTCCAGGCCGGAGAGCTGCGAGTCGGAGAAAACGGTGCGGGCTTTGCGGCGGCGGCAGTGCTTCCCGGGCAGCTCGGCGTGAGCGTGGTGCTGGAAAAGGGCTGGCACCGGCACTCCTGGGGGGACACACGGCGGGCGCTCGGGCAGGGGGCCGGGGGCTTCCGCCCTCTGCGGCTCCCAGGTGGGCTGCAGCGGCTTGGGGGTGGACTCTTCTTTTTGCCTCTTTTGTTGTTGTTATTATTGTTATTGTTATTATTATTATTATTTCGTTTATTTCGTTTATTTCGTTTTCGAAGCCGTTTTATCGGTTTTGTTTCGGGGATCTCGTTGCTCCGAAAACACGGGGTTTGCAAAGGGCTTCGCCTCTGCTGAGCCCGCCCCAGCAAGGCAAAGGCAGCCCCGGGCAGTGCCCGCAGCCTTTCCACCGCCGCTGCGGCAGGAGGGGTCAGCCCAGCGAGGAGACCTGGCAGGGGAAAAACCTTCACCCTTCTGGCAATTAAAGCAAAACGAAATGGACGTGCAAAAAAATGGGGAGCCCTGGAAAAGGCTGGGAGGAGAGCGGGCGGGAGGAGAGAGGTCCTCCACGGCCGCCCCGGTGCACAACTCGGGCTGCCCGGTGAGAAACTTTGGAGGAGGTTTTCCTTCCAGAGCAAGGAACGGGCCGGGGAAGGGCTGAGCGCGGATGGCTGCGCCGGCAGAGCCCGGGGCTTGGGCCGGGCGGGGGGAGCCTCTCCCAGCCCCGGGGAGCAGCAGGCAGTGCTGCTGGAGGTGGAAAAGCGAAACCTGGTCACTGCCTGGAGGGACAACGCAAGAAAAAAGAAATGTTATCGGATAATAATAATAACAACAACAACAGAGAGGGAAACCCTGGGATCGCTGGGCTCGAGATCTCGGGGCAATCGAGGGAACGAAAAGCTGCAGCGCGGTGGGCTCCTTTCCCCGGTAACGAAGCCGGCGCTGCCCGGGGCTCACCGGAGCCGGGCCGGGGGCTGCGGCCGGCGGGGCTCGGGCAGCCGGGGCTGCCCCGCGGGGAAGGGCGCTCCGGGGGCAGCTGGCGGCTCCTGCCCCGGGGCAGGGGGGGACACGCAGCCACGATTTCGGCGCAGGATGCGGAAAGGTGCCCCGCCGCCCCAGAGGGGACTCGTCTTTCACTGCTGGAGCGCGTCCCGTCCGGAGCTGCGGACTCTCGTCCCCATCCAAGTCCCCACCTCGACGCCACCTGGACACAAACTCCGCAGGTTCCTCCTGCGAAGGGGGCTGCACTTACCCGAGGTGGTGAGAAAGTAGGGGTGGTGGTGATGCTCCGGCTTGTGCAGGGCAGGGTGCGGGTGAGGCGCCAGGAGGGTCGGGGTTGGCATCAGGGGGTACCCATAGTCCAAGAGGGGGACGCGGGAGGCCAAGGAGCCGGGGAAGTGCTCGGGGGGCACCTCCCGCAAGGGTTTGGGCTTGTGCAGCAGAATATCCTCGATGAAGAAGGAGGTGGGCCTGGGAGCGGAGACGGGGTGCACGGGCGAGGTGAAGTTGAGGTTCATTTCGGTTATCCTCCCCTCGGGCAGCGGGGAAGGAGCGAGCCGGGCTGAACGCTGGCTGCCGGAGAAGAGAGGGCAACCGGCTGCACCTCCCGGGGCCGAAGATAATAGATAAAAATAACGATAATAAATAAATAAATAACAATTTAAAAAATAAAAAATCCGGAGCAAAAATAAATAATAATAATAATAATAAAAAAAATAATTATTCCTCCAGCCAGAAATAAACTGAAAGAGCCGGGGGATGCGAGGCGGGTGGGTTTGGGCTGCGCGGGGAGATGCGCGCCTTTGAGGCGCGGTGGGAAGGGGGCTCTCCAGCGAGCCAATAGCGATCGGCCGGGGGGGGCACGGGCCCGCCGGGCCACCCAAACCGCCGCCGCGGCGCGGAGGGGGGGCGGGGCCNTGTAGAAATACCAGCTCGGTTGGAGTTAAACTGAGCATTTCTTTGTGGGTCTGCATTTAAACTCTAGACTCTATAGAACGTGTAATTGATTCTTACCGCTAGAGACAAGAGTTCAAGACCAAGGGAGTTTTCTTCTTTTTTTTTTTTTTTTTTTTTTTTTTAAAGGCCAAAAACTTGGAGGGGGGGGACGACGACACTAGTGGCGCTTCCCGACCTGTCCCACGCTCCGCTCCTAACTTGTCCCCCCGCACGCAGCTTGCGCCTTTCCGCCCAGGTTATCACCCCGTTGGGGGTTTTGTTCCCATCCGTTCCCCGCTCGGTGTTGTGCTAACATTTTTTTCTTTTTTTTTTATCTNGGTTTTTTTCTAACCTTTTTTTTTTTTTTTTTTTTTCCCTTTTTTTTTTTTTTTTTTTTTTTTTTTTTTTTTTTCCCCACCCCCTAATCTGTAACATTCATTTCCCCGGAGTCAATTTGCTAAAATGAGGGTGATATACCACATCATAGCCGAGATAATTTCGGTTCGCATCTCAGAAAATTGCTCTAATTATTGATGTTAAACTCAGGGAAATTAAAAGAAGGCACTTCTCCTTCATCTCCTGATTTTAAGCTCTAATTTGTTGAAATCGAGTTGTCATCACAATTCCAATCACTACCGTTAATAGTAAAAGTGTTCTAATAGAGCCAGAATTCGCACAACCCATGCTATTAGATAATTAAGAAAGATGTTAGAAAGGCAAGTGCTAATCCTTGGGCACACGGACAGCATTTCCATCTGATCCAGCAGGTAGAACAAATTAATTACCAGAATCAATTAGTCCTAAAAGTACAGTTCTCAGGGAGGTGTAAGCCATGCCTTCCATATGGATGAGCTGGTAAATGGTAAATAGATGAGGAAAAACCTTTAAAAGAATAGAAATGGCAATCGTCCGGTTTTAATGAACCTGGAACTCGGAGTGCTCGAGTTTTCCAGCAGTGCCGTCTATTCGCCACCGCCGGCGGGCACAATCACGCGTGGGTGAGGTCACGGGCAGCCACACACCCACACCCCCTCACACACCCCCCCTCACACACCCACACACACACAGAGCAGGCAGAGCAGCGGATCACGCCCGCTCGGGGGTTTAAGAACAACTCGTTATAACGCCAGGTAGCTTTTAAAATCCAAATGTGGCTCCTTCATCGGTTCCACCCGGCCAAAACTCAGGGGGGGACCAGAGAGCTCCCCGTCTCACCGGGAAAACCCATGGGAGCATTTTTCCCTATAAATAAAGGCAGTGCGTTTTACAGCCACGCACACACTTTGCTTTACACGTGTAGTGCCCACACGGGGGCACGCACCGCTGCGCTCATCACACCCTTAGGGGACAGAGATAGATAGATATAGATATGGATATAGATATGGATATAGATATAGATATAGATACACACACCCCCATGCCCGCACAGTATGGAGGCAGGTGCACTGCAGCACCAAGGCAGGAACGCTTTGGGGGGCTCAGAGCTGGGGGAAGGCTGGCCCTCCACGGAGCTGCCTCTCCTGGTGCTTCTGGCAAAATTCCCTCTTTTTCTCCAGGAAAAAAAGGAAAGAAAAGAAAAAAAAAAGAAAAAAGAGAAAAAAAGAAAGAAAAGGAAAAAAAAAAATCTGTTGCAGCATTCCCTCCTGAAAGGCCTATTTCGGGATTTTGGCCAGGGGTTTAAAAGTACAACAGGCTAACAACTTTCTCTGAGGAGAAAATGAGTAAGCAAATGAATTAACAGTGATGAAACGGGTCTAGTGCCCGACTTGTTAATGGAAGGAACGCAGCCAGGGGCGTGTAAGCGGCTTGACTGGACATTTCATCAGCTGAGATTGCTTCCCTGGGAGGGCTGGGGCGTTACTCATCACTAGGGTATGTGTGTATATATATATTTAAAGCGGATCTGGAAGATTAAAGACGTGTTACTTGAACCAGATTGGGTCACAGCTTTAGGACTCAGGCAAGAGCTTGCTTGCCCGACAGCCACATTGAGAGGGGCTGCTTTTTGGAGTCCTTCCTTATTTAGGGTACGGCTGGGGAAGGGGGAATGGGGCTGCTGACTTGGTGTTACCTTGCAGCAACGGCAGCAAAACCTGGCTTCAAATTGGGCAGCGGCACTTGAGGCGCTGCAGCATCTCCCTAGTGCTAATTCAAGGGCAAGAAGCAGAAGTGATAACCTCCCGTCCATGGGGATGCCCCCCCGAAAGGAAGGTAACCCCCAGGAAGGGGGGACCTCTGCACTGCAGTCCTCACACCCAGGGATTTTTTAAATTTAACATTTCATGGCTTTCTGTGACAGGAAGGGAATGCCCCATTCTTCCCGCCGGTGGATGGTGTTAGCAGGGTGGCCTCTTTGCCCTACGAGCCTCTTACCTATTTTCCCCCTTTTGGCCCTCTTTTGCAGGTCCCCAGGGTGATGAGGACCCAGCAGTATGGATCTCACCCTGGGACTCCCAAACACTCCTAGCCCCAGCTGCACCCTCAGCCCTCTCTGAGGACCAGTCCCCAGATCACAGATGAGCCCTTTTTTCCTGGCTGGCCAGGCATACGCACACACGAGCTATTCCTATGTATTTTTGCATACACACGGAGTTCCATTTGCTGCCAAATTCATGGGTGAGTCGGGTCTCCAAAGAGACCCTCTGTGGCCTCCTCTCAATGGAGCAGGGTCTCCTGTTGAGGTGGTCCCACAGCTTCCCACCAAACCTGGGCAGAAGCTGAGGTCTCGCTGGGCTGAGAGACACATCTAGGAGAGAAAACGAGAGGGACCGGGGTCAGTGCAAGGTAGGGAGAAGCAGCAGCTCTGGCTGGTTTACTCACTGTGTGTTTCCCTTGCCGTGGGTGGGGACCAGAATTGCCCCTCGATGCTGCGCTCTTGCATCCTCCCCTGAACATCCTGTGGGACTGTGTAACATCTCAGCCTGAGACCCCAAATAATTCAGGCCGCCTCCAGAGGCACGTGCCTGTGAGCCCAGGTACCCACACTACTGTGGAGTTGGTTCATTGTTGCTTCAATACAATAAATGTATTTCTACAGGCTCAGAGAGCTTTATAATCTTTGTTGGTAGTGATGCATGCATGTCCCCCCCGTATATGTATACACACCCACCCACCTCCCTTTCACGATTTAATAACATACATAATACAGATGTGCTTTGCTCGCATAAACACCAGTTGTCATTGCTTGCTCACGTAAGATCATTTGAAGGTATTACGGGGAAATTTTGCCCAGCAAAACAGAAATTTATTTGACTTAAAACCTAGAGGGTCATTTAAAAGGTCAGTGCAGCTACATTGATGTTAGTAGCTTTATTTCAGTGTGTTGCATTAGGGATAAATTTGGTGCAGTTTAAAAATACATGCACTTACCTTCCCGTGGCTCTTGAAGAGGTAAGGTAGCTTGGGAGCCCAGCCTTTTCATGCCTTTCAAGACAAATCCACTCAAAAAGGAAGGGTTAAATTAAAACCAGACAGCCTTGATATGATCAAAATGGGAGCCTGGCTGCAGGAAAGAGGTCTGAAGAGCTCAGTTTGAGTAGCCACACACGTAACATAGAGAGAGGTCTTTTGAACACAAAGCATGGCTTAATGGAGAATGTTCCATGCATGATGCTTCAGGCAAAACCGCTCCCCACCTCAAAGGAGTGGGGTGCCTCTGCCCGGAGGCTCGCTGGGTGCTGCTGGCGAGAGGGAAAAACACTTTTGTCTTTCACTGCAGCCGCCTTCCCCATCTACATCCCCTCTGCCTTTGCCTACCGCTAGCCTTTCTCTGCAAGTCTCCGAAATCCGTCTCACCCGGTGCCCAACCCTGCCTCCCCTGGCTCCCATGAGCCCAGCGATACCATGTTCATGACAAGAAAGATTTTTAAAATTCGTCTTCTATGATGTGATGTAAGAGTGCAGCTAAAGGCAGTGGTGGGAAGCCCCTTCAGTACTAAGTTAGGTCTGCACTGGAGGTTTTTACCGGCTTTTCAGTGTGGCCAGAGATAATATTTTAACCTTGGCAACCCTCTAGTATGCCTTGACACCAGCTCAAGTTTGAGGAGGCCTTGGTGGATGGGCTTTGAGGTTACACTCTGCCTAGCAGGTTGTCTCAGGATGGATAGTGCAAACAACAGGGCTGGTAGAGGGTGGGAGAGGAAAGATAGTGTCAGAGAAGACTTCACCTCCTAACCAGGGTTGATGGCAGCACCAGGAGAAGATCCAGCCAGGTCTTCCAAGGGTCATAACTCCACCATCCCTTGGCTTCTGCTGCCTCGAAAATATGTCATCTTGCAGCCCAAACACTGGCTCTCTCCTTCATTTGTAGCTGAGATGAAGAGAAGACAGAATGAGAAACAGAGAAGTAATCAGCCTGTTGATTTTATTGCAAGACAATAAACACTCAGGTTAAAAGCTGGGTCTGTCTTGTCCTGACAGAATCACCAAATCTACTCACAAGCGTGGCAGTAATTTCAGGGCTCCAGTTCCAGGTAAAAAGCACAGGGAGGGTGGAAGTGTTGCTGATGCGAGGGGACCACATGAAGAAGTGATTGAGGCAGGAAGGTACTTTTGAGGCTTGTATCACTACCAATATCTGCAAAAACCCAGGGGATAAAAAGAGATATGGCAAGTATCAATGACAATGATATACCAATGACAACAATATATCGATGACAGGCAAAATAAAATTTAAAGAGCAAAAGCTTAGACTGTAGCTTCTTTATACAGCTCCCAAACTCAACTATCTAGGCATGGGCTCAGGGGTTTCATTCCTAAATCCAGAATTTTATCTCTGTACTGAACATTTTCCCCATTAGCTGAAAAACCTGAGCATTTTCTGAAGGCAGTGTACTTACAAAAAGAGAATGAAAGTATTAACATCGACAGGTTTGTTCTAAACACCTCTCCTAAAATAGTGACTCATTAACTAAGACCTGGGATCTTTTTAATTATCTAATATTTGTTTTCAACTTCAGCAGGGTTATCTGCACTGATCCAAACCACTGCAAGATTATTGCTTCTTTCTTTTTGGAATGAGTCAGAAATTGGGAGGGAGGCTTAGAAGTTTCCCTGGGACCTGTTTCTAATTAGTCTTCTCTTCATTTGCTTACATACCAATTCCTCCTCATCGTGTGACCAACCCATGGGCATTGCTTACTCCCTCGAGGCGAAGGTGATTATTTCACTCAAGACCATCTGTACTTTGGGATCTCAGCTAATCCTTTGCTCTGAAAAAATCCATTCTTGCTGCTGTAGTCACTGCCTTGCTGTTGCCTTTAGCACGTTAATATTTATTAATTTTCTTTCATTCCAGCTGTGTAACAATCATCTGCACAACTCAACGTTTTGATTCACTTGTTTGCGCTAATGGCTGTGAACCTCCCTTGTTTCCCTAATTTCATGATGTATGAACCTCGTACATCCTCGCTTTTAACCTTCGGGGCAGGATAATTCTCCTTTTCCCTTTCTTATCCATGCAACCTTTATTTTACTCCCATTGTTTTCCTACTGTTCTTTGTGGTTTTTCTCTGATTATTTGTCATACTCATTCTGTAGCTCCAGGTTCCTCATGAAAACCTCATATGCCTTTTCAACTTAGAGGAATGCTTTGAATCTATAATTCCCGAGTCTAATCTCAGGCTCGCAAAAGTCAGAAGTAACTTCTATAAAAACCAGTGGAGCATATAACTCTAAATGAAGCAGATACTTTGATTCTTTTCAATTCCACTCTTACTTTCCAAGTTTAAAGTGTCTCATTTTGAAGCCTTAAAAATAAAAAGCACACAAATGATGCACTCCAAGGTCAGAAGACGCTATTACGACCCCCCTGCCTGACCTCCTGAATCACATGAGCCAGAGTTTCATCCAGTAACTCCTGTATGAAACCCAGAAAAAACATCCAACCTCGGTAGCCTGTGGCATAAGAATACCAGTTTGTAACTCTTTAAATGATATTTGATACATCACAATATATACATAGGAAATACATGTTTGTAAATATGGTGAATGAGTAGCTTCCTCTTATCTCTAGATCTCTAGCAAGCCTCTCCATTCTTCTGTATTTATACTTTGACTAGCTCCATTGAATTATTTACAAACTCTACACTAAGCTTTTGTAAACGTGAATCAGCCTTCACTTACAAGGTCAGTCTCTACTAGAGAGTAGATTTTATCAATCACTTAGGACAAGCCTCAACGTATCGGCTTAGTTTTCGCTCCTAGTTTAAATACACATATTGTTCTGTTACCTTATGCTGAGATAGATGATGCACAAAAATGTCACATCTTACACACATCTCTCACACCGCGAGTGTCACGTGCACCGTGACGGTCACAAACTGATGCTGTCTTAGCCAATCATTTGGTTAAAAGAAAAGGAATCATTCTTTATTGAAAGATAATTAAACATTTTTCTTTCATGTTTGCTCCAAACAGATGGCAAAACTAGTTGGACCTAGTTTACAAAAAGATAACCTTTTTGATGATCAAAGGAAGAGATTGGTTCCATTACTTGCATTAGTCAGAGTTGTCCGTGCTGTGGCCTTCAGAATAAAGGCAGAAATGTACTTTAGAAAGATCTGAGTAACACACTTTACTCGAAACATTTTTGTATTATATTGCTTCTTGACTGTTTCAGCTTACTCTGTATCTGTGCACTTTATTTTAAGCACTCCAGAAGTGGATGACAGGTCTGGGGGAAAAAGATAGAATCTAGTCAGCATCTCGCAAATGCATCTTCAAATAATGCTTTAAAACTGGAAATTACATTTTGAAATGGTATTTTGTACATTTCCAAGGATGAGGTATTCAAATGGTGATCTGATGTAATATAATATTGTCTAATGTTAAAAACACTCTCACGTTTGTCAATTTTATTTTTAAATGGAAATATTAAAATGCTCTAGGTCATCTGAAACAAGCAACGATGCAGGTGGAAGCCTCATAATAAATTAGTAAGGTAATATTTGCATGACTTTTCTACGCTTCAAAAAACAAACCCCATTTATTTAGTTCCATAATTCAGTCCAGCTATTCCTCGCTCTTTCTGATATTTTATTTTAACATGATTTCCTGCTTAAAATAAAAATTAGGCTTGTACATCCCTCTCTAACTCTCCTCTTTCCCTTTACCATGATAAAGTTTTAACAGAGCAGCCAATTTCACTCAAATTAGTTGGACAATTAGCAGTCTCAAATAAACACTTTCCCAAAATGTTTGGTAAGCAAGTGGCTGAAGAGAAGGCAGTAACTCCATTAGTGCAGCGTGAGTCCGATCTGCGAGGCTGGAGGAGCCACACAGGCTCTCGGTCACTGACCCCCCTCGTTCCCCCAAAACCTGCCTGCATCTTTTGGGTCTGGTGTAGCAAAAGCAAATGCACAAAATTCAGATACTGCGGGAATTATAACAGTTTCAGCAGTAGGTGAGAGAAATCCAACCGACTATAAAGCTGACGGTGGTTTCTAATGTTGAAAAAATAAATCAGGGATCCCCTTCTAGCCGTTCCCCACTGCCAAAATGTGGGCACCTACCGTGGCTACCACGCTGCCTCCGCAGTTGCTGGAGAAAGTGAGGCTTCTCCGGGGGACAGGGGATGTACGGCCGGGGACTATTCAGGCAATGGGACGGTGCTATAGGATCACCTCTAATTATGCATTAAAGTCTATAGGTGCTTCTGGGGGGAACGGTAACAGGACTACAGCATCAGTTTTGCGTCTTGGAAGCATGCTGAAGAATTCTTTGTATGGGCTAAAGACATTCTGGATAATAAAACGACTTGCATGTTACAAGTTTTTCAAGACTTTCCCAATTTGGAGAAAAATTATTACATGCAGAACTTGGCATTTATTTTTTTTTAGAACAGAAGCGAGATGGAAAACTGCAGTTATGACTTCTTTCTTATGGGATGCATTGGGGGTTTTGATTTAGTTTCCACCCAGCTAGTATTTTTAATAATGAGCTATGGGGTTTCCTATTTCACAAATACGTTATCTTCTCTTCAAAGGTAATGTTAGAAACAACCAGTGCAATGTAATCACCGGGTTCACCAATGCAAAGTGTTAGTTCTCTGCCAAAATCTGCTTTTGTTTTCTTTTGACTACAGGGGGATCAAGACTTGGCATTCAACAGCCTACAACCGTCTTTGCAAATTAGTTTGCTATTTTGTTATACATGGAAAATTAAACCTAGTTGTCCAACAGGTCAAGAGCCATAAGCTTGAATGGAGGAAAACAGCAGCATAATTATGGGAAACAACATATCATACAAAATATCCTCAAAGCTGAGGGGGTATTTTAGAATATTATAAGCTTGTGCATCTTTCTAACAGGGTCCCAAAGAAGAGACATGTGTGTGCACACTTGTGTGTCTGCTTGTCTGTGCGTTTCTGCCCAACTGAGATCGGTACTTGAGTCTCAAAATAAGTACAAAAAGGAGAATTTTCCAGTTTGTATCCTCTGGCAAATGCAATTCCCCCCCC